>JAEIFV010000333.1:0-324360 GCA_018904265.1 Lordiphosa collinella
TATGAAGGGCTCGTGGTAATTCAAAAAAGTAATGATGCTGTTCAATTCCTAGGACCCGAAAAATGGGGGATCCGTCGAGTTTGGTCGTGTCTTTTTTTTGACTTGCACAGTGTTATAATTCAATAATCATCGAAAATCAACAGAGATATTGTACGTATTGAGCAGCTTTGGATACTCAGACAGCCGTTCGATGAATTCCCATTCATCCCTTCAGTGACTTTCAAGCGCTGATGCCAACAAGCCATTTACAAATCCTATTTATTTAAACATTTGGGTGAATAATGACTATAGAATTAGAATGAACCTAATTTTACAATCGATTCTATTTACGGCCTTTAACTTCAGCCCAGCTTCAACGAACCGGTTCAAAAGTGGTTCAGAACCATACCTCAGAAGTTATTTAAGCTATGAACTTGAAATTTGGTCTGTAGGTTAAAAATATGGAATTGAATATTTAACTGGTAGAGAATCGGTTTTAAACCGGTTCAAATATGGAACCGGTTCAAAAGTGGCTCAAAGCCATTTCTCAGAAGCTATTCACGAATCGAACATGGAATTTGGTTTGTAGGTTGGAAATATAGAGCAGGATATTTTATGGGTTCACAACCAGTTTTGTAACGGCTCAAAATTGGTTCGGAGGCATATCTCAAAAGCTACTTAAACAAAGAACTCGAAATTTGTTTTGTAGGTTGAAAATGTAGAGTTGGGTATTTAACTGGTTCATAGCCGGTTTTGAATCGGTTCAAATATGGAACCGGTTCAAAAAAGGTTCAGAGCCATTTCTCAGAGGCTTTTCGTGAATCGAACTTGAAATTTGTTATGATGGTTGGTATAATGGAGTTGTATATTTTACTGGTTCAAAATTGGTTTCGAACCGGTTAAAAAGTGGTTCAGAGAAATATCTCAGAAGTTATTTAAGCTACTAGCTTGAAATTTGGTCTGTAGGTTGGAAATGTGGAGTTGAATATTTTGCTGGTTCAGAACCGGTTTCGAAGCTGTTCAAAAATGGAACATGTTCAAATGTGGTTCTGAGCCATATCTCAGAGGTTATTTAAGCTAAGAATCTAAAATTTATTGTGTAGCCTGCTACTATGAAGATAGATTAGCGAATTTCAAAATTTACTTAAACCTAAAACTAGAAATTTGGAGTGTGGGTTGGAAATAGTAAGTCTGATTTTTTCCTATTTAAAACTTGATTCGAACAACTTTGGACGAGTTCAAATGTAAATGTCCATTTACAACCAGTTGAAATTTGAAACATATTCTTATAATCAAAGATCCCGGGTGACGGCGGGTATTGAGCTAGTATTAAATAAAACGCATATTGTATTAACATCCGGAACTCAGATAAAGTGTTGTGATTTGATATCATCGGAGTTAGATTCTCTCTTTACAAAATAAATTTAGCAATTTTTGGGATTAAACAATTGACAGCACTGCTTGTCACAATGGAAGAGTCACGAACGTGACTTCGATTGCTATCGCCTATCGGCTGTCTCGCTACGACTTATCGCTTTTTTGACGGCAACGACAACCCTACTATTTTCACGTGTTCTTAAACAGACGTAAATTGCATTTGGTTCTATTCGAAATGGCTCTTAAACGATTAAAGAGTGAGTTATTTGTTAATATTTGCCCAATGCACAATTGATAATCTCGTCCAAATTACAGCAAAAAAATCGAAACGCCTGACGGGCAAGCTGAAGCACAAGATTGATAAAAAGGTGCGAGAGCACAACAGAAAGGTCCGCCGCGAGGCGAAGAAGAATCCGAAGAAGGGCAGCAAGAAACAGAAACTCATCCAGATTCCCAACATATGCCCGTTTAAAGATGAAATCCTAAAAGAGGTGGAGGAGGCTAAGCAGCGCCAGGAGGCTGAGCGGCAAGCGCGCCGCGAGGCGTTCAAAGTGGAGCGCGAGCAAAGCAAAATCAAGTCTCTGGAATCGATGGTAGAAGACGCCGACATGAGAGGCACAGTCCATGGCCTGATGCATGAAGGCGAAGCGGGAAGCGATGCCAACGAGAAAAAGTACAAAAATGCGGCGACCAAGGAGCAGTCGCTGAAGCAATATTTTAAAGAGTTCCGAAAAGTCATCGAGAACGCGGACGTGGTGCTGGAAGTGGTCGACGCACGCGATCCGCTCGGCACGCGCTGCAATGAAGTGGAGCGCGCGGTGCGTGGTGCTCCTGGCAACAAACGCCTGGTGCTGGTGCTCAACAAGGCAGATCTGGTGCCCAGAGAGAATCTTAACAACTGGATAAAGTACTTCCGGCGCAGCGGTCCTGTGACAGCATTCAAGGCCTCTACGCAAGATCAGGCTTCGCGTCTGGGTCGCCGCAAGCTGCGCGAAATGAAAACGGAAAAGGCCATGCAGGGGTCTGTGTGCATTGGAGCTGAGTTGCTCATGTCCATGCTGGGGAACTACTGTCGCAATAAGGGCATTAAGACTTCGATCCGTGTCGGAGTCGTGGGTATTCCCAATGTGGGCAAGAGTTCCATTATCAACTCTTTGACTCGGGGGCGATCGTGCATGGTGGGCAGCACTCCAGGCGTAACGAAGTATGTCTGCTATTTTCACCCATCCCAAGCTCTTCTCACCCCACGATAACCGATCTTTCTAGGTCCATGCAAGAGGTCGAGCTGGATTCCAAAATCAAACTGATCGATTGCCCTGGCATTGTTTTCACTAGTGGGACCCACAGCGCAGGAGCGGAGAACTCACACGCTGTCCTAAAGAACGCACAGCGCGTGGGCGATGTCAAAGATCCGTTCACTATTGCAGAAAGCGTTTTGAAGCGGGCCAGCAAGGAGTACTTCTGCACCATGTACGACATTACCAACTACGATACTTTCGAAGAGTTTTTTGCCAAGAAGGCAGCCCGAATGGGTAAGTCCTCCAGATGGAAGGTGTGAGAAGTGTTGAAAGCTTTATTGTAGTGATTACCGGATACGTCCCGAAATTTATGTTGCGTTAAAAGGTTCTATTTCGGTTTCGACACGGTATCCACTTTTTATATCGGTATACCAGTACGTACCGATATAAGTTAAATATTTTGAATATTTAGGGTATGAGCTTAGTCCAGTCAAGTTAAAATTGCTCGATGTATGAAATATAGACCAGCCAGATTTTTGATATGTGGTAGGGGACTGTCTAAAAGTCTTAAGTTCAAATTTGTGTCAATTTGTGGCATTGGGAACGGCCGCTATATTGCAAAACACGAATTGGTCCATATCTCTGAAACTATTGCTTTTAGACAAAAATTTCTTAACAACTTGTCTGTGCGTGCAATGGTTTTCAAGTTATTTATGATCAAAAATGCATTTTCACCTTTTTCCCCTTTTTTTTTGTTTCCGTTCTATGAGTACTTTTGTACTAGCAACACACAGCGCCAACAACTTTAACTCAATTTTCAAAGGTTTAAGATAAAAATCTACAAAATTCTGGAAATACGGACAGGGTCATTGGAAGCGCAATACTCGTATAAGCGCGAAGGTCTCACCGGAAACAAGAAAAATTGAAAAAAAGGGAATTTAGGTTTGTCCCCTTCTGGAGGTACCTTAACCAATTGAATGATCCTGAATTTGGTAGACTTTTATCATGAACCATTAAAAATTTAGTTAAAATTGTTGTCGCTGAGCGTTGCTAGTACTGTTTGTGGTTCTGTTTAAAAACTGAGTATGAGGTGATGCTCACAGAAGTCCCTTTTATCAGAATTTAAGGGTCACATCCCGTGTTTTTCAAAAAAGTTTGATTTTGTCGAACTGTTACAGGCCAAAATCGGGTCGATTCAAAGTTTGTGAAGCTATAGTTTTTTAACGCATTGTAGCACTGCTAAATGTCATATGTGAAAGTTGTTGCATGTTTCAGCATTATGTAAGCAACCAGCGCATTCTGCGCAAAGAAGTATGCAACGTTTTTGTAACTTTTATAACTCTGCCATTTATTATCCGATCTTTATGAAAATTGGTAAAACTGATGTAGTTATCAAACATTTTTTATTGTGGGGAGGGGGCGTGGCCAAAATTCGGAATAAACTAGATCTGCGTACAGACAATAGGAGTCTACATAGAAAATTTGGTCGCTCTAGAGCACTTCTAGTCTCCGAGATCTAGGTGTTCATACAGACAGACGGACATGGCTATATCAACTCGGCTGATGTTGCTGATCAAGAATATATAAACTTAATGGTCGGAGATGCTTGCTTCTGCCTGTTGCATTTTACTCTACGAAAACCGGGTACACATACCTAATCAGTACCAACCGGTTTCCGGTTTCGATCCGGTTCTATCGGTTGCAATAATAACTTTATTCGGTTCTCATAAAACTTGTTTCGGTCCCGGTACGGGACTTGAAACGGTATATTTCAATTGACGGTTCCGGTATTAATCCCTGCTTTATTGTGTCTTGTTCCCAGGTAAATTCCTAAAGAAGGGTGTCCCCGATGTGGTGGCAGCTGCCCGCAGCGTGCTGACCGACTGGAATACGGGCAAAATAAAATACTGCACACAACCGCCTGTAGTGCAGGAAAGTCAAAGTGTACATATAAGTGCAGCGATTGTGCACGCTGAGGCACGCGAATTTGACGTGGAAAACTTCGAGTCAATGGAGACGGATATACTGGATCAATGCGCTGTGAAGACGAATGATGTTATGGAAATATCGTCCACCGGTCCTCTCGAAATGAGAGCACCACCTCCCGAAGAGCCAGCACCTGCAGTGATAAACGAACAGGAGAAATCGTTAAAAGGTCGTAAGAGAAAGTTGGACGATGGAAAAGAGAAGCCAGATCCCGTACTGCTTTTGGAAGGTAATAAATCGCAGCTTAAGCAAATAATTGCAATGTATTTATTATCCTGGGTGTTTTCTTTCATTCCAGAAAACCAGTCGCTCAACAAAAACATTAAGGAGCAGCAGAAGAGAAAGAAGAAACAGAATGTACGCAACGAAAAGAAAATTTCAAAAATTACTGACGTTCTGGACAATTTTAGCTTGGGGGCGTCTTCATCAAAAGCGGAGAAATATGATTTTGATGAGGATTATGTTATTGAATAAATTTTAAAAGCCCTATAATAAAAAATAATAATTAAACTAAGGAATGGGACGATCGAATAGCCAGCACACTTTTTATTTATAGAAGAACCCTTCTCCTACATGTGTAGTTTGCTATTAATACGGTTCTCTGCGAAAAGTCTACGAATAGGTCAAAAACCTAAGACCAGAAACCAAAATTTGTATTAGTTTTTGTTATCCGACCAGGGGGTGGACTTGGCGAATTATAAACTATTTATGTCAAAATTTGGAACCTTTGCACAAAATAGTTTTGGCAGCATTCAAAGTTTATTTTTCTAAAAACTGCTCCAAAAAATGGAAAATTAATAGTTGAAATTAGGAAAGAAACAGCTGCCAGAATTTGATTTTAAATTTTCGATTACAGAGTAAATTTCAATAAAAAAAATAAAAATAAATTTTCATTCGTATTCGTTTTTATTAAAACGACCATATTTTTCCGATCGAGTTTTTTTTCTGGCAATATTTTCCCGATCAGAGGGGAGGGACCGACTTTTGCAGGGGAAAGGGGGTGATATCTAAAAAAAAAAGTCAAATGGGGTATCGCTTCGTTGGTTTTCGGGTGCTCCGATTTCATTTCTGGCAATATTTTTCCGATCGGGGCAGAGGGGGCCGACAGATGGAAGGAGGTAATATTTTAAAAAGTCAAATGTGGTATCGTTTTATAGGTTTTTTTGTGCTCCAATTTCATTCCTGCCAATATTTATCCGAACAGGAGATCGATGAGCAACCCCAGAAAGTGAAGAGCGGGGTTTTCGTATAATCCCATATAGGGTACTCGTTAAACTTGTCCAATTTGGTGGTACACGCTTATTTTAGGTTAATTCTAATATTCTGGCCGAGTTTCATGATTTACAAATATTTCAGGTTGAGTAGCATGCAAACCCAGTAGTTTACGGCTAACTGTAGTAGGGTGAGGCAAAATATCTTCATACATTTTTATACCCTGTTCCCATTGAAAATGGAAAAAGGGGGATCATGAAGTTGTGCAAAAGTATGTAACAGGTAGATGGAAGCATTTGCGACCCTATAAAGTATATATATTCTTGATCAGCATCAACAGCCGAGTCGATTTAGCCCTGTCCGTCTGTCCGTCCGTCTGTCCGTCTGTCCGTCTGTCTGTCTGTCTGTCTGTCCGTCTGTCCGTCTGTCTGTCTGTCCGTATGAACGCGTGTTTCTCAGAGACTATAAGAGCTAGAGCCACAAATTTTTGCATGTAGATAGGTGTATACCCGATTCAAAACGAGTTTGTTTCAGATTTGGAAAATTCCTCCCCCTCCCCCCTTTAAGTGCAAAAAACTGTCAGAGCAATTTTTCAGATAGACCTTCAAAATTTTATATATATCAAGTAAGGCCCAATATCTATCTATTCTGAAAAGATCAATAAGATCGGACAACAAACACCGAAGTTATATACGAATCAATTTTGCATGTGGGAGAGAGGGGGGTCTTGCATTGTCAGTTATCGCGCGCGGCCGCATGCCATGCGTTTGTGTGAATGTTGGAGTGTGTGTATGTGTGAGTGTGTGTATGTAAAGAAAAAACACACGAAATCAATGGAACAGGGTATTTTGTAGTCGGGGCACTCGACTGCAGCTCCCTTACTTGTTTGTTTTAGAATTGTGACTTCAGCTGAAAAGTTTCTGGTCTGCGAAAAGTGGTATGAAAAAAGGGCGCCCGTGGCGGCCGTAATTCGGAGACATTCCCTTATCCGAATTCAAAAAGGAAAAAGATTCTGGCTTAGTATCGATGGAATTCTGGCCTGAACCTCAGATATGGAAAAAATTAATTTTTTGACAAAATGGTGGCACTTTGAAAATGATAAATTTTATTTGGTATTTTTTTTGTAGTCTAGTGTAAAAAAAATACTAAAAATTGTTGTATCTAAAAGTTGGAGGCCAGAATGGCGACAATTCTGCGTCGTTTGACACATCATTGAACAAAATCGGTCAAGTAGTTTTGGCTGAAGCGCGGCCGCCATTTTGAAAAACCATTTTGAAAAATTCGATTTTTTTTCGCCCCAACTTGTACTACCCCCTTAAGGCCCTCTTCTGGTCTAGAAGTTTGGAACGCATAGAAGGAATCATCTCCGACCACATAAAGTATATACAGGGTGTCCAGAAACTTTTCGTCAGAACTTTAATACATGATAGCTATTATTAATAGAAATATTTTTCTTTTACACCAAATATAATGCAGTTTGATGCATTTTTTTTTATTCTTCATAAAAATTTCTGAGAAATAGTTTTCAAATAATAAATTTTATGGAATTTATTTGTCATAACCAAATTTAGGGATAGTTTGTAGTGCGATATTGAGAGTAATAATTTGTGTTGCTATCAAATTCTCCAACGTCGAGCACGCGCTGTACAAAGTTTTATCAACATCGGATGACTATAGCATATAGCTGCAGTATGAATGATCGGTCGAAAAAGAAGTTCTAGTGAGAAAAACTTTTTTATTTTAAATGGGATCGCCTCCAAATTTCGTAATTAACAGTGTATTATGCTTTTCCATGATTTTACCAAGTTTGGTCGAAATCAGACATCTATATAGTATAGATCCCATAAAAAAGTAACGTCCAAAAAGTAGTCTTCGTTAGAAAAACTTTTTTCTTTTCAATGGAAGCTGCAAGGGAATACAAAACTTCGGCCGAGCCGAATTTAGCTTTCCCCTATTTATCAAAATGGTTTACACTTTTTCTCAAGTTCTACTAAACCGATTCAGATAATTTAGGGCTCAATGGACGCAGAATTGAAGCGGCTATCGCCCGAACCTGGACAGCAAAAAAATTGCCAAAAATCGATTTCTCATTTTCAAATGGCAACAACTTGTACAAATTAAATTTTTTTATTATGATTCTGCTTCGGGCCATAAGGGAATTATACATAACAGTTTCCTGATTTCCGTTTTGCTTTCTGATAATAGGGACTCCCGGAAAGGTGAGAACCATCAACAGATTATTTATGACTACATATTCAAAAGAATTGCATCAATGGATTTGGTCGAAGGACCGTTATCAGCCACTCGACTTACCTTCCGGAAAACGTCTCCGCCGGCGGCCCGTTGTAACTTTCCGGATACATAAGCGAATCCTGTTGGTCAGTTCTTTGATATTTTTGGCCTTCCAGTTGTAACTGCAGCACTAAGACTTCCAAAAAAATCTTCAATTGGACGACACTGCGGCAAGTTCTTTGGGTTCCGTTCCTTTGGTACAAAAGGAGTTAGCCACGATATTGAGATTTGACAGTTGGTATTTGGTCAGGTGTGTAACTTGGTGCTCTTTGCTTACGTCTGGAAACAATATTATTCTTTTTTTAGCACTTTACTGATGTGTTGTTGGCTGCAATTAAATTTTCTGGCTGCATCTTGTTGACTTTAGTTGTCTTTGTTGTTAAAAAGTTGGGTTAGCTTTCTGACAGATTGGCTGGTCATAATATTTGCTTTCCGACCACTTCCAACTTCTCTTTTTATTATTTTTCGTTGCAAAATACTATAAATACTGCGTTTAGACTTGCCCTCTTGGGTAAAATGGTTTACTGTGAACACTTTACATTTGTCAGCGAGCATTTCGTAGAATTTTACAACGCGATCACGAAGACGTTCTTGCTCGGACGGCATGATGGCGACTGCTTGCCAAAATTTTTGTCAGGGGGGCATGAAAACGTGTTCACAGGAGAACAAAGAGAAAGAAATGTCATCCCGAAAGCTTTTATGTAAAGCTCAGCTAAGGGCGCGCTCTCTCAAAGTTTGTGCAGATTTTTAGTTGACACCCGTTAAACCGTTTTTAGCCGCTTTCGCACCGGTTCACTTAGACGCCCATAAGGGAAAAAAATATACGGGCCTGTTCCGAATTCCGAAAACGAGTGGAATTGCCGCAAATCGAGTTGATTGCTGTTCCGAATTCCGCAAATCGACAAGAATTGTCGTTTTCAAAACGTGCGCTGCAGAGCCAGCGGAATTAAAAGAAATTGCAAATTAAAGCATTAAACTACTTCCCCAATATGATAAACTAAAAATTCGAAATTACTTGAACATTTTAAAAATCGTTTAACATCATTACTTAAACTGTTTTACGTTTAAGTATAATTTTACAGAACTTCTATAAAATATTGCATGAAAAACAAAACCGAGCGGCCGTGACCAAACCGAGCTGTTCTGAATTCCACTTTACTTTTTAGTCGATTGCGACCTTCAATCGGCGGCTGCTAAGGTTGATGCATATGATATGATTTATTTAATCGGACTGCACTTTTTCTATTTCACTTAGCTATGTTTAACCATATTTGATATCACATATTCAAATGAAATATTTAAACACTGGTTTAAGTAAAAATAAATGGATTTAAAGAGTAAATAAGAGCTTTATAAATCTAAATTAGGGAGATGATGACAACTCTGTCTGCTGACGATAAACAAACACGTACGCGGGCCAGCCAGCCAGCTGTTTTCGAAACCGAGTTCGAAAAGTCGAAACGTAACCAAATCGTTCGGAATTGGGAACAGCAAATAGTAAAACGCTCGTTTTCGTTTCGTTTTTACTTTTTGAAAACGTTCGGAATTCGAAACAGGCCTGATAGATACACACTAAACTAATTATTAAAATTAATGTGTATAGTTTTCGTGAGGGTACTTTCTAGCTCATTATTTCCCGTTTTTAGAATTTTTACTTCGCTATCCGACATTTCGTTTCTGCTTATGCATTTATGACTGGGAATCTAATTGAAAATCTTTGCTTTTGAGATGCGACGTAAAAATAAAAAAATATGGCGATATTCTATAAATAATAATAATAATCTAAACTCAAGAAAAATTGGCAATTTTGCGAGTTTTTTCACCCTTTGGTTTACACCTCCTAGCATTTTGGACCGTTCAATCTGCATCTTCCATTTACCAACGCCTGCATTGTAGTCTTTAAATAAAACGATATGATCATTTGATAATTTGGCAAATTTCGCGGTTTTTGGAACTTAGAAACCATCAGCGGCAGGCGTCCAACCATTCCTCAAAGTTTCTTCGCAATCGGATGATCGGTATAACTTTGCCTTTTCGAATTCGCGATTTTCGAATCATTTTCCGCCCATTAATTCAACTTTGAAACCTTTACGGCAAGCATCCAACCATTCCGCAAAGTTTCGTCGCAATTGGAATAATCTGTATAATTTAGCAAATTTCACGTTTGAGGAACATTTCCCAACCATTTCTTCAGGTTAGAAACCTTCGCGAGCAAGCGTCCAACCATTCCCCAAAGTTTCATCGCAATTGAATGAACGGAATTATTTTTTAAATTTTGCGGTTCTCTGACCATTTTCCGCTCATTTTTTCAATTTCGAACCTTCCCGGGCAGGCGTCCAACGATGCCCAAAAGTTTCATCGCAATCGGAAATTTCGCGGTTTTTGGACCATTTTCCGCTCATTTCTTCAACATAGAAACAATCCCGGGTAAGCGATCAACCATTCCCCAAAGTTTGATCGCAATCGGATGAACGGCTTAGGCAGGCATAAGGGACAGACAGACAGACAAACATTAATTTTTATATATATAGATATCCATTTTTCATAGGGATTCAAACAATTTCAAAAGCAAAAAATATGGGAAGTTAACTTCGGCTTCGGTCGAAGTTTTGTATACCTTTGCAGCTTCCACTATGCTATAAACATCCGATTTCGACCAAACTTTGTAGAATTGTGTAAAAGTATATAAAATAAGTGTATGCCAATGATAAGGACGTTTTCATTAAAAACAAAAAAGATTTTCTCACTAGAACTAGTTTTTCGACCGATCGATCCTATGGCAGCTATATGCTATAGTCATCCGATTTCGACCAAACTTGGTGAAATTATGGGAACGGATAGTAAACTAAGAAATACGTACTTTGGAGGCGTTAAGTGTATGCCAATGATAAGGACGTTTTCATTAAAAACAAAAAAGTTTTTCTCACTAAGACTTGTTTTTCGACCGATCGTTCCAATGACAGCTATATTCTATAGTCATCCGATCCGGCCGGTTCCGACAAATGTGCAGCGTATTTGTACCAAAAGACTTCGTTTAAAGTTTGGTGAGGATAGCTTTGAAACTGACGGAGGAGATAGCATAGAAGCAGGCGGACAGGGCTAAACCAACTCAGCTCTTCATGCTGATCAAGAATATATATACTTTATGTGGTCGGTGATGTATCCTTCTATGCGTTACAAACATCCGGACAATTTTATAATAGCCTCTGCAAGAGTATAATGAATATTTTTGATTATAACGATTACTACGATGCCACGATGCCTACGATGCCAATTTGACAGGTAGGTAATCGGATAATTCATGATGCAATAACATAAGGTGGTCCCGTCGGCAGCCGAACTTTTACGAAGTAGACACTTATTTCAGTGCACGTTTGCTTGTTGACGAGGAAGGTTGTATGCGGACGTTTTTTTTTTTGTTGTTCATTAACCCTTAAGCGTGCACAAAATAATATGAAATATTGCAAATATTGCTGCAAAGTTGTGACGGGAGTGAGTCTTGTTCATGTACCGAAGTGTGATATGAAAAGAAAATTGTGGGAACAAAGCCTGGGGTGCAGCCTTGGTGAAAACTCGCAAATCTGTGGCACACACTTTAATGATTCACAGTGGAAGTCTGCACCGATCAAAGGTCAGACGTATAAAAGGAGGCGACTTAATAAAGATGCCGTTCCAACAATTGAAATAGAGCCTGAACGAGAAAATGTAAAAGAAGGCTACGCCAGTTCCAGTACCCAAACAGAGTAAGTTTAAATAGTAAAAGCATATACATTTTTGTAAACAATAATGTGACTGTGTTTGTAGGTGCTGTTCATTGTCCAATGAAAATAAGAGCCTGAGGCAGAAAATCCGAGCGTTGGAGTACGATTTACAACGTTTACAAAATCAGCTTGAGGAGTCTCGTTAATTAAAAGAGTCTCTAGGCAAAATTTTTACCGAGACTCAAATTAAAATACTAAAGAATGGTGGAAAAAGAGGCACATTTACTTCAGACGACATATCGGCGGCTATTTGTCTTCACACCGCAGGCCCTCGAGCGTATAACCATCTTTACAAAAAAGGATTTCCTTTATCAAGCCGTACCACGTTGTATAGATGGTTATCAGATGTGGAGATCAAGACAGGATGCCTGGATGTGGCCATAGACCTTATGGAAAATGATGGAATGGATGAGGCCGACAAGCTTTGCGTATTGGCCTTCGACGAGATGAAGGTCGCTGCTGCCTTTGAGTATGACAGCTCAGCAGATGTCATATACGAGCCCAGCAACTATGTGCAACTGGCTATTGTTCGTGGTCTCAAAAGATCGTGGAAGCAGCCAATTTTTTTTGACTTCAGCACCCGAATGGACGCAGATACCTTAAACACCATAATAAGGAAGCTACACAAAAGAGGGTATCCAGTAGTAGCTATTGTATCTGATTTGGGTTCTGGAAACCAAAGACTATGGTCAGAGCTTGGTGTATCAGAATGTAAGTTTCTCACAAGCATTAAAATTTAAAATAATCTTTAATATTTTGTAATTTTTTTTTTAGCAAAAACCTGGTTTAGTCATCCAACGGACGAACATCTAAAAATTTTCGTTTTTTCGGATACACCACATTTAATAAAGTTGGTCCGAAACCATTATGTGGATTCGGGATTAACATTAAATGGAAAAAAGCTGACCAAAACGACAGTCCAACAGACACTTAATCATTGCGCTCCGATGTGTCTATACTGTTCAAAATAAGCGAGAACCACTTAAATGTTCGCTCGTTCGACAAACAAAAGGTAAAATTGGCTACACAGTTATTTTCCAACACTACCGCCAGCTCCATCAGACGCTGTTATTCGTTGGGGTATGATGTGGAGAATGCGTGCGAAACTTCGGACTTATTTAAGTTACTGAATGATTGGTTCGACGTGTTCAATACAAAACTGTCAACGACCAATTGCATCGAATCAACGCAGCCTTATGGAAAGCAACTCCAATTCCAAAGAGATGTTTTGGAAAAAATGACGAAATTAATGAGTACTCAAATTCTTGGCAAATCCAAAAGCTACCCTTTCAAAAAGGGATTATCGTAAATAATGCGTCCCTGGATGGATTGTACATCTATTTAAAAGAAAAATACAAAATGGATTATATACTAACCAGCCGTCTTAACCAAGATATAGTGGAACATTTTTTTGGCACTATGCGATCGAGGGGTGGACAGTTTGACCATCCAACTCCACTACAGTTTAAGTATAGGTTAAAAAAATATTTAATAGGTATGTCAAATTTAGAGGAATGAATTAAAATATTATTCATTTTATTCATTATAATTGTTAAATGTTTAGCTATATGTTTCAGCAAAGTGTAAAACGAGAATGTAGGTAGTTATGTGCTGTCTTTTGTGTTTTGTCTTTTATGTGTTTCTTTTAATTTTATCATTTACTAATAATCCTTATACTTTATCCAGCCAAGAATACAGAATTGTTGAGAAACACTGGAAATGTGGAAGAAGATAACCCTGATAGCTGGCTTAATTTGGACTTTAGCTCTAAAGATATTGAAAACAAGGAAAATAAGCCTGAATATGATGAGCCTGAAGATGACGAGCAGAGCATAGTGAACAACATACCTGCAGGCATCGAACTGGATGAGTTGACGGAGGATGCCATAGAGTATGTCGCCGGCTATGTTATTAAAAAGCTAAGGTTGAGTGACTGCTTTAAACAAAGTTCGACATTCACCTATGTAGATGAGGTGTCTCACAAAGAGCTGGAAAATTTTTTTTCTCATTACACACAAGAAAATTTTAAAGTAACAACAAATTTAAAAGAAAAATTAGTAATCGCAGCTCAAAATGTAGAGCTGGATAAATTTGTAATTTCTTTCTATTTTAAAATAAGAATATATTTTAAAGTTAAGTACTTAAACAAAAAAATTTGTATAAAGAACCAAAAGCAGCGCTTAATTGGTAATTCAAAATTATTAAAAATTAAGCTTTAAAAAAAATGTCTCCTCTCCTCTTTTTATTATAAATGGCATTTTCAAACCCTACGGACATTCTAAGGGTTAAGCAACAATCACATTGCCGCCTCACTCACACTCAATACGACACTCAGTATACTATGTTCCTTTCACTCGCACTTATTGCAAGCATACAATAAGTGGATGTCTCTTGCCGACGGGACCACCTTATGTTATTCCATCATGGGATAGTTTTTATTCATACTCGACGATGCCAAACATGTTACATTTTTATTTACTCGTGCAGGGCTCTACAAAGTAACCAAAAAGCATATGGGCACATTGAAAAAAAAAGTTTGTTCCACATCTGGCAGTATCTGGCAACTAAATAAGATTTGTGACTTCTGTAAAGGTCCAATGTATTAAAAAATGACAATCTTAGGCCGGAGGTAGCCGGACCTTTTTTCACGGTCCAAAAAAGCTGAAACATTTTTTTAGTCCTCTTCTTCCAGCACACTTTTGCCTGCAATCCTTTATAAATTCAATTAACCTTATATGCAATTTTGTACCTCCAGAAACACATCTATAGAAGAGTGAAAGTATGTTTGTATGATTGTCCCTTATGGGCGCTAAACCGATATTTAAAAATTTTTCACAGTAAGTTCATGTCGATCAGGAAAGTTCATGTTCATGTCTGTGAAATGGTCAAAAAACCGCGAAATTCGCAAAATTATACCGTTCATCCGATTGCAATGAAAATTTGGGAATGGTTGAACGCTTCCCCGTGAAGGTTTCTAAGTTTAAAAAAATTTTGCAGAAAACGATCCAAAAACCGCGAAAATTGAAAAATTTACGATTTCTCAAAAACTTTGGGAAATTGATCGACGCTTGCCCGATAAGGTTTCCAAGTAGAAGAAACCGCGAAATTTGCAAAATGTTCGTTTGTTATAAAACTTTGAAGAATGTTCGGACGCTTGCGCGTGAAGGATTCTGATTTCAAGAAATGGGCGGGAAGTAGTCCAAAAATGAATTGAAAGCTTGCTCGGGAGGGATTCTAAGTTGAAGAAATTTGCAGAAAATTGTCGAAAAACCGCGAAAATTAAAACTTTGCGGTTTCGGTAAATCTTTGGATAGTGGTTCGACGCTTGCCCGGAAAGGTTTCCAAGTAGAAGATATTTGCGAAAAATGGACCAAGAACCGCGAAATTTGCAAAATGCTCGATTTTGATGAAGCTTTAAGGAATGGTTGAGCCCGCGATGGTATCTTAATTGAAGAAATGGGCCGGAAATGGTCATAAGACCGCGAAATTTCAAAAACTATACCGTTCGTCCAATTGCCATAAAACTTTGGGCAACGCTTGCCCGCGAAGGTTTCTAAGGTCCAAAAATCGCAAAATTTGCAAAATAACCTTATGAGTATTTATGAAAGCGCTTAATGCTTATATTACAATGCCGACGTTGGTAAATGGAAGCTGTAGATTACACGGTCCAAAATATTGCGAAACTTGCAAATTTTTGATTTGAGCCTGAATTATTGTGAAGATTTTATAGACGGCAATTGTAGACTGGTAAATAAGAAGTATTTACCAAACGGTCAAAAAGTCAAGAAATTTGCAAAATATTCATGATTTTAGATTATCATGAAGACGTGCATATAGAGAAAATGATCGAACGGTCCAAAATGTTTATACCGACATGCAGCCTGCACTAGATTGAATATAATCACTCTCTTAAGAATCATAAGAACCCAGGCGACGCCGGGTATTCAGCTAGTAATAAATAAAACAAGAAAGCGAAGCTAACTTCGTCTGTGCCGAAGTTTAAATACACTTGAAACTTTAGTGACCACTGACCCAATTTTGTGACCAATGACTTAGTGACTTAGACTTAGCTAGATAGCTTCAAAACTGAGAGACTAGTTTTCGTAGAAACAGACAGACGGACGGACAAAGCTCAATCAACTCAGCATCTTCATGCCGATCAATATATATATACTTTATGTGGTCGGAGATGATTCCTTCTATGCGTTTCAAACTTCTGGGAAAAATTATAATACACTTTTGAAGTGTATAAAAATGTTATCAGGAACCCGAAACATAGCCATCGCACAGCACGCATCTGCTAATAACAGTCTAAAATTACTCTCCGTACAGGTAAAGCAGCAATGCTCGACTGTTCCTAGACTGCGGAACACCGTTCACGAACCCTTCTAAACTATACATTTTTGAACTCACGGGTTAGTTGGCCACTGTTAAGCCATTTTATGCTGCAGAATTACAACCTCGATTTTTGGAATTTCCATTTTTTCCCAGTGTGCCCAGTAAGCATCGCTGAAAAAGGCTTATTAAATAAAATGACGCTGACACAACTTGTAAATATATTGAAATTTTATTACAAAAAATTTCTTAAAACTTAACAGTATAACTACATTATACACATTGATTAAATAGTTGATCATTTTGAAAATATTGTAAATCTGTAATATGTCTTCGTTAATTTCAAAATGACTCAAGTCCAAGCAATTTTTAAAATCAGCCTAGTAACTATACTCGCATGTACGCTTTTATCAAAAAAATGTATGGCTATTGTAATAATAAATTTTTGGAATACAAATACACATGCATAATAATCTTGCACTTAGATATAAATATATGAAACATGTTCTGGATTAACAGTAGGGAAGAAGCAACAATAATTACAAGGGGGCGGCACAACTTTTTTACAGAGTCAAGTTCCTGGGATGCGGCTCTGCGCTATTATGATTTCTCTGTAACGCACATGAACTTTTTATTGCATTAACAAATGCAGTTATATACAAGTATGTGCTCCAATTATCATTTCAATAAGCTGGAAATGAAATGGAGCTGTGGACTTTGGGAAAAACAAAATGATCTCCACAAAGAGCTGTATCCTGAACATAAACATAAATTTATACGATTTCAGAAAGTTTACTATGCTGGGACAAATCGAAAGCAAGTCGATTGCCTCGACTCCAAAATAGCCTCCTTCCTCGATTTCATGTGTTAAGTGATGTCCATCGCTGTTGCGCACTGTGCTGCCCTGCATAATTGTATAACTCGACTATCGTTAATCCGATCTTTACCAATTTTTGGGCGAGTTTTTAAATAATGATGATTACTAAATATGTTTGGAAGGTATGAACCATCTACCTCTAAAACTGCGGAAGATATGACGTTTTCTCCAAGTAGCGGGAGCGGAAGGAAGCGTGAAAAAATGTAAAATAAACTTGATCGGCCTGCAAGTATAAGAAGTTTATGTCCCAAACATGTTGAACATATATCTTTTACCATCTCTGAGATCTGTTTGTTTATACGGACAGACGGACATAGCTATATCGATTCCACTTTTAATGCTGATCATATACTTTTTAGGGTCGGAGATGCACATGCACAAACTTAATATACTCTGTGTACCTTTGGTACTTATTATTAAAAACATGTTTTACTAAGAATGTTGCTCGTGTCGGCTCAGAAAATACTTATCTACGTAGATCTCAGGAGGAACGAAACGATAGTACATCGTACATATATGAATGTAACTAAACGACTATCAACAGAACAAATGAATTCCAAATTGATTTCGTGTAATCGTTAGACTTTTAAATTTAGATTTTATATTATTTTACGAAGAAAGTGGCAAGCATATCTTCAGTTTTTAGATTGGATAATTGCAGTTTATTTAGTTGATTTTTGTGGAATATCAAAATGACCTGGTAAATACAGAAATGCTTGTCATTTATCTACATTTTACTCAATATTCACCTGATTCACCCGAACAGAAAAGTATTTTAAGACAGAGCTTAGCGAACTGTACGAATTTTTACATTGGTTAAATAACATTAATACAAAATTAAAAAAAGTATTCTCAATTACTTGTTTGTCTTAGATTTGAGTTTAAAAAACGGACGACTACAAAAAATTTCACAATTTTTCTCACTGAAAACCAAAATCTAAGATCAATCTCAGTCCAAATGTAAAATAATATAAAATGTAAAGCAAAACTGAACGAACAAACTTAAATTATGTTTATGTTCGGGATTGAAACAGCCTAGTGTGACCCAATAAATGCTATGATATTTACAAAAACGATCAACATATCAACATAAAATCAAAAAATGTTTGAATATGACGTTTCCCAATCCTAAGCCCTTTAGATTCGTATGCGCTGGAGAGTTAGGTTGTTACCGATCTCCCCGATTAGTTCTTGTACTCAAGTGACGTTGAATTTCATACGGGTGGGGATTTTTCTCAGAGTTATCAGTTAAGCCGATTTGCGGAAAATTGTGATGCTTGCGTGACTTCTGTGTGTAATGGGGTCCGAATTTAAATTTCCACAACAGCTTCCGGTTGGCCATTTTGGAAACTTTCGCCGCTGATTCGCATTTCTGCTAAGTATCGTTTTTATAAATTAATAAGGCTTCAATATTTTTATACATATCGTTAATAAGTATATAGAGTGAATCACAGGATTTCAATTTTAGCTATGTAAGTTTAACAAATCAATTATCATATATTTCAATTCACCTTCCACACTTCTCTAGTCTCGCACTTCTATAACTTAACTTCGATGTTGCTGTTAGCAGTTGTTAATTGAAACTTGTTTCATTATTGTGTAGGTATTTACATTATTTAAACATAGAAAATGATTTCTTTTGCAGTCCTTTGTTATCCTTTTTTATTGGTTGATTAGTGCGGCAATTTGCGCATATCCAAGTTTCCTACGCCCGCTGCTAGATGATGGGTGTTGAAGAAACTAACTTTGCTGCACAGCCTGGTTAACAACCTGTGCACTTTACTCAACAGTTGGCGCGATCGATGGAGCGTCCTTGAGCAGCATCGAGCCTCGACAGTGCAACTTAGCTCGGTAAAATGCAACGCTGCTGCTGGTGCAGTGACTGCCGCCAGGGCCTCCCGCAGGAATTGTCACCGCAGATGCGTGAAGTGGATTTCCAACCAGCAAGGACAGCCTATGATGTCCTGCCTCCGATAGGTGTTGCCCCAGCCTTTGGCGAAGCTGATTTTCATATAAAACCAATCGACGGGTCCCAATTGCTGACGATGCGACTGTTTGCGAGCAAGCACCTGAGCCCTAGAAGACGTAAGTGGGTTAGCTACGTTTGTTTTTGACTCCGATTGCTTCGTATGTGCATACCTGTGTATTTGAAAGGCCTTCAGACAGTAACCAGGCATCACTTTGCAGACCCGATCCAAGTGCTCAGCCAGAGTGGGCGAGTCCACAAATATCGGCACATTACCACGGTTGTAAATCCAAACATCATCGCATTCCAGACTCAAGGTTACACCTGCAATCCGGATCATTATGTAGAAGATGGCGTGATATGTAAAGACGGTTGCCTTACCCAAACCGACTTTTTGTCGCGTGTTTTGCACTGTCTCCGAAAAAGGCCGCTTGTTAAGACAAACTAAATCACTTAGGCACATGCTGTCTCCATCGCAGTCCACCGGACCCTCTGTGAAAATATTAACTGCTGGCTTGTGAACATGGCACAAGTCACCAACTCGTTGCGACAGCTCCCAATAGGCAATCTGGCACCAGCCTTTGGTGTAGGCGGTGCGGTCTAAAAAATAACAATGTTACAATCAATTAGTTACATAATAATTAGATCGGGTCCCTCAAAAACCAAATTGGGATAATGCGTATCTCTGCCTTTCCAAAGTATATTTTTGCTGAATGATTTACTGTATGTATGTTTTATGGCTAACAAATTTTATTTTAAGTTCTTAAAAGTTGACCAAAAATTATATGCCAATGATAAGGACGTTTCCATTGAAAACAAAAAAGTTTTTAACTAGTTTTTCGACCGATCGTTCCTATGACAGCTATATGCTATAGTCATCCGATCCGACCGGTACCGACAAATGTGCAGCGTATTTGTACCAAAAAACTTCGTGCAAAGTTTGGAGATAGCATAGAAACATACAGACGGACACGGCTAAATGAACTCAGCTCGTCATGCTGATCACGAATATATATACTTTATGTGGTCGGAAGGGTATAAAAATTTGCACAATATCGTCTGCAGCAGAACTGAGATATGTCGCCATCGCTGGAACATGATAATGATCCAGTAAAATGATATTACGACATATTCTCATATGAGACGAGACTAATAGCTCTGGTCCACTGACTCATATATGTCGTATCAAATTTTTTGATTCCACTGAAAACGTTCATTCTAGACAGCTATGTAAGTAGGAATAACAGCGTATTTATGTCCTAGGGTGCTTATGTACATTAGGGTACTTTTTTAAAGAGCAAAATTGGGATTTACTAACGGAGCCCCCTATAAAGATGCCTTTTGTATAATAGATAATAAAATATTAATGGGCGCGACGAAGACATAAAGTTTGCTCTACAAATTACGTATACGGCCCGAAATTCTACATCGAGTTTCCAACAATGAGATCTGTGTTACATGTGCCGAGTTGTCAGTTTTTGAAAGTCTTGCAAGGTATTTCGATTTTGATATAAAATATTATCATGGGGTCGACAGTGTTAAGAACCAGACCACGAGATCCCGGGTTCCGACCGACCGGATCGGATAACTATATCTTACAGCTCCTATAGGAAAGATCGGTCGAAAAACTACTTTTAGTAACAAAAACTACAAAAATATATAAGGTAGAAAGGCAAACCTGCTTATGAGTAATGTCAAAACCTTTGGTAAATATACACTATAAACTAGCGAATAAGGGGTCGCCAGTATGGCCTTAAATTTTCCATACAAAAAAGCGCCGTAATGTACATATATTTGTCAGTGGAGCAGAGCTATTACATGGTGAAGCAAACTTGATGAAGTTATTGAAAGAGCTTTCGTTTTTGGGAAAGAGGTGAAGTGGCGTCGCTTGCCCCTCTCCACCTCTTTCCCACAAACGAACGCTTTTTTAAAACTGCATTGAGTTTCCTTCACCTTCACTAAATCCAGTCAAAAAAAGATATCAATATACAAATTTTATGCAACATAGAAAGCGATATACCGAATTTTTCGTAGTTAACTTAAAAACGAGTGTTTTCTACCCGTTACTCGTGCAATGCAATTGTATGTAACAGGCTGAAGGAAGCATCTACAATCCTTTAAAGTATTTATATTCTTAATCAGTATCAACAGCCGAGTCGATATAGGCATTCCCGTCCGTCCGTGTATGAACACCTAGATCTCAGGAACTAGAAGCAACAAAATTTTGTATGTAGACTCCTATTGTCTGTACGCAGATCAAGTCACGCCACCGCAATAAAAAATGTTGAATTACTCATATTTTCAAGCTCATATTTTGCATTGTAGTATATGTATAAAAATCGTTGCATACTTTTCTGTGCCGCATGCGCTGTTTGCTAACATAATGTTCAAATGTTCACATTAATGTTAATACTCTGTTAATAACATAAGGGAAGGCCATTTGTATATAAAAGAATCAATTTGAATTTTAACTACTTGAAATTATGTTATTATGAAATGAGCATCACTATCTATGTAAACTGTCTTTGCTTTCTCGTTTATTCGTCTGCGGCGAATTGAGCAGCTTATGAAGCCATTGCAGTTGGCTATTAAACGTCACTCTAAAATTGAATATCAACGTGTGCAGTCTATGACTTTCTTGGTGTGTGTGTGTGCACAAATAAAATAAGTTGCTTGTGCCTTACCGGCACTTTGGATTCATTTGCCATTTGGGCAATCAGCCATTAAACATTAATTCCCCAGAGTAACGGGTATATCGGTCAGCACCGACCTTAACTTACGCTCTCGTTTTTAATTTAGCACAGTCTTTAAGCGAGTGATATGGCCTTAAAAAAAATATATTTTGTTTCTTAAAATTATTATTTAGATTATCCAAAATCCAAGCATCGAAACAACCTTTTCGCTTGGTTTCGGAATAGAAGGAGTGGCGGGAGCACGTTGGTGACCACGCAAATATGTATTTATTCGGATAGCCATACAAATTTTGTTTTAATGTGTGGGCGAGGGGCACACATACGCTCACAAATGACGTTTCATTGCCAATACACGCAAACATGCATACGTCAGACCGCCAACGAACTGTGGAAAAATTTGCATTTAATTGGTAAAAAATGTTTTCAAAATTAAGCCATTTTTTTGTTTAACTTTCCTCGATTTAGATGTGTACGCCTGTCTGTATGATTCTCAACAAACCACTCTCTCAGGCTTAAAGTAATAAAATTTTGCCCAGAGATTTCTCTTTACTGCATGCTACTAATATATCGGAACCTTTGAGATCAGATGAAAAACTATTTTTTTTTAAATCTAGCGTTCTTAAACTTAGAAATTATAAATATTATATGATTCCGAAGGAATCAAATTTAGTCAAAATCATAGTTCAAATTGTTCTGATCAAAAATACATATATATCTGAACGTAAGAATTGTGTTCAATATTTTGATAAGAAAGTTTGTTAATAGTTTAGTAGGGCCACCCCACCTCAAAAATTCTGAAAAAACTTACTCGATGGACTCTGAATTTACAAGAGTTATGACGTCTTCAGACCGCGGGGGATTAATTAGATTTAACTGCTTCATATGAAAGTAAGAAAGTTGTTCAACAGCTTTTAGCTTTCACAACTGTGCAATAGTGTTCTATTCATATTAAGTACTGTGAATTGGCCTTAAGCAATATATCCATGGAGATTTTTCTATTGTGCCAGTGAAAGATCGCAGAAAAGAGACACTGCTAGGAAAAATATAGAATCACATCGCCACTGGAACTACAATTACCAGGCCTGCTCCCATTTCCGAGTGGATTTAAAAAATACATCGATTGCCATTCCGAATCATTTTCAATTTTGGTATTCATGTTTCCGATTGAAATAGAAATCGATTTTCTGTTGGAATGAATGTTCGAATAGTTTTCGCATTATAGTTTAGCTATATGGCAGCCTTAACAATTTCGATCAACACTGCGCATGCGCAGTTGCGAAATTGCGAACAGTTCGGTTTCAGTTTGAAATAAAAGATTTTAAATCTTATCAACACCTACCAATTCCGCTTCCTCATGATCTGATCGATATCGAAAAATGTACACAAGGAATATTAAGTTGCTGTAAAAGTATGTAGCAGCCAAAAGGAAGAATCTCTAACCCTATAGAGTATAAATTTTCTTGATCAGCATCGACAGCCGAGTCGACTTAGCCATATCCGTCTGGTAAGAGATAGAGGTTCGAAAAAACTTCACATCTTCCACTGTTTTATAGATAGAAGATTCAGTTTTCTGGACATATTCAGGACATATAATCAAGATTATTTATACCAAAGGATTGGTAAAGATCGGACTAACGATACTCGAGTTATAAGGAAAACCAACAATTATGCTGGGCAGCACCGGCCGCAACGGCGATGGGCAATACTTCACACACCTAAGCACAAACTTTCACAGGTACAGAGTATATTATAGTCGGACTTTACCGAGTTTCAACTGTATATTGTACTTATAGTATAGTAGTTTTTGAGTTTCGATAAAGTATTCCGAAATGAACTATAAATACAAAATTCCCTCTGCGAGTGCCATTCCTTTTAAGAAATGACAGAAAAATACAAACTGTTCTCAATTATTTTTCCCCACAAGCTTGTAGAGCTTTGAACTTGCCAAGTTGGTCCGTTTTTGCTGTTCAAGCAAACAATAACTTTATCCGACAAAAGTATCAATTCTTCCCATAGTGCACTGCCATTCCCATTTCACACAGACGAACGGCAAACAACGAACATTTAGCGCCACATATAGGCAAAAGTATTCGCATTACATTCACACTCACTTGTGTATTTAGTCATTTAAATGGTAATAATTTTGGCGCCATGGCATTACGTAAACAGGCCGGCGCCGCTTGGCTTTCGGTATATTTCGATTTAGAATGCGCAGTGGCGAGCTGAATAAGTTGGCGTTGAGTGCGAGGGTTGGCTGAGCAAGTGCAAATCTTTATTTGCCTTTTATATCTTAAAGTATTAATTTTACAGTATTAATGACAGGTTTGCAAACCGCTTAGGAAAACGGATTATTTCGGTTCAGCGGTCTGCAGACATTTCAAACCACCGGATCGGTTCATAATCATTTCGATTGGATGGCTTATAGGTTCAAAAATCCTTCCTTTTGTCTGTACATATTTCTGCTATAAATTATTATACCACTAGAGCCGTAGATCCTTTGGAACAGGACATAATCATTTAAAAAATAAAACGGCGGCAATCAAATCGAACTACATACAATACTAATGTATGTATGCACCAACAATAAATACATGTTTCGAACGGCGCTCAATAGGAATAACGACGACAACAATAGCAGCACGCTCCCATCGAAATGACCAAACCCAGACGACACCGACTTTGGCGCCAGCCTAAAAATATATCGCAATAAATCCATAGACGGATTTGTATAGTTTTGCTTGCGTTTTTGTCTAAAGGGGACCAACAACGACAAAGATTCTATTAGCATTTGGCTAGCGGAAGAGACATTGGCCGCTGCTGTCCGCCTAACTGGGTCGACGATGGCTCCTAAAAAGGGTTAACCTTTACCCCAAAGCGACCACCAATCAAAGCAGGCGTTCGGCCCAGACGAGAATATGCTACGAATGCATTAGGACAATTAATCAGTGCTGTCAGAACATGAGGTTCAAAAGGTTCTAGATTTTCCAATAAAAATTGCTAGAAATAGCTAAAAATAAAAAAAAATTGCTAAAATAAATAGCTAAAAATGAAAACTTAAAAATTGTTTTTTTTTTCGAACTGAAGCAACAGATACTTGTAAAAAATTAATTTGTAATGATTTACGAATACAAAAATACTTTAAATGAGGTCTGCTGTTCAACAGTGTTGCTAGAATAAGGGATCCAAAAGCTGATAAATTTGCGCAAGAAAAAGGCAGGAAGTAGCTAAAAATTTTAAAGGGTTAAAACCAGGGATTAATACCGAAACGATTTTCGGTTCCGGTATAGGTACTGGTACGAACCGAAATGAATGTTTCGGTAAAAGGTTCTATTTCGGTTATTAATTTATTTCGGTTTTCGGTTTCGATACGGTACCCATTTTTTTATTTCGGTATACCGGTACGTAAAGGTAAAGATTTTTTAAATATTGTATAAAGTAAATTCTGAGATATGTCCAAATAATTTTATTCATTTGTAATTTAAAGAAACAATATTGAACATAAAAGTTTCAGTCGTTTGACATTTAAAGTCAAATACAAACGCTTTTTCAATTTTCGTATTATTTTACGAAGTTAACATGTAAGAGAACTTATGATTATACATAAAATATGAAGTCGTTTGACATTTAAAATAAAAAATAAACGCTTTTTCACATTTCGTATAATTTTATGAAGTCAACATGTTAGAGAACTTATGATTATACATTATCGGGCCTGTTCCGAAAACGAGTGGAATTGCCGAAACTTGAGTTGATTGCTGTTTCGAACTCCGCAAATCAACGAGAATTGTCGATTTCAAAACATGCGCTGCAGAGTCAGCGAAATTAAAAGTAATTGCTTTTTATATCATTGAAATACTTTCCCAATATGATTAACTAAAAATTCGAAATTTAGCATCATTACTTTTGCTATTTAAAGTTGAAGTATAATTTAATAGAATTTTTTTATAACCATTTATAAAATATTGCATGAAAAACAAAACCGAGCGGCCGTGACCAAACCGAGCTGTTCTGAATTCCACTTTATTTTTAAGTCGACTTCGAGATTCAATCGGCGGCTGCTAGGGTTGTTGTATTTGAATTTATTTAATCGGACAGCACTTTTTCTACTTCATTTAGCTATGTTTAACCATACTTGATATGACATATGCAAATGTAATATTTAAATACTGGTTTAAGTAAAAATAAATGGATTTAAAGAGTAAATAAAAGCTTTATAAATTTACATTACAGAGATGATGACAACTCTGGCTGCTGATGATATACACAAACACTTGCGCAGGCAGCCAGCCAGCTGTTTCGAAACCGAGTTCGAAAAGTCGAAACGTAACCAAATCGTTCGGAATTGGGAACAGCAAATAGTAAAACGTTCGTTTCCGTTTCGTTTTTACTTTTTGAAAACGTTCGGAATTCGAAACAGGCCTGTATATGAAATACTGTTTTTTCGAACTTAATTTTGATTTTTAAATGCCCAAGTCTTATTTACATAACATAGCATTCTTGTGGTTTGATCGCAGTAACATAATTGCATTAAATGTTTTTAGGTCCATACGACTTCTAAGCGGATTCATTATAAATTTCACGCCAGAGAATAGGCGTTCCACGCTAACCTGCGTAGCTGGAACAGAAAGCACAACTTTTGAAGTCTCGAACAATTCTGGGAACTTTGTGGAGGACTCTGACCACCACTTTAGAATGAAAGAAAAATGTTAATGGAATCTAGAAGCGTTTTTATTGACAAAACTGATGTGTTTTTATCACCAAATTTCTTTCTTGCAACATCACGTATGCATCAACTTCGTTTACGCTTTCAGACAAGCTAGTATTAAAACATTCATCATTAAGCAGTGATTGATCAGCAACCGACGAAATTTGAGCGTAAATATTTGTTAAATTAGTAATACAAGATTTTTTTGCTCAGGAATTAGCATTACGTTATACCTTGGGTCCAAAAATATGACACATAAAAAGGCATTGTTTTTTAAAGGGATATTTCTCGATTTTCTTTTTCCTGAACGAGCGATTTCGCTAGAGCGGACGTATTTTTAGATATTTCCAATTTGCTGTGAATCCAAATGGAATAAAAATCACCCAAAACTAGATTTTCGGCTTGAAATTTAGATGTTGTCACCCCAGCTGGTTCTAATATGCTTACTATTTCACGCACTGAGACCCACACTTTTTAATGTAGAAGAATGTCGATATCTGCGTCAGCAAAGCTTAAAAAATGTTGAAGATGTCTTCTGCCAAACGTTTTACTCATTCTTAGAAAAGTAGCAAGAAAATTTGACAAAGTGTCAAGGATTCCTCGTCGCGTAACAAACATCAGACCAAAATTACGATATGATCTGCAAAGTTAAAAAAAACTGAAACAGTACCGGTACAAACGTTTCGGTTTTTTTCCGGCTCTATCGGTTCCAATAATAACGGTAAACGGTGTTCGGTTCTCAAGAAAAAATTTGTATCGGTTCCGATTTCGGTTCCGGTACGCGATTTGAAACGGTTTATTTCAGCTAACGGTTCCGGTACCGGTATTAATCCCTGATTAAAACTGAAAAAAGTATTTTTATACTCTGAACCAAAGGTAAACAGAGTATATTAAGTTTGTCCGACCATAGAAAGTATATATATTATTGATCAGCTTCAATAGCCGGGTCGATATAGCCAAGTCCGTCTGTCAGTTTTTCTGTCTGTCCGTCCGTCCTTATGAACAAACAGATCTCAGAGATGGTAAGAGATAGAGGTTTGACATGTATGGGACATATGTTTCTTATACTTGCAGGCAGATCAAGTTTATTTTAAATTTTTGCCACGCCCTCTCCCGCACCCGCAAATTGGCAAAAAACGTTATAACTCCCACAGTTTTATAGATAGAAGGATCGTACCTTCTAGAAATATTAAGTAATCAGGATTGTTTTTCGCTCCGCCAATGGAATGAAAACGATCGCATGAACGATAGTCGAGCTTTAAGGAAAACAAACAAACATGGGCAGCACCGGTCGCAACGGTAAGGGGCACCACTTTACAGATACAGAGAATATTATAGTCGTGCTTGACCGACTTTCTTTCTTGTTGAGACTATAATTCAACAATAACTTAGAAAATTACGGTAATTGTCTAGTAAAGCACATATATAATTTCGATACAGCATCAGCAAACTTCAATATATCTTTTTAATGAAGCCATGAATGACCGCCGCGAATTTTTTGCATAATAATTCTTCATAATTATCGGTGTATCGGAGGAGTTATTTTGTAATTTTTTGAGCACAGGGTTCAATACTTGACAATTACCAAAATTACTTTTCAAGGTGCTAAGACTAACAAATTCTTCAAAAAGGACAGAGTCCCGCAATGAATTCACAATCTCCCTTTTTGTTTGGAGTCCGAGCCGAACACGAATCTAGGCACAACGGAAGCTGAAAGGCCAAAAAATGCTAAGAATTATGTACCGAAATTTAGTGACTTCCTCCATTTCAGCAATATTTGAGTTTTTTTGCTCATTATAATGAATAAAAGTATTTTGCGACAATTCATAGTAGGCAATTTTCTTCGAAAGAATATAAAGACTGAAGACACCCTGAATGTTTTCATTGGGCTATCACTACTGTGGATAGAACCCTTCAGGTGGCTCAAAACCGAATCTGTACTGAAATTACATGGCTTCACTTACTTGCTCTTCGACATAAATTTTTAGACATAAATTGAAGTACTAAATCTAATGAATCTCTACCGAAATCACGTAAGAACTAAAGCAATTTCTAATAATTATGCCTTAAAAGGAATGGTAAAGATCGGATGAACGATAGTCAAGTTATAAGGAAAACAAACTATTATGGGCAGCACCGGCCGCAACAGTGATGGGCAGCACTTCAAATAGACAGAGTATATTATAGTCGGGCTTGACCGAATTTCTTTCTTGTTTAGACCTATCTTTTGTACGGCAGCTATATCATATAGTTGTTCGATTTTCATAAAACTTAAAATATTTTGAAAATACGTTGAAAACCATTCAAAACTAAGTTTGGAGATATAAATGGAAGCATTGAAATAAAAAAAGTATTTCTCATTAAAACTAGTTTTCCGGTCTACCGCTCCTAAGGCAGCCATGAGATATAGTCATCCGATCCGGTCAGTTCAGACATTTTAGTAACGTGCAGTAGAAAAATGACTCTAAAAATTTTAGACGGACTGGCAAAGCTCTGTTATATGTTAGTTAAATTAATTAATTAAATTAAGATTAACATTATGTAACCAGACGGAGCAAAGCACAACCCCAAGCCCCAAATATATAACAAAAGTTGTGATCTTCAAGGAAGCGACGAAGGGTAAGCAACTTTTTTATCAACCCCAACTAAATAGCAGAATGTGATGTTCCTTTAACTCTACACTATATTATACTGTCTTCGTAAAAATTTAAGAGATTATAGATATTGAGTACATAAATGTCAGTTTTAAATTTGAGATCGATGTCTTACAATTTGCGGGAGTTAAAAAGCAGTTTTATAAAGGGGCGGGAGGAGGCGTGGCATTAATTTGAAACAAACGATCGGTCCGCAAGCAAATGAAGCCTACATTTAAATTTTTGTTGAAAACAAAAGTTTTTATAATAGATGACAGACGGATAGTGCTATATCGATTTGGCTGGGACCGGGTGTGGCTCAACGGCTAGTGTGCGCGACCGCTGTGCAAGAGGTCGTGTGTTCGATTCCGCCTCGGAACATCTACTGAAAAGACTTTTCTTTGAAGAAACTTACACCCCTCACTGCTGTATGTAACAGGGTCACCCCTCACTGCTGTTGGTGCCAGCTTTGTAGTAATTAGCCATGCAAAAGCTTCTCAAACTGCCGTTAGGATTCGTCGTTAAACTGTAGGTCCCTTTCTCTTGTGCAAAAATTTGAAGCGCACAAGCCAAGAGATTGAGAGGAAAGCGGCTTTCGGTGAAGCCTCTTACTGCCTGTTACATACATTTGCCAGACTTTAGTATACTCTTTCTACTTTACGAGTAACGGGTATAAATATAATACAATATATTACCATTTATACATAAAAAACATTCTTATGTAGCTAAATACGTTCAAATCGTTTTATCCATAGTTTTCTTTCAAGTTCAAAACTTTTGTAAGAGAAATGAGCAATTTCAACAGCACACTTCCGGTTGCTGTTGCACGACAACGGGCCCTGAGAGGCATCGAATTGACTTGGGACTCTCTTAGCGCCGCTTTGTCGCCGTTCTTTTCTTATTCATTGTATGTAAATGTGCATATGTATGTACATATGAAAATGTACTCATCCACGTTCCGTTACATCATCATTAAATATAGAATAGATAAGAGTGGGTAGGAATAGTGGTTTATAAGTATATGTATGTAAACATGTATATGCTGCTGTAGGCGAAGGATGCTCTGATCGCAGATGAAATGAATAATATGAACTGCATAATTTGCAGTGCGGCAACCGCAGTAACCACAGAAGTAGGCCTAGCTATGTATATTAACAAGGTACATTTGTGCATTTGGTTTTACTGTTGCGTCCAGATTTTAGTCGGCAGGTAAAGCCGCCTTGTAACGGTCCAATTAAACTAGATAAACTTTTCTTACAATTTGTCTCCGCTACAATATAAATTATTACAATCACAGTCATACTTATGTCTAATGTACATACAAACAAACATACATACGTACACACATTTTGACCAGTTTCACGGCACCGTCGCGACGGCCGGCGGCCAGTGCGGTGAATGATATCATAGCCCTCATGGACGTGCAGCGGCGCTGCCACTCCCAGCGACCGCTCTACAAAACACTCGTAAACAAGCGCCAAGATTGTTGTTGCCCGCTTCGCTCACTCACATTTGCCGGGCACTGTTTCGGTTTGTTTTTCGCTCATTATTTATTTTCATTTTGTTATTGCTGTTTTCGCTTAAAAGTTAATATCAATATAGAAAGTGACGACCTGACGCGGCAAGCTGGCGCCACGAACAACTTGTCCGCCGTCGCTGCCAGCGTGCTCAAACACACGCACGCGACCACTACCGCTGAGCCAAAGCTCTCCCACAAATCGCACACAAGCATACACTTCGTAAGCTCACCCATTGCGAAATACCCGCACAAGTTCTCTCACACAGACTGTTTCAAGATATAAGCATTCAAATGTACAAACATACAAACACACTACAGAACAGCATTGAACTTCGTGCCGGTTCCGGCTTAACCTTAAAGGCACGATTAAGCACGAAAAGGAACCTAAAGGTCCCAAAGGAACACGACATTCAAGTGTGACAGCTTTGAACCCTTCTATATTAATTGTAGCACTAAATCTGTAAATGCATACAGATGTATCTCTACAAGAAACCAAAGATGGAATGGTGTAAGGTTTGATCCTAGAAGCTCCCAGTTCCCCCAAATGGAGCAGAATATCTTCGTAATGATCCTGAATGTGTTTCTCTGAATGTAAATAATCATAAATTTTCAATTTTTTGAGAAAACAAGAAAGTCAGTCAAGCCCGACTGTAATATACTCTGTACCTGCTAAAGTGTGTGCTCATATTAGTAGGTATTGCTGCTGCAGTCCAGTAGTTAATGAGCTTTCTTTAATAGATCATTGATCAAGCGGACTCATCCCTCCATATGACAAGTTTCGTTCAAATGGCTTAAAAAGGGAGATTTGTCTATTGGTTTTATGCTGTTCTAGAACTAATATACTTGATTAGGATCAATAACATCTGACTAGCCATAAAAACGTTAGAAACAAATAGTATTTTGAGTTCATACCGATAAAGCAGGCAAATGCAATTCGCGGAATTTTTACTAACAACGGACGATATACTATATGTACTGGTCGATTAACCTTGTGTTCGAAACATACCTTTTCCGTCAGTGGTAAAAGATTCCATGCTTGGGCCGAACAGATCCGATTTTGTTTGCTTGATGATGCTTGAAATGCTGTGACTCTGTCCGCTGATGTTTTGTGTGCTCCATGTTGCCACGGTTGAATTTTCGACGTTTTGGAAGTCTTCTTCGGAATCTGCAAGCGTCAAGTTTCTGTTATGATTAAATATTAAAAAGATTGCCGCGGCGACTTACCGGCATCTCTCAGTCTCAGCATTTTTGAGCGGTGGTAAGGTGGCGGTGCAGATTCTGAAATTGAATGTAATGATAATGCTGATTATCTTCACGAGTTAAAATGATAACTAATTTGAATTGTATTTTGAGTAGGCACGTAAAAACGTTGCATACTTTTCGACTTTTTGTTAAGGAACACAACTTTTGTCATATATTATCATAATGCTAAAGTTTTAACATCAATGTTAGTGCTTTTAAACCTTTCATCCCATGAGTTTCGGGTTTTTTGAATTCGGACAGGGCCAACTTTAACTTACGCTCTCTTCTAATTAATTCATATTTACAATCTTTTGTGTATATTCCGAATTCAAATTCTAGATCAGGATTATCTAAACTCGGAAATGTTCAACCAGTTGTAACAAAGGCTGCAATCCTGCCAAAACCGAAAACTTTAGCATCGCTTTAACGTTGGACAAAATAAATTAATTTTAGAACCACTCAAAATTTTAAACCGATTTTTCTTATGATTGATTATGAACTGTACAAGGTTTCATACATTAAAATTGATTAACAGGTTCCGGAGATAAAGAGCGCAAAAGTCAAAACTTTGTAACATAGCCAAACTAATATGATACTCAGCTAGTTTTCCAAATTGGAATTGAATCGGTCAAGGTTTGGGTTCATTTCAAATTCAAAAAAAATTTGGTAACTCTGTCTCATTATAGCACTTGAAATCCACAATAATTTTTCTGCGGTCCGAAACTTTTGCAGATATCGAAGCATAGTAACCACAGATTAACTTGTCATTTAAGAAATTAAATTCAAAAAACAAAAAACAGAAAAAAATCCGTTCTAAGTGTATCAAAATCGTGACTATTTGGTGACGATAGTCTGCTAAGCCCGCTTTTTCTCAATTCATGAACATATGTTCACATTATGCCATTAACATTTTTTTCTCACGCGATCGATTTGGGCTTGTTTCAAGAACATTTTGTGCTCCAAAAAACAACAGAGTATATTAAGTTTGTGCAAAAGTATGAAACAGCCAGAAGGAAGCATATCCGATCCTATAAAGTTTATACATTTTTGATCAGCATTAACAGCCGAGTCAAAATAGCCATGTCCGTCTGTCTATCCGTATATACGCACAGATCTCAGAGATGGTAAGATATAGAGGTTCGACATGTATGGGAGAAAAACTTATTTTACTTGCAGGCAAATCAAGTTTATTTTCAATTTTTGCCACGCTCCCTCCCGCCCCCGCAATTGGGAAAAAACGCTATGTCTCCCACCATTGTGTAGATAGAATGTGCGTTTTTTTGAGGGCATATTTAGTAATCAAGATTATTTATCGATCCGACGAAGAATTTGTGAAGATCGGATGAACGGTAGACGAGTTATGAGCAAAAGAGTATTCGCTGCTGCAGCGCAGATTTTAGCTGCTACTGTGGCAGCAAAATACATTCTGAGCATACACTTTCGTCGGTACAGAGTATATTACAGTCGGGCTTGACCGACTTTCTTAAATGTTTTTGGCGCCATAAAGTCGTAAATTCTATTTTGAATTTAACTTAATATTTTAAAAGGGCAAACATTGGGTACATTGAATCAATAAATAAAAACATTTTAATGGAAACGCTGCATTTTTGCAGCGCTAACAAAGTCAGATTGTTGGTCAGCTTTAGGTTTTGTCAAAATTGGAAAGAAGCTTTTTCACAATTTTGCGGTCAAGGCCAAGGAATGTCAAATGTAATTGTTATTACATAATTTCGAATTATGCGTTCAATGTTGCAGTTGTGAATTGTCTTTGTTATTTCTTATTTTAGAAAAAATCTAACCGAAGTGTTCGTGTAAGTGGAGTAAAAAACTAATTTGTGCCAAAAAGAAATTATGCAAATCTTTACTCTAAACTATGATTTTAAACTTGTTATTAACACTTACTGCCCAAATCTGTAAAAATCGCATTTCTAAATCAACAAAAACATCAAATGTGCTGCAAGTTGGATAAATCGTCCATAAACTGGACCAAAAAAATCGCATACAAACCAAATTTAAGTTCAATTGCTTAAAAGTCAACCAAGTTGGTGCAAGTCGTTTGGATCGGTCAATATAAAATATAATATTTATATATAAAATTGTGTCGCAAATCGAGCCAAATTTGATAAGTCGCCTTGGGCACCCAAAATATGCGCACAAACCAAACTTTAGTTCAATTGGTCTTGGGGGCCCAAAATAGGCGTACAGACCGAATTTGGGGCATAAAGTTTATGTCTAAAAAAAAGGGAAACTGCAAACCTCGATAATATTAGGAGGGGTTCACTCCGGGGTTCGAACCCGCGAAAAATTTTTCACGGAGCGGGTTCAGAAGGTCCCTGAACCGAGGTTCAGGTTCGAGCCGGGGCTCAGTCATAGTATTTTTTGCGCTTATTTAGAAAACATTTTTGAAAATTGAAAGAGAGTTAAACATTTTATTCAAAGAAGTCTAGAGCCTTGATGTTTTTAATAGAACAGTTGAGCTTAGTTTAAGTTAAACATTAGTATGTCTTCTCATAATTGTTCACCAATACTGTTTCTTTGGCTGGATAAAAACTACTTAAGAGTAGAAAAGTCGCGCTCGACTGATACATGTTTTGATAGTTATCATAGTTGACGTATGATAGTTTTCCCATAACAATAAAAGATTACAATTTTGAGGCGATCTTTAAATTTCGTCTAATAAGCAATGAAGTCGTATACCAATTTTATATTTGTCACTTTTTCATTATTTTCTAGCTCCTTAGCTAAAGATTCCCTTTCATCTTTATCAGAAGATGAACATGGTAAAGAATCATTTATGTTTTCGTTCATTAATTCCCTTTGACGATTATACAATTCTGCAATGTGTTTCTATGCAAGCTGTTTTTGTTCTAAGGTCAAAAATATTTGGTTTCTTGGATCCAGAAAACAGATGTAAGAATTGGGATGAAATTTAAAAAGTGAGAACGTTTTTCTAAACACTTTAATAAAGTATTACAGTATTTTGCAAACGACTTCAGAACTTGTGTGCGACAAATGTTGCTGGAAAGGAGGTGGGTTACTTGTAATGTTACAGATGTATTGTAAATTGGATGCAATAACTTACACAAATTTTCCACCTATGAAAAAATATGAACGAACATTTAAACATGAAAACAACAATGAATTTGTATGTTTACTTTAATAGAAGCTAGAAAAATAAAAATGAAATTTTATTTGAACCGAACCCTTTTTTTTAATTTTTGGGCTCCGGTTCAGGTTCGGGTTCGGCGAGGAAAAATTTGTTTGCTCCTGTTTGGGTTCGGTTCCGACATCCCAAAGATCCCGGAGTATCCGACTCTGGAGCGGTTTGCCTCCGAACCGGTTTGCTGCCCTGGCTAGAATGGTGGAGTTCTCTTTTTATTTTGTTACATTTCTTTAACTAATATTTAGCTTATTATTTTAGAAGGAAGTCACATTTCTGAAGAGTTTTTCTATTCATTACACAGAATTGTGAGTTACCCAAAACTAAGAGTGTTTAAGACGAGCTGTGTGATGAGATCATGGCTCACAAAAATAATACACACATACTTATACTTATGCATACATACATATATACAAACAGAAAACAGCGCGAAACAACAACAGAAAGAGCAACCACAAGCGAAATAAAACTTTAGTATACGCAAGCCAAACATCAGCACCGCGAAATAAAAATAAATAAAATAAAATAAATAATGTTTGCATATCAGCCAGCAGCACTGGGGGACATTTTATTGGCACAGAAATCGTTTGATGTGCTGCGCTTGCCGCTTGGGCGGGGAACGAGGGAAGCTGGCGGCGTCAACGGCGCTCGTCAATTTGCTGGTCCGCCGGTACCAGTTAAACCTGATTCCGATTACGTGTGGACGCTGTCGCCGCCGTCAGCATCGTGAATCTAACAATTCTTAAAACCCGAACGAACGACCAAACCAAACCAAAAATGAAGGGAGCACAAAATTCCAGCGCTACCTTAATCACCCCAACAAGCCGCAGTCCGACAAATCGTTCAACCAGACCGGGAACCTACACACATACATACATAAGTGATCAACTGATTTTAGCATGGGTTGCCGCAGTCGCCATTTATATGATTGATAGATTCGCTTCAGAAGAAAGAGAAAAGACACTGGCAGATCTTCCGCAAAAATAATTCGGATCGGAATGAATTAATTTTAAGTAACCGATTGTAGAAACTCGTGATTATGCTCGTGTGTATAAATGTTCGATAGAGAGTAAGAGCAAAAGGAACACCACCCCGACCACGACACACTGAATGAAACTGGCACGCAAAATGAAATTTTGTATGGGTGTGCGGGGCGAATGGACAATGAAGAACAGAGAGACATCACGATCGCGGCAGCCGTTGTTACAATTCCTGGAATTATGTTCCCTGGGTCGATGTGGATGGAATAACATTATCGACTTGTTTAATGTGTTCGGCGCCACCATAAAAAACCAGTCACTGTACAGACGTTGATCCGTCGACCGGACGAAGGCAACGAGCACCGATCGGTGCTGATGCTGCGCCTGCTGGTTGCACAGGTAAGCGGCGGTGATGGTCCGCGCAGTCTTCATGTGCCCAAAAGCTGGTTTGTATATAAGAATGTCCATATGGGCATTCCTTTACCTTTATTTCTGTGGGGCTCACGTTTTTATTTAATGACCAGATTGGTATGTTGTATGTATGTATTTGCTTACGTACATAAATGGGAATTGCGCGCGTGGAATCTGGGTTCCTATTCCTTAATTTTAATGCAGATGATATTACAGGCTAGCAGATTTAATCGAACGGATATCGACATTTAATGCGATAACTATTGCAAAGTCATTGCTAATGAATCATTCATTCATTTGCTTGCATACGCGAATTTTGTGTTTATACAAGAAGTATTTATTTATTCATAAATATCTATGCAAAGTAATACCTCTCGGATAAAAACACATATGCCAACATTTCATCAAATGCTCGAAGCATAATTTTTTGGGATCTTCTTTCTTTGTTTATATCGACGTAGCGTCGTCCTTTAAAGAGTCCTCTTTAGTTTTGGAAATAAAAAAAGTCACAGGGGAATTCGGAGGAATTTGGTGTCTGCGGCACTATTAGAGTGTTGTTTTTGGCTAAAAGTTCGCGCAAAAGCAACGATGTGAGCAGGATCGTTTTTTTTTTTTTGTACCATTTTTTTGTTTTTCCACAAATCCGGGTGTTTACTGACGGTTATGATCTTGCAAAAAGCGCATAACTAGCTGGTTCTATTTCTTATGGACCGTTTTTCCCTTAGACAAGAACTTATGGTGCCTCTGTAATCCAAGAAAACTGTGGGCAAGATCCTCACATTCGATTAAGCTTGGCGCGTTTTTTCTTGACCTTCTAAGAACAATTTGTATCACCCATAAACTATGCTTTGGTCCTAGGTAGCTTCCCCATAAGCCAAAGTCAAATTTCGTAATGAGTTGGTGCCCTACTAATTTTGTTTTCCACCTAAAATGAGGCAGATTCTTTGAATAGTCAGGAATCGATTTGAACAATCCTTGTATATATAAAGCAGTCAAGCTAAGCAAAAAGAACGGTACGTGCTACTCAGAGTAACGATTCAATAAGCTTTGACAATTTTAAAACAGTATTTTGAATTCTAAACTTCATAAATTAAGATCAAACTCTTAGCAAACTAATTTAATCCTATAATGCAACCCTATTTGATAACTTTACAATTTTAACTCTATTTTCTCGTTATTCGCTTCCGATTGTTATGCAGACACACACATGTGTTTTATATTCGGTTTATCTGATTTGCAGGTCAAAAAATCGCGCTATATAATGTATTACATGTTTAGTCACTGATATAATAAAGATTAGATTAACATTGGTGTACATATATTTGTAAAACAAAAGCGTGATAGGCGTGGTTTTAAAAACGTTAAATAAAATACATGAGCTAGCATTGAGCTATGAAGTATACAAGGGTGTTACTTAATTTACTTATACTCTGTACAAGGTCAACACAGAAAATGCATGTAAGCCAGAAGGAAGCATCTCCGACCCTATAAAGTGTAGGTATATTACAGGCCTGGTTTCGTTTTCGATTTCGATCAGATCATGCGGAATTTGAATTGGTAGCTTCCCAGTTCCGAAAAACGATCCATTTATTCGATTTCAAAAGTTTTTCATAAGAGACAGTGTCGAGATTTTGAAGTATCCATAGACAATCCATCAAACATACAATTTGATTGAAAATTTTTTTTTTTTAATTTGTTTCTTAGAAATTGCCTTTATGTTTTATCAGTTTTATTTTTAGTGTGCAATTGTTCATGTGATATACTGGCCTATTCCCGTTTTCAATCTGATCGTGCGGAATCGGAATTGGTAGCCGTTCCCGTAAACGAAATCGATTCTATTTCAGTCGAAAACGCGAACACCATAATAAAATCGATTTGGAATTGCATCGTTTTACTTTTTAAATCTAAGTAAGAAAATCTATGTTTTAATGAAAGCGTCCTCCAAATCAATACGAGCAACAAGGGTATTTCAACTTCGGCCGAGCCAAAATTATTTACCGATCCGCCAAAGGAATGGTAAAGATCGGATGAACGAACAAACTAGTATGGGCAACTCTGGTCGCAACGGCGATGGGTAGCACTTCACAGGTACAGAGTATACAATAGTCGGGCTTTTCTTTAAGCTTGGTCAGAGGTAAAATCTTAAGCCTCTATTTATTTAAAATTAAAGAACAATTTTTTAATATTTTAAAATTCGGTTTCCATTACGGAAAGTAGAATCTATTCGGGAGTGTCCTGGAAATCTCTAGAGGTTTTGGCTTCGGTTGGTTTGCAAATCGCTAGAGAAATCCGTCGGTTTCCCAGAACTTCGAGAGATTTCGCTTTCTGCGAAAGTCTAGTTCGAAAGTCGAGTTCGAAAGGTGTGTGTTTAAGATTATGGTCCCTACTACATCTTCTCCGATATTGATGCTGATTAAGTCGAATAACGGCAAGGGAATCCCCAACTATTTTGGTCAATAGCTATATTTAACCATGAATTTTACCTTTAGGTATAATGTCCTAATAAAACAGTAAAAATATAACCGTATAGAGCTAAAACTTATTCCGTATTCATAGTTCATTTCAGGTTGAATCCCTGGTTTTGGACCTATCATGTAACTTTGATGCAAATGTAAATATGTGAACTAATTTCTGAATGTTTATTGATTTCATTTAAGTTTTTTTTATAATTATTTATTTTTGGACTTAATGCTTATTGGTATCTGGATAAGGTAGATAAGGACAAAATAACACAAAACGAACACAACCAAATTAAATTTTACATTCATATGTATGAATTTATCGTCATATCGGCTAATTAGATTGTCATTTGTACTTAAGCAATTGATTTTAATGTTGAGGCACTTGTGTCCTGTAGATTTTTGATAAATAATATCGTTAACCTCTCTGGGTGGCTGCGCATTGTCCCGCATATATGTATCTGCCTAATCGACGATGTACCTACATACATATGTATGTATATATTGCATTTAGAGTACATGCGTATGTATATAGATATCGTAAAAGTCTTGAAGCTTGTATCTGTATGCAATAACTGTGTGAGTGCACTGTGTATGCGCGCTAAAAATAACAACAACAATTCGGAAAACACATAGTGCGATGCGCCAACTAGTTGGTGGCGACGGATTCAACGCACAGAACAAGTAACGGGCGCAGTTTGCGTTGGCGACGACGAATGATTATTTCCTGGCGCCAGTTTCTAAATTTACGCAAATTATTTTAAAAAGAATTTAGTCGCCGTCATGTCGGCCGACCGTTTGCGTGGCGCTTTGCCCGCCGCTTGCACGCACCTTCTCCTACATCGTCTAGGTGTACCCACAATATATATACATATACATACATACACATGCATGCATATTTGTGATAGAGCGTAAGAACTAAGAGAAAGAGAGATTGGTTCTTAAATGTGTGTGTAAAAGCCAAGTAAAGGAACTTTAAAGGCAAATTCTCGTCAAGAGCAATTCTATACTTTACCCACTCCAGGAGCAGACCGGTTAGAATGAGCCGGTGTTCTAATAAGCATGTATTGGTGCAAGTGCACATACCTATGTAGATATCATATTGCTTCATTAAATTTGAAAAAAAAAAAACAACAAAATTATCATCTACAGAACTTGACGGTAAAAGTAATATTTCGAAATTTTTTTTTGCAATTGCATCAGATGTGTGTGGGTACAAGTAGTGGTTCCACTTTTCACAAGTTATGTAAACTATCACAAAATATGAACATTCAGAGTTGAAGCCTTTTGGCTTCACAGCGTTTTAGGTTCTTAGCTTAAAAAACTTTTCAACTCGTTCCATTTTTGAACAGCTTTGAAACCGGTTCTAAACCAGCAAAATATTCCTCTTCGCATTTTCAACCCACATACGAAATATGTATCAAGTTACTAGCCTAAAAAGCTATTGAGTTATGGCTCTGAACCATTGATGAACCGTTTTTGAAACAGTGAAATATTCAACTTTGAACCGGTTCTAAGCCGTCTTCGGTTGGAAAATATCCATTTGCATATTTTTAACCTTCAAACCAAAATTTCAAGTTCGTAGCTTAAACAACTTCCGAGATACTGCTCCGAACCACCTTTGAACCGGTTCGAAACCGGGTTTGAGCCTGTGAAATATCCAACTCCATATTTCCAAACTTCATACCAAATTTAAAGATCGTAGCTTCAATGTCTTCTGAGATATGGCTCTGAACCTCTTTTGAACCGGTCCCATATTGGCAACACTTGAAAACTGGTTCTGAACCTGTTAAATATTCAACTTCATATTTTCAACCTACAAACCAAATTCCACGATTTTTTTCTTAAATAGCTTTTGAGATATGCCTCCGATCCACTTTTGAACCGGTTTTAAGCCGGTTCTGAACCTGCGAAATATCCAACTCCATATTCCCAACCTACAGACCAAATTTCAAGTTCTTAGCTAAGATAACTTCTGAGATATGACTCTGAACTACTTTTGAACCGTTTTTAAGCGCTCTTGAACCGGTTCAGAGACATAACACATAGCCTATGACTTTTTCCTGATCGAGATGAACATATTGTGAAAATTTCGTGAATATCAGTTCAGCGGTTAAGACGCCTATAAGGAACAAACGTATATACTTTCACGTTTATATATATTCGTGGGGACTACAAAAATTCGGAAAGTTGGTGCTTTTTAGTCGTTTTTTTTTTTTAAATCCAAACACAGCAGATCCTTAATTATTGTTTTACGGGACTTGTTTTGAAATTTCAAAAATATCGGTTAAAATGAAGACGAAAAAACGCAAAATAGCTGAGGGTGACTCAGATTAAATTCCACCACCAACGCAAACAGAAATTCGTCATGTGATTCTCTACGGTTTCGGCGTAAATCAAAGCCAGTACAAATATTCGATGAATGCCAAATTGCATATGGGTCTAACAACTATTTCAAAGTGGTTCAAAAGAAGGTCGACCAAAATATTCGAGCGACGAGATAAACGTAGCCAGAGTAAAAGCTGAACTAGACCAAGACCGTCGATCGACACAGGACATGATTGCTAATGAACTGGCCTTAAATGCCATGGCCGTATCTCAAATATTGCTTCATGATCTGCTGTACACCAAGAAGTCTGCGAGATGGGTTCCACGTATTTGAAATAGGCTCGAGTGCACTTTGCCCAATATTTTATAAATAAATTCGAAAATGGGCAGTCTAGCCACTTTAATAAAGTCGTTACTGGTGACGAAGCTTGGTTCTAAAGGTACGATCCGGAAACCAAACTGGAGCCCAACTGAAGCAAACCTACCCATAAAAGCTAAGCAACAAAAGTGATATCAGTTTACTTCACCAGATCAAAAATTGTATCTGCTATTCCCCTGGAAAAGGGACAGACCGTAAAGAGACAGATTGTAAAATGGTATACCAAAGACAGCTTGCCAAAAGCTTTTAAAAATTTGTAGGAAAACCGAGAAGTTGCGGCGCTATTTTTAACATCATGATAACGCGCCAGCTCACACCGCCAAATCAACAAGTAACTTCATTGCATTCTCTGGCATCGAAGAATTATGTCCAGAACCATATTCTCCGGATCTAACACCTTGTGGAATCTGGTTATTTCCAAAAATTAAAAAAAATTTGAGGGGAAGGTCCTTAACACCAACACGGGGATAATTGATGCGGTAAATGCCGAATTTAAAAAGCTGGGGAGCACTGTTCATATTCGCACACCAATTCACTCTCACTATTTGCGCTCGCTCTTCGCCATAGAATTTTTATACCCTGTTCTCATTAAAAAAGGGGATCATGAAGTTGTGCAAAAGTATGTAAAAGGTTGAAGGAACCATTTGCGACCCTTTAAAGCATATATATTCTTGATCAGAATCAACAGCCGAGTCGATATAGCCATGTCCGTCTGTCTGTATGAACAACTAGATCTCGGAGACTAGAAGAGCTAGAGCCACAAAATTTTGTATTCAGCTAATAAATTCAAGTTAATCGCCCAATTTCAAAGACACCCGGCGCGCACTCACAATCGATAAGCAATCAGTTGCCACCTTTATCGAAAACGTGCGCTGCCGCTGTCAGCACCCCAATCGCAAACTTGCTCACTTATGCCCTGCCCTCACTACAACTGACTTTCGAATTTTCGCATTTAGGGCAAAATGTACATTTTCTCCCATACAAATTTATATGGCTACTTGAGGTGGCAGAAAAGTGCATTTTGGAAAAATGTAGCCGCATTACTCGTTAACCGTTCGATTGTTCAGTGGTTCTATTCTAAAAATGTGGACTGACAGCATTTGCTAAGAGAGCTAGAAAGAGTTTGTTAGAGAGAGTGTGTAAGTGAGAGAGAGTCTGACAGGGCACGCGCACACAAATTTAGTGTGTGTGGGTGAAAAAGATATTACATACTTGATGTAAATCAACATCAGCAACAACAAAGTGAGCTGTGCAAACAAAAACACTCCCCTTAATTGGCCGCCGGCAATCGGAGAGAGAAGAGTGTGACAACCTTTCACATGAAATGACAGCAATAGACTGAAATAATGTGGACTAAATTGACATATCCGCCGTACCCGTATAATTGAGTCATGATACTTTCATAAACTTATTACAAATTACAACAATTAAACAATGAATTGCAGAAAGTTAAGACTCCTAATATAATTGCAATTGGTCTGCAAGCTGCATTTTCAGAGATGACGATAACTTTTTTTTAAAGGGCTTCAGTCAGTAAGTTGGACTAATCCCATTCTATCATCCATTGGTAACCATTGGTGACGCGAAGTCCAGGGAATCCCGCGGTGCGATTTTTTAATTGGCACTTGTGTCTCCCGGTAGAATAGCCCTGCCGCTTGCCCTGTCCGACGTGCGATTTTCGAATCGGCTCCTGGCTTCGTCTTTCAAGGTCGACACACTGCATCCGGTAGGATACAGCCACGACACACGCGGGTAGGCATGTTCCAACAAACCAAGGCTTGGAACGACTCCCGGTCACTAGGGTAGCTCCCACGGAAAAATATGGAGGAGAACTAACATAGTCGGGAGTACGATTTCTGAACTGGCTGATGCCCCAGTCCATCATGATATGACTGAATCCGTCCGAGAAATTCTACGACACCCGAACAACTAAGGGCCGTTTTCTCATGTTCGTGATTTGGCAAATCCTGGTGGATTTTACGAGTTTGTGCAGTGTAAAAAAAAAATGGTTTAACACAGCCCCAGAGCCGAGCTTCTCTCAATCTCTTGGCTTGTGCTCTTCTAATTTTCGCACAAGAGAAAATGACCTACAGTTTAACGCCGAATCCCAACTGCTGTTTGAGAATCTTTTGCATGGCTATTTACTACAAAGCTGGCGCCAACAGCAGATAGGGGTGACCGGGTGTAACGTTTATTCAAAGACACAACTTTTCATTAGATGTCCCGAGGCGGGATCGAACCCACGACCTCTTGCAGAGCGGTCGCGCACACTAGCCGCTGAGCCACCCGGCCAGTGCAAGATCACCAAATCCACCTAGAATTGCAAAAACAGGAACATAAGAAAACGGCCCTAGGGCACCTCGAGGGAATTAGTAATAAACCCTGTAATATTCACACGTATTACCTAGACTCTAATTATTTGGGAGGGCGAAACGATTTCAGCAATCAAACGAACCAAGTGTCCCAGAACCAAATAATATCTGTGACAATCCCTGGAAATGGCGAGCTACTCCCTTGCTAGAAAAAGAGGTCGTTACAAGACATTATCGACCTACCTGTATCGTTGAGGTGAATTATACGGCACCAATGTAGTGGATTGCAACAGGTGTAGACGCAGTCGCGTGCATTTGGACAGAGGGGCAGACGCTTTAGCTCGCCACCATCCCTGAGGTCGAACCAGAAGAATAGCCGGCACGCAGTCACATACTGCTCCTCGTTGGCGGCAGCAGTGCATTTGATCAAAATGCACTGTAAGGAACTTGGCGTGGCGGGGAGGACGGGGGTGGATGTCGGTGTGTTTGATTTCGTTAATGGACCTACACGACTTTTCACTGCACGCAGCAGATCGGTCATTTGCTTGTTTTTGAGCTGCTTTATCAGGGCATCGAAGTCTTTGCGGGTGCGAATCGCCGAAGATGGAACAGCTGCTTTCGCTACTGCTGCTCCATTTGTCGGCCAGGATATGTTTGGGGGAGAATGTATGGGGCTGGTAAAAGGTATCACGGGCTGAGGGCTCTCGGAGCTCGAACCGCTGCTGGACTCGGTGCCATGACCGCCCCCACAGCAGTTCCGAAACATGTTTGCTGCAGTTGTTGCCAGAGTTGCAGCTCTTACAGCTGGGAAGGATCGGGTCGAGGTTGAGTCTGCTTGGCGGATGTTGAGACATGGCGGTGGCTGCCACAGACCGCTTTTGTCGATCGACATGACGTCGCCAGAGCTTTCGCAACTGCATCCACCTTTGGTATATAAATTCTCCGCTTGCGTTATGCGATTGCTGTCCGAATCTTCTGTGGTAAGGGATGCCAAATAAAAGTCCGTCCTTGCATGCTTTTCCACATCCAGTCGGCGGACCAGTTGTTGTTTGTGATGCTGCCGGTGGCTGGTATTCTGACAATAGGAGCCAGAGCAGTCTATGCAGTTGTATGGTGGCGGGGGGGTTTGGCTCTGAATTTGACGCATCGCTACAGACTCGTCCTCGCAGGACCGACTGCTGCCCAATGATAAGCGCTGCGTCGTCTGAGGGTGGAGTCGATGTAGAGGGGGCGGCGGCTGTTGTGGCTGTGTGGGTATCGCTACCCCATCGGACATCGCCGGATTGTTTCTTGACGCATAACGCCATAATTCTTTTTTTATTTTTTCGTTTGGGAATATCATGGAGGGACATACAATTTTTTGGTAACATCGATCTTATCGTATGTGCATTTTTTGAGTTGACTAACTAATTTCGCAGACTCGATGGGGCCGGCTAGTCACGGAAGTCGATCGTGCGATGAGTGGTGGGCGGGGAGGACTAGGTGGGTTTGAAGCGGGGGTTGCTGCACACTGACTCGCCGAATTTAACTTGGAAGTTTAACGATTTCGCGAATCTATTGTTTTATTTGCATTATATCACACGAATTCTTTGATATGCTTAGATGTGTTTCGTTTGCTTTAATATGTGCACTCTGCAAGAGAAAGAAATTATGCTTATTAGTCACTAGTCGCATGGCAATGTATATATCATCATATGTATGTACTCGTGTGTATATGCTTAGTAAAATTCCAACGCACCGCATAAAACCCGAAACAGGGCGTATGAGCAATGTACTGATCGCTGAGGCTGGCGCCGATGCGGATGCCGATGCATTTCAATTTCAATCGCGCTGCTGCACAGCAGCATCAGCAGCTGTCGAGAGAGTGTACAGCTACAAATTAACAACCCAAATGAGTGCTTTGTGTGTGTGTGTGTGTGCTCGTGTGGGAGAGGGGGGCACTTAAACAAGCCCCTGCGAACATTTCCATTTTGTTGCTGCTTGGCTGACTCGCTGGCATTTCTTGTGCTCCTTATCGACGACAACAGTGGCGCCGCCGACGTGACGGCAACTCGCAAACAACACACAGATATAGGCGCTCAATACACACAAGCAGGCACAAGCGTTTACAGAATTTATGCATGTATGCTTGTACAGGGTCCACAAAAAGTATTTGTCGCAAAGAATTCTCCCCAAAATCATCCTATCATACATACAATATTTTCTTCTTTTATCTTTTTTACTCTATTATCCATCTTTTATTGGAGGGTTCCAAGAGGTGACCAAGAAGAGAGGATAGAAAATGTGTGAATGTGTACCAAAGGTACACAGAGTTTGAGCAAAAGTATGTAACAGCCAAATGAAAGCATCTTGAACTCCATAAAGTATATTCCTGGTCAGCATCAACAGCCGAGTCGGAATAGTCATGCCGGTCTGTCCGTCCGTATGAACAAACAGATCTCAGAGATCGAAAAACGGCTTTGACATGTATGGGACATTTGGTTCTTATACCAGTTTATTTCCAATTTTTGCCACGCCCCCGCAATTTGGAAAAATCGTCATATCTCCCATAGTTTTATAAACAGAAGGTTCGTGCGTTCTGGGCATATTTAGAAATCAGGATTATTTATCGACCCACCAAAGGATTGGGAAGAATCGGTTGAACGTTAGTCAAGTTATAAGCAAAAGAATGTTCGCTAAAGCAGCGCTGCTTTCAACTGTAACTCCATCAACCAAATTCATACCGAGCATATACTTTCGCTGCTTCAGAGTATATTAGAGTCGGTCTTGACCGCCTTTTTTACTTGTTTCTTAAGGGGAGATATACACCAAGAACTTTGAAAAAATCGACTTTTTTGCAATTTCTTTAAGTTGGAGGTCTTATGATCATTCGTACACACTTAAAGTGAAAAAAAGTAAAAATAAAACGGAATTTCAATTCGATTTTTACTTTACTATATAGCTCTTAGCCAGCACTTTAATTAGTGCTAAAGTGAACAGCAAGTGAAGTCCTGTTTCAAAATATTGGCAAAATAAGAAGCGATTCGAACGTGACAGAAACAGAAGTGGTTTTCGAGCCCATCTATATAAAAACAAAGTTTAGCGAAACCTGACACAATGCTTAAGCCCAAATATTTTTAATATCTCCCCAATGAATTGTTCTTTGAAATGTGTTTTGTTTGATTAGAAAATCTTCTGTACTTGTTTCCAAAAAATATATTTATGTGTGTCGATCCGTCACATGTCGAACGCGACATTTTTTCCATCAAGATACTTAGGCGGTTTCTGATTAAGGCAAAGCAAAAACTTAAGAGTTAATTGCAATCACATTGTTTGTTATGGTCTCTTATGCATTGTTTTTAAACACTTTGTACCATTAGAACAATTTTAGATATCAAAAGTCAATGAAATCCATAGGCACTTTTTTAAGAAAAAACGTGCAAAAAAACTATCAAAATGAGAAAAAATGTAAGATTGGCTTGCATTAGTTTAATTTAACTGTTTCCCTGGAAAATATGATGAAACATAGTGTTTTTAACAACTTTTAATTTTTTGGTCTCTGTGGATCTTTCGTTGGAAATGCCCATATGTTGCTATGGTATAGGCCAGGTGGGCACGAAATTTAATTTTGAGAGCAGTCCCACTCGCTCACACCGCACCCGCCAAGCTGGCGCCATATGCCGAAACGCAATTGTTTTGTGGTTTTTTTCGCTTCTAGCTTGTGTGCGACGACGAGGCAATTTTTAATGTGTCTGCTTGGCGCCAGCTGCAGTAAAACAACTCTCGGGAGCAATGGAAGCAAGAGAAAAAAAAATTGTAAAGTCAACATTTTCTGTCTGAATAAAAATTGTATTTTAAAAATTGAATCGTATAATCAAAGTTACAGTCATTCAAAATCAACTATTGTCTCTGAGAATTTGGTTGAGCGTATTCTCTGAGCTATGTAATTACATGGGCTCCGCAAAAATTCTCAGCGTCTCCGTACTGGGCTTTAAGAAGTAGTTTAACAAGCAAGAAAGTCGGTGAAGCCAGTCTATAACATACTCTGTACCTATAAATTGCTGCCCTTCCTAGTTGTGACCGGTGCTGCCCATAATTGTTTGTTTTCCCAATAACTCGGCTATCGTTCATCCGATCGATAAATAATCCTACTAAATATGTCCCATTTTGCGGGGGCGTGGCAAAAATTGAAAATAAACTTGATCTGCCTGCAAATATAAGAAGTTTTTGTCATGTCAAATCCCTATCTCTTACCATCTCTGAGATTTGTTTGTTTATACGGACAGACGGACGGACGGGCTGACGAACATGGCTGAATCTGATGCAGGTTCGGTTTGCGAGAATGAAAGCGGTTCGTTTCCGATTGGATTGTCTCGGTTCAGAGCCGGTTTGAATCCCTGCTAATAAAAATTCCTACTAAAGTTCATCCAAAGCCAGTTTTATAGTTGGAAATTCTTGACAAAAATTCCGCCAAAGGATTGTTGAAGATCGGATGAACGGTAATCGAGATATGAGGAAAAGAGTCTGCGGCAACGAAATACATCCTGAGGCATAGAACATATTACAGTCGAGCTTGACCGACTTTCTTCCTTGTTAAAAAACTGTAATTGTAGTAAAATTAAGAACGCAAAGTCTATCAACGAGTTATTTTTCCAACTAGCAGCTAAATTTAAAGAATTTTTTGTGGGGAAAATGGGAAAAATGAAACGTCTCAGAAAAATGCGTATTTTTCATATTTAAATCAAAATAATGGTATCTTAAGAACCAGGACCAACTTTTGTTTTGGTTTTTCGTGATCGTTATTCAACTTAGCTTACGTAGAAACAAAGGATTGAATAGGTTGATTAATGTGGCTGCCGGTCTCGTTTTGGTAAAACTTTGAATGTGAAATTGATGAAAGTTTAGTTTAGATCAGCGATGGGCAGCTACTTGTCCTTTGTCATTTCCTTTAGAAAACGATTACTCAAATCTCGGATAATTCGAAATGGGGATTTTGTCAATTGCACTGCCCTAAAAAACGTTGGGACACGCCTGGTTTAAAGACTAGAATGGCAACTTTCTAAATACTCACAGCATGATGAATACTTTTTTCGACCGCTGTAGTTGCTTGCGTGCAGCAGTCGCCAGCAGAGAGGCAGGGCAGCAGCACGACGAGACGACTCAGGCAAAACAGGCGCCAGTGGGCGCCACTGACGTAATAAAAGAAATAATAGTAACGATGTCGGCGTCGTCGTCGCAATGGCGCCACCAATATAAACTTATATCAGACAGACACGAACAGGGACAGCGCCAGCAACAACAACACAAGCCAGCCGATGCGATAGACCGACGGTTTGTCAGCCGGTTTGGCAAGTTGAAGAATCAACAATTTAAGGTTGAGGTGAATATACATACATACATACTACATAAAAGAATCTGCTCAGACTTCTGAGTCTCTGAAACGTGTGTGGTAAGAAGACTAAGAGAGCGCCGACGGTCGACCGTTTTTTGTGCTTATGCACGAGGGCGAGCTTGTATGTATGTATGTATCTGTAAACAAACATATACTTTTAAATTCTTCTAAGAAATCACCGGGAAAAAAAGTTGGGGCTTGTACAGAAACTTGCGATGGAATGCACTAGCTGGGACGTTTTGCAGATACACTTGTATCTTGGCTTTTGCCTTGATTAACGTACATATGCATATAATGTATGTACATAAATACAAATATGAACGTATGCACAACGTGAATACATCGAAAAAAGATACTTGCACTTCAAGAACATTTTGCAAAGAGAGCAGTGTGTGTGTGTGTGAGAGGCTTATGCGCATACATACATAAATTCATATGTATGTATGTATCGCATAATCGATGGCGCCACTCACACATACTCCAACGATACAATGGCGCCGGCAAAGAAGAAGAGGTACCCACACAATTGCTGTGTGCGCTCACAGTATGCAGTTTGGGAAGGTATTGGAAATCAAGTTCCAGTACAATTGTCATCATCATGATCGGAAATTGCTCGTGTCGGCATAAAGGTCCACTCGAGTTTGATCAGCGCCAGGTGCTAAGTAGAGATTTTGAGACATACAAAAATATGTACATTAGGGGGTCGTTTTTTTTGGCACAAAGTGTGGCGTGAGGTGCAACCAGTGCTGATCAGCATAAATGTTGGTTTTCATTATAACTCGGCTTTTGTTCACCCAATTTCATGATTCCATCATATCCATATGTATGTATGTCTCATATATGTCGAACTTTTATATCTTACTATCTCTGAGATCTGTGCTTTCATACATCCTCAGAGACGGACATGGCTGGTAAAGGTTACCGGCAGTGTAAAAGTTTTTGAAGGAAACCCACCACCTCTCGCACTCACCACCATTTATTGCACCACAACTGGTCATTCGCTTCAAATTTTAAGTTTGATGTACATTTAAGAGGCGTCCTTCTTAAGCGAAATCAAACCGAGCAGGTTTAAATTTTAAAAATTCGCTTAAAATGTAGGGAAGTGGATTTTTTATAATATAAGGATCTTTGAACCAAGATTCGAACCAAAACGTAAGGCTCGACAAACTTAATCTGATTTTCAGAATTTTTAATGTCATCTGAAAACTGTTTATTAGAAATTTATTTATTTATTTATATGATGTATGCTTATCAGAGACCTGCAACAAGCTTCTAATGTTCGATCACACTCGTGCGTTTACTTGGCTTGGTTGGACTCTTCGCCTTGGTTCGACACACTCGAAATAATCGCAAGCACATTGAGTTAGAACGAGTAAGCTCTTTGCTCCGTACGAGTAATAATATGAACAAGCTTTTTATACCACAAGTTAAAATAAGCCTTTTGCCAGCAATGGCCAAGCCTTTCGACACTCTGCTCGTGTTTACTCGGACACGCAACAGAATTTACTCATACGTACTCTGCTGGTATATAGAAAATAATTATGATTAAATTATATTTCTAATAGTGGCCGATTGAAGAAATTTAATTATGTGTAGAAGGTTTTTTGGAGAAGGATTTTTAAGGAGGGAGGTTAGATTACGGTCTGTGAAGCTGTGCCTATGACTTTGCAGTGACATACATTAATTTAAGACGTGCTTTGTTGTGAGAGATTCAGTTGAGTTGCAGAGGTGACAGTAGTTACTAGTTATTGTTTTGTAAAAATCGGTTTTCGTGGGGAACCTTGATTGTCCAAGCCGTAGTCTAATTAGTTTTATCTGCTCTTTTCTTGGTATGAGACTGATTTCTGCCTGCTTGATGTAGCGTATTTTGCCTCTCTTTTTAACTGCCTTTAAACCAAACTTCGAACCAAAACGTAACGCTCGACAAACTTGAATCTGATTTTCAGAATTTTTAATGTCATCTGAAAACTGTTTATTAGGAAAAGTCCTCCACTGATCAGATGAAAAAAAGTATTTAACAAATGGCAAAACTATATTTTATCTTTTTACTTTATGTTGTGGAATAGAAAATAGGACTGCAATCCCGCCCAGGCCTGGATTTGAGGTTCCCGGACCATGAACCGAAACGAACGACCCACTCTGTTTGTCAATTATTTAGTGAACGCTAGTTCGCTAAAAGTACCATAAACGCTCGTTTTTAAACGCGTTTGCAGTTTGTTAGCACGATTGTCAATCTTGAGAGACTCAGAAGACACCCCAATCGGCTAGAGAGGCGACTGCTGCTTAGACGAAGAATTTTCGCCGCCCGAAGAAGACTTTAAAGAATAATATTTTTCCAACTTCCAAGACCACGAATCTGAAAGAGCCAAATACTTCGTTTTAACATACATTAATTCTTTCCTCAGAAACATGATTATACTCACTAATATCTAACTTATAAAAACTAACGTTAACCCGCTAACACCAATCCAAACATTAACTGTAAATTACCCGTCTTAAACTTAACTACTTCATCGTAAGTTTCTATCAAGTAATTAAAAACTAACGAACCCTTTTATATAAATTTATACAGAAGGGTTATGACTTTCATTACAGGCGGATCTGACTAACCAAAGAAATGCAGATCATTCAATATAACGACTTTATTAAATCTGTAAAAACAGACTTCAAATCACATTGGAGTTCAACCCAAAGAGTCTGTCTCTCGAAAATAAGTGGAAATTAGGGTTCTCTACGGACCATGTCTTTCTTGCCAAATACACGGACACTTACCCCGTGTGTTTTCGTGCTTATCTAGGCCAGTGGTAGTAAACTTAATTGTCAAGTTTACTATCAATTGAAAAGATAATAAATACAAGTTGAGAGTTGAGAAAAGAGAAGTAAAAAAAGAGATAGACTAATTGCTTCGTAGTCAGAATTTGATCCAATTTGGTGAAATAATGAAAAAGCATAGAAAACTAAACTAATAAATAGTTTGAGTTCGCTACCATTTAAGTCAAAAAAAAGTTTCGACCGATCTTTCCTATAGCAGCTATACGCTATAATCATCAGATCCGGCGGGTTTCAACAGATATTCAGCGCAGGTGAAGATAGCTTTAAGACTGAGGGAGGAGATAGCATAGAAACAGAAGGACGGACGAACGGACAGAAGGGACATGGCTAAATCAACACAGACCATGCTGATCAAGAATATATATACTTAATATAGGCCTCTGGAGGCTGCTGTAAGCTTCTGGAAGCGCTCTTGCTCTGAATTATATGATTTGCCCATAACCAGGGATGCAAGCCGGTTCAAAAGCGAACCGAACCAAACCGAACCGCTTTTTCCAGCTGGTGAAGCGAACCGGCTTTCTTTCAGAAATGATGAACCGAACCGAAAACCAAAGAGAAAAACGGTTCGGTTCGCTTCAATTCTCTGATGAGTTTTTAAAACGTGAATCGCTTTCCTCTAGCCAATGATACTTATTTGTTTCGTTTTCCTAAGATAATTTTAATTCGACCCCCTACAAAGGGCACCACTGATAGACCGAATTGATCGTTAGGAGAGATATAGCCATCCTTAAAGGCTATATCTCTCCTTGACTTGACACAAATTCTACAACATGTACACCTGTAAGTCTTCGGCACTTGTCCGTCGATCTCTTAATATACCTGTCAGCAGTTTGCATTCTTTTCTTGAAAGTTGATAATTCATTTGCCGTCCTCTAGTGGACAATGTTTTCAAATTTTGTCTAGTACTTCTTTACCATAATTAAATCTTAGCCAGTAGAGTTTTTATGTCATATAATAAGATACTGGACAATGTTCTCAATATTCGACCTCTTCACCTTAATTTAATCTTAGCCTGGAGATTTTTTTCATACGATTAAAAGGGTGTGTAAGATGCATAAATCGTATTATTTTCTAGCCGACATTCTCCGTTTTCGAAGTGCATTCTTAAACCTCAATTATATTATAATTATAATTCAATTTGCAAAGTATGCGAAGGCACTTTACGACGGAAATCATAATATTTCATAATATGCCTTTATGAACCACTGAACCGAACCGAAACCGCGATTCAGTTAGCTTTAAAAACCATTTCCGAACCGGCGGTTCAGAAACTGTATGAACCACTGAACCGAACCAGTACTTATTTCAGAGTGGGTTGCATCCCTGCATTTAACTCGACTATCGATCAGCTGATCCTATCCACACTTACTAAATATTTATTTCAAAAATCCGAGCAATAAAAATTGTGGAAAATATGAGGTTTTTCTTAATCTTTGAAAGAAAACCATGCTTCCGTTTTCGGTCTCGCATAATTTATGCGAAACACCGGTTTAAGGTTTCGACAAAATTTGCTCTCCAAATCGGAAAATGTTTGCCTAGGCGAAAAAGTAAGCATAGCTGATAGACTTGATATGCCTGTATAAATAAGTTTCGGATAGGCTGACGGTCAGATACTAATTTCGGGCCGTATCGTGCCAGGATTTCACGGTAGGCGTCAAATTCCTTATAGAACATACGATTGCCTTCTTATTTAAACGGTCGTCATTAAAAATCGAATATATTTTTTGCATACACTCAAGTACATAATATGAATATGCGATAGGTTTGACATTAGCCATTTGTACGGGTACTTACTGTTGGTTATTGAATTCATTTACAGTTGCTGTTGCAGTCATTCCTTATTCAGTGATGTTGTAGATAGATATGTAGGTATGTATATGCATTTAATACATATATATATAATATTTACATTGCTTGATGTATTCCTGATATGTACGGGGAGTTCACTTGATATTTGTATTCACATTGCTACAGAAAAAACATTTATTTATTAAATTTAGTACGAACTGATATTACACAATGCATTCACATTTGTATGTATATACATATATCTGTATGTATGTATGTTTCCATTTGCACGTGCCGCCGCGGCTTTAGTTTATTGAGAGATCGGTTTGTCGTTTTCATTTACTGGTTTGCGCACATACACACACGCATACATACAATAGTTATCGTTATGAATGTGTGTACGATGCGAAAACGGTTTGGGCTCTGCCGAACTTCGATTTCAAGTCAGAAAAGCTTGTCCAAGTTTCGCTGTCGTTGCCAAACAAACAATAATAATAACATTTTTGGATTGGTGCTGAAGCTTAATTCTTCGATTGGGATGTATGATTTTAACTGGCTTAAGACTGCCAGACGCGTTGTGCAATACATACATATATGTATTTGCATGTTTTTGAAAAGAAATCAATTATTGGTTTAATCTAATCGAAATCATTATGATATTCTAATATATAAAGAAAAACACATGCACCCACACTTATTTCATACTCAATCTTTAGATATCTTTATTTTATTTTTAGATCTTTGCTGTTACATGTTAAAACCTACTACTCCTATAATGCACTTTGAAGCAGAATTTGAAAAATTCAGGATTTTTTTAGCATTGTCCATGACGTAAGATATTTTTTTAAGACTGAAAGGAACATTCGTTCAAATTACTTCTACTATCGCTAGACTTCTGCCACTATAGTTTTGTAAGAAAATATTTAATATGTATTTCAATCAAAAAATTTAAGTGCGAATTTAGGCCAATTGGATTGACAGTTATGAATCTTCTTATGAAAATTATCCCCATCTTCCCAGTTCATTCTTTGGGATTTCAATGTAGTGATATTAGTCCCTGATGCCATAGTTCATCTTAAGCTTTCCCACTCCACTATTCGACTATTCAGTCTCACACCCTGCCACTTGGCCTGCCATTTTTGAAAATAGTTGACTTTATTCAAGTTGTAATGCTGAGAAATGCTTGCGAGTGAGTGGGTTTTCTGATTGACGAAAACTTTTATTGACCGCTGTACATTTGTGGGTATGTAAGTGTGCATGTATTTTTGAAAATTAAACGAAAGCAGTGAGCAATAGCATGTCTTCAGCTGCCTCGGCGATAGGGTAGAGTAGATGAGCGCAGGTAAAACGCGTGGAAACTAAGAAGTAATTGAAGTAATGTTCACAATAGCAACAAAGCAGCAGTCGGCAACTGCTCTGGTGCGGTCACTGTCGGCGTATTTATGTATGTATGTATGCACGCTTATATATGTATCTTATTCATCGGTTCATGATAACGATATGTCGAATCAAACGTCGTTTTATATTTATTAAATTAGTTTACGTTGGCTCTCTCACTTGGTCACTTTGAATCAATTCACAAATCGGCTTACATTTTAGCGCTGGGGGCGGACACTGAATGGATTTTCCTTACACATTTCGCTTTGCGCTCAACTCTTCTCTTTTCACTTGACGCGTCGCCTTGCAATTCAAAATAATTACCAGAAAACGCCGAACGCACTCTATACGTAACAATAAGCCAAATTCGCTTGCTTATGACATTAAATTTTTGTTTACGTCCGCGATTAAAGCCATGAACCGTATTATACAGCAAGCAACAAAAAATACACGTCCGCTCACAACGACAGTTCCTTGCGTTTTGCTTGTCGCACATCGAACGACTCGTTGAGCAAGTAAAACTGGGCAGAAGCAGAGAAACAATGCACTCTTGGGTGTTCTGTGGTGAGTTTAGCGCGCTCTTTTTCGTACTGCCCACACACACAGATACTTTCTGCGCACGCATACAGACATAATATAACGTAAGAAGTAACAAAATACGTAAGCGTAACAAAAACGTGTCAGTGCTGAAAAATGTTAAATCGAGAACAATTTGGTCACAATTATGAATTATTTTCTCAGAAGCTATGGAATATATTTCCCATATTAACCCTCTCTTATAGCATATTTCCACTGTGATCACATATTCCGAAATGAAAATTTTGTTTAGCGTTTCCAAATGATATGTACATAATTTACAGTTTAACTTACACTAAACCACTTTTGAACCGGTTCTGAACCTGTAATAAATCCAACTCCATACTGCCAACCTGAAGACCCCACTTACCATAATTAAAGGTCGTAGTTAAATTACTTCTGAGATTTGGCTTTGTACCACTTTTGAACCGGTTTGATTCAGGCTCTGAACCAGTTAATCAACCCCATATTGCCAATCTATATACCAAATTTTATGTTCTTCGCTTAAATAACTTCTAAGATATGGTCCTAAATCCCTTTTGAAATGTCCAAATTGAAAGTTCTTAGCTTAAACAGGGTGAGAAGGGTCTGAACCACTTTGGAACCGTTTTTAACTGATTTCGAACCGGTTAACAGACTTTACACATAGCTTATGATTTTTCTCTGATATACTGTGAACATTTCATGAAGAAAAAACCTGAGATATCCGGGCTAAAATTAATCTCAAACAATGCCAGTAGTCGATTAATCCCGGAACTCTTCTCTTGATCCCGACTTTATTTCGGCAGTGCTTGATTTTAGCTCGATATGGGCTTGATTCAACAACACACGGGATTGATTTTAGCTTGTTATCCGAACTCGACTTGATCTCTAGTAGGCCAAAAAGGTCAGATATTGATTTTATCTTTAAATTGAGCTCGATACAGCAGTACAGCACTAAAAAAACAAGTAGGTAAGTCGGTAAAGACCGACCAAAAAAAATATACTATGTACCTCCTAAAGTTTGTGTTACGGTATGTGAATTGCCATCGCCATTGAGGCCGTTGCTGCCCATCATAATTGTCTGTCAAAAATTGAAAATAAACTTGGTCTGCATGGAAGAATAATAAGCCATTTACACTGGGAGTGCGATTTGCGTAAATAGCTAACAATCAGCGTTTTCCCCATACAAAAACAAGTTTCAATTGATTATTTTAAACAAATAGGCAATAAAATATTGAATTCATTAAGAGTAGCGTTACTCAACCCGGCCAAAAGAAAAAGAACAAGGAAGGGAGCTGTAGTCGAGTGCCCCGGCTACAAAATACCCTGTTCCCTTGACTTCTTGTGTTTTCATTCACATATACACACACTCACACATACACACACGCACTCTAACATACGCACACACGCACGCGCAAACGCGGTAGCTGACAATGCAAGGCCCCCTCTCTCCCACAAGCAAAGTTGATTCGTATATTGCTTCGGTGTTTTTTGCCCGCTCTTATTGATCTTTTCAGAATTGGGCCTTACTTGATATACATAAAGTTTGGAAGGTCTATCTTAAAAATTGAACCAAACTTGATTTGAATCTGGTATACACCTACCTACATGCAAAAATGTGTGGCTCTATCTCTTATAGTCTCTGAGATCGACGCGTTCATACGGACAGACGGACGGACGGACAGACGGACATGGCTAAATCGACTCGGCTGTTGATGCTGATCAAGAAATACTTTTGAACCGTTTTTAACCGCTTTCGAGCCGGTTCACAGACGTGGCTCATAGCCTATGACTCTTTCCTGATCAACATGAACTTGCTGAGAAAATTTCGTGAAGATCGGTTCCGTGGTTTATACGCCTATAAGGAACAAAATTACAAACACATTTCCTTTTATATATGCTCGTAAGCCCGTACAACTGCAGCAGGCCGTACAGAAAAGTCTAGGTAAGGCAGCTAAGTTCCAAGCGCTAACTGAAAAGGTAGCGTTAGAGATCAGGGACATAGCGTAATGGTCTTCCACCGAGGATGTGATGCAAGCTGCGTACGCAAAAATAGAGGGCGACATCCCAATCGACGCTATTCCCAAACTTCGAAAGGGATACCGTGGAACGCAAACAGTGAGCCAAGACCTTCCGAAGGAACATGCGGATCAGCTCCTATCCACTGGGAAGATCCGGATTGTCTGGTCAGTTTGCCGAATAAGGCGGAAAATCGAACCGAGGCGCTGTTATAAGAGTCAGGAGTTCGGCCACATTGCTGCCAGATGCAGAAGTAAGCACGATTGTTCGAAGTGCTGCTTCAACTGTGGAGGATCTGAACATTCTGCAAAGGACTGCAAAGAAAAGACAGCTTGCATCCTCTGCTCTTGAGCAGGACTCAAAATCACGACCCATTATACCCTTAGCTGGGCTTGCCACGTGTTTTTAAAAGCGGCCAATGCCACCAGACCTAAAAATTAAGTTTCTCCAGCTTAACTTAAGCCATTGCCGGGCAGCCCAGGACCAGGACATAGCCATACTAAGCGAACCATATTAAGCAAAGAATGACGACGTGTGGGCTCAAGCTCTAAACAGAGCCTCCTACCCAGCTATTTGGAACTGTGGAAACCCCACTCACCAACTGACGGATAGGCTGTCCAAGGACGGATTCACGAGGGCAAAGTGTAATGGAACCTACTTTTATAGCTGCTATATACCCCCCAGACTTCAACTCAGTGAGTTTGCCACCATTATCGATGAAATCGTAACAGATGCCCGTGGCCAGTGGTCATAGCAGGTGACTTTAATGCTAAATAACGGCGGAAAACCTACTTTTAGCAGGTAAAGAGTCGGTCATTGAGCTAACATTTGCCAGCCCCTGCATTGCAAGGCATACTACGTGTACGATGACCGACTAATACACGCACAGGGACCACTTTGCAATTATATGCCAGACTACAGCCCCGAGAAGTATCCAACCTAGTCTGGGACCTAACACACGGATTAGCTGGAGACAGGAAACGCTCAATAACGATGCACTTATGGTAATGTTAGACAGACTGCAAAATAACCTACAAGAGGAAGCCAACGACTGCGCAAACTGCTTTGCCGATACCCTTCAGCAAGTGTGCGAAGCTTCAAAGCTGCGCAAAGAAAAAGGAACTACTACTCGCAGGCCAGTTCACTGGTGGAATGGTGAGATAGAGGAAGCCCGCAGGGTTTGTTTTGCGGCTAGAAGGCTGCAGCAACGGAATAGACGTAGCAAAGGCTTCAAGGAACTATTGGCTGACTTCCGTAGCAAGCGTGTCATGCTCAAAGCAGCCATTAAAAGAAGCAAGGCGCGGTGCTGGAAAGAGCTGTGCAATGAAGCGGACGCTCAACCTTTTGGCACTGCCTACAAGGTTGTCATTGGGAAGCTGGCCAAAAAACCTATGCCTACCTGCCCAGAACAGTTGACAGATATAGTTGAGACACTATTCCCCCATCAGCCAATTGTCTTACTGCGTGAAGCCCATGCACAACCTCTACCTACAGCTGTGCACCTCACTGACGAAGCTGAGATGTAAGGTGCCCTACGCAGAATGCAAGGTAATAAGACATCCGGGCCCTGATGGAATGCCTACCAGGGTGATAAAAATGGTTGTTGCCGCGCATCCCATGGAGTTCGTAAGGCTCTACAACATGTGCATTGATCAATGCCGCTTCCCGGACAGATGGAAACACCAGAGGCTGGTCTTCATCCCCAAATCAGCAACCAATTAGAGAATCCCTGTGCATACTATGATACTGCAGCAGGAGAACGGCAACGCAGGATTTCTGGAGGCGTACCGGAAGGATCGGTGCTAGGTCCAACACTATGGAACGTAATGTACGACGCAGTGTTGCGCCTGCCGCTACCTGATGGCTGTACAATAGTGGGATTCGCTGATGACATTGCACTCATCTCAGTCGCTTAACAAGTGGGAGAAGTCGAAGCCAATACAAACGCAGCGATCCGCGAGGTTATCTCATGGCTCGGGGAAAACGAGTTAAGTTTAGCAGCCCACAAGACGGAAACGGTGCTGGTCAGTAGCAGGAAAAAGGGGAGTCCGCCACCATTGAAGTTGGAAACTGCTTGATAAGATCGAAACCTGCCATCAACTACCTGAGCCTAATATTGGACCACAAGTTAAACCAATCAACATCTTGGTATGTCGGCGGGCAGCCCGGATCTCAACTGCTGTAGCGGGAATGATGTCCAATATTGGCGGACCTCGTCAGCAAAGTAGGATGCTGATCGCCAACGTGGTGAAGTCAGTCATTCTCTACGGAGCACCGATATGGGCAGCTGCAATGGAGGTAGCCTCGTACAGCCGGGAGTGCAAGTCAGCATACCGCAGGATCGCACTCAGAGTGTTGTGTGCTTTCCGCACCGTTAGCCACGTTAGATTTACTCGCAAGAGAAGCCTGCAGAAGAGATGCGCCTCCTGATCGCCGGGAAGAAACGGTCAATGGACAAGACGGATAATACCGGACTTACGACCGTGGGTTTGCAGGACGCACGGGCAAATCGACTTTTACATGACGCAAGCACTGACGGGACTTGGATGCTTCAAGTCTTACTTGTTTAGGTTTGAGCATGAGACGGATCCTTTTTGCACACACTGTGCAGGGATCCCAGAAGATGCTGAACATGTCCTTTTTGTCTGTCCTAGATTTGCTGCTGAACGGGAAGAGCTAAGGTTAGAGATTGGGAGATCATTCATAGTCAATAACTTGATGGGTATTCTACTTAGCTCGCAAAACAACTGATCTGCTTTTAGCAACTATGCAGCACAAATAATTATATCCTTGCGTCGCGCTAAAAGACAGCGCAGATTGACTTCAAATCCTAGATAGGAATCTAGTGGAGGCTTTCATGCCAGCTCCCCCTCGTGAAGTAATACTTTGCGGTGGTACCGCGAGAGGGAAACGGAGATTAGGGGTGGTTTTAATTAGTGAGGCAGTCCCAAGTTCCACACTATACGGCTTTCAATGCTTTCCCCCTATACAAAAAAAAAAAACAAGTAACGGAGCTGTAGTCGAGTGCCCCGACTACAAAATACCCTGTTCCCTTCACTTCTTGTGTTTCCATACACATATACACACACTCACACATACATGTCATCCTGGATAACAGGATGAGCTTTGACCCCATGTCGAGTATGCTAGCCAAAAAGCTTCCAAAAATACAGAGAGCCCCGGAGCTACCTAACGTAGAGGGCCCAGCTGGAAGGCGACAACTACGGCTAGATAGTTACCGGGTGTCTAGCCGACAAAGGGCGTCGGGGAGTAACAAGAGCCTTCAAAGAAGCTTGCAACGCCTTACAGACTAAGCGAGGATACCGCGACGAGGCAGCCTTAGTTCTGGCTAGCATGGTGCCGGTGGATATACTGGCACTCGAAATGAAGGAGATCTACAAGGGGCGAGCAGTGATGGAAAGTCCGGTGACGATCGACGCCATTCGAAAGTCGGAAAGAGTTACGTCTATGGCTACATGGCAGGCGCGGTGGAACATGGCCACAAACGCAAGATGGACCCACAGACTAATTCCAAAACTGGAGGAATGGATTAGAAGGACGGAGGGGGAATTAAACTCTCCACCTAACACAGTTTTTCACTGGCCATGGAGGATATAGAGAATACCTGCACAGGTTCAAGCACGAAGACACACCGGAATGTCCGGCCTGCCCAAACGAGAACGAAAATCCACATCACGTGTTGTACCGCTGTATAAGGAGGACCAGGCAAGTGTTTGTACCACCCATCGAGGACCTCGTCAGCTACATGTTAGAGTCAGACTCAACTGGAGAACCATTGGCGAGCTCATAATAGGCATACAGAGCGATCTGAGAAGATGCGAACGAGAGCGACGCACAACAGAGAGTGCCTAAAATAGGGCAACCCATCCCGCGAAGTAATACTTAACGGTGATCCCGCGGGGAATGAGGTGTGCAGTTGTGAGGGGGTGTATTTACACGTAGGCGCCAACGTTGTTGGTGAATTGTGCAAACTGTTGGTACGGGCCAGCAGTATCTTTTGAAGATTTACATCCCCCCATGGCGAATCCATGGAAAAAAAAAACACTCACACATACACACACACACTCTAACATACGCACACACGCATGGCATGCGGCCGCGCGCGATAACTGACAATGCAAGACACCCCCTCTCTCCCACAAGCAAAATTGATTCGTATATAACTTCGGTGTTTATTGTCCGATCTTAGTGATCTTTTCAGAATAGATAGATATTGGGCCTTACTTGATATATGTAAAGTTTGGAAGGTATATCTTAAAAATTGTGGCTCTGACAGTTTTTTGCTTTAAAGGGGGCGGGGGAGGAATTTTCAAAATCTGAAACAAACTCGTTTTGAATCGGGTATACACCTATCTACATGCAAAAATTTGTGGCTCTAGCTCTTATAGTCTCTGAGAAACACGCGTTCATACGGACAGACGGACGGACGGACAGACGGACAGGGCTAAATCGACTCGGCTGTTGATGCTGATCAAGAAATACTTTTTGAACCGTTTTTAACCGCTTTCGAGCCGGTTCACAGACGTGGCTCATAGCCTATGACTCTTTCCTGATCAACATGAACTTGCTGAGAAAATTTCGTGAAGATCGGTTCCGCGGTTTCAGTACAACTGCAGCAGGCCGACAGAAAAGTCTAGGTAAGGCAGCTAAGTTCCAAGCGCTAACTGAAAGGTAGCGTTAGAGATCAGGGACATAGCGTAATGGTCTTCCACCGAGGATGTGATGCAAGCTGCGTACGCAAAAATAGAGGGCGACATCCCAATCGACGCTATTCCCAAACTTCGAAAGGGATACCGTGGAACGCAAACAGTGAGCCAAGACCTTCCGAAGGAACATGCGGATCAGCTCCTATCCACTGGGAAGATCCGGATTGTCTGGTCAGTTTGCCGAATAAGCCAGAAAATCGAACCGAGGCGCTGTTGTAAGAGTCAGGAGTTCGGCCACATTGCTGCCAGATGCAGAAGTAAGCACGATTGTTCGAAGTGCTGCTTCAACTGTGGAGGATCTGAACATTCTGCAAAGGACTGCAAAGAAAAGACAGCTTGCATCCTCTGCTCTTGAGCAGGACTCAAAATCACGACCCATTATACCCTTAGCTGGGCTTGCCACGTGTTTTTAAAAGCGGCCAATGCCACCAGACCTAAAAATTAAGTTTCTCCAGCTTAACTTAAGCCATTGCCGGGCAGCCCAGGACCAGGACATAGCCATACTAAGCGAACCATATCGAGCAAAGAATGACGACGTGTGGGCTCAAACTCTAAACAGAGCCTCCTACCCAGCTATTTGGAACTGTGGAAACCCCACTCACCAACTGACGGATAGGCTGTCCAAGGACGGATTCACGAGGGCAAAGTGTAATGGAACCTACTTTTATAGCTGCTATATACCCCCCAGCCTCCAACTCAGTGAGTTTGCCACCATTATCGATGAAATCGTAACAGATGCCCGTGGCCGATCTCCAGTGGTCATAGCAGGTGACTTTAATGCTAAATAACGGCGGAAAACCTACTTTTAGCAGGTAAAGAGTCGGTCATTGAGCTAACATTTGCCAGCCCCTGCATTGCAAGGCATACTACGTGGACGATGACCGACTAATACACGCACAGGGACCTTGCAATTATATGCCAGACTACAGCCCCGAGAAGTATCCAACCTAGTCTGGGACCTAACACACGGATTAGCTGGAGACAGGAAACGCTCAATAACGATGCACTTATGGAATGTTAGACAGACTGCAAAATAACCTACAAGAGGAAGCCAACGACTGCGCAAACTGCTTTGCCGATACCCTTCAGCAAGTGTGCAAGCTTCAAAGCTGCGCAAAGAAAAAGGAACTACTACTCGCAGGCCAGTTCACTGGTGGAATGGTGAGATAGAGGAAGCCCGCAGGGTTTGTTTTGCGGCTAGAAGGCTGCAGCAACGGAATAGACGTAGCAAAGGCTTCAAGGAACTATTGGCTGACTTCCGTAGCAAGCGTGTCATGCTCAAAGCAGCCATTAAAAGAAGCAAGGCGCGGTGCTGGAAAGAGCTGTGCAATGAAGCGGACGCTCAACCTTTTGGCACTGCCTACAAGGTTGTCATTGGGAAGCTGGCCAAAAAACCTATGCCTACCTGCCCAGAACAGTTGACAGATATAGTTGAGACACTATTCCCCCATCAACAACCTCTACCTACCAGCTGTGCACCTCACTGACGAAGCTGAGATGTTAGGTGCCCTCCAGCCTGTGGAATGCCTACCAAGGTATAAAAATGTCGGGCCCTGATGGATATAAAAATTGTTTTGCCCCTTGTAAAATTTTTCTGTTGCCGCGCATCCCATGGAGTTTGTAAGGCCACCAAAAAGGGGGAAGGGTTCAATGCCGCTCCCGGACAGATGGAAACACCAGAGGCTGGTCCTTCATCCCCAAATAATTTGCAACCGTTTGGTGACGGAGTTTGTTTAACGGGAAGGCCTTTCTGATAGTCAATTCGGATTCAGAAAGAAGCTGAGCACTACAGACGCAATTTTGACAGTCGTAGGCATAGCGCGAGAAGCTATCGAAGGCACCAGGTGGCGCGGCAACCGCAAGAAGTACTGCCTTATTACCACGTCGGATGTCAAGAATGCCTTTAATACGGCTAGTTGGCACAGTATTCTTGAAGCGTTGCAGGGGTTTCGAGTATCCGAGTACCTCATAAGGATCATGTGCGACTACTTCAGGAACACAGTACTCTTGTATGATACTGCAGCAGGAGAACGGCAACGCAGGATTTCTGGAGGCGTACCGGAAGGATCGGTGCTAGGTCCAACACTATGGAACGTAATGTACGAGGCAGTGTTGCGCCTGCCGCTACCTGATGGCTGTACAATAGTGGGATTTGCTGATGACATTGCACTCATCTCAGTCGCTTAACAAGTGTGAGAAGTCGAAGCCAATACAAACGCAGCGATCCGCGAGGTTATCTCATGGCTCGGGGAAAACGTGTTAAGTTTGGCAGCCCACAAGACGGGAGCGGTGCTGGTCAGTAGCAGGAAAATAGTGGAGTCCGCCACCATTGAAGTTGGAAGCTGCTTGATAAGATCGAAACCTGCCATCAACTACCTGAGCCTAATATTGGACCACAAGTTAAACAACTGCTGTAGCGGGAATGATGTCCAATATTGGCGGACCTCGTCAGCAAAGTAGGATGCTGATCGCCAACGTGGTGAAGTCAGTCATTCTCTACGGAGCACCAATGGAGGTACCCTCGTACAGCCGGGAGTGCAAGTCAGCATACCGCAGGAGCGCACTCAGAGTGTTGTGTGCTTTCCGCACCGTCTCAGAGGACGCTGCGCTTGTCCTAGCGGGCATGGCCCCGTTAGATTTACTCGCAAGAGAAGCCTGCAGAAGAGATGCGCCCCCTGATCGCCGGGAAGAGACTCTCGCACACTGGGAGAGAAGATGGAGAACTGCTACAAATGGACAAGACGGATAATACCGGACTTACGACCGTGGGTTTGCAGGACGCACGGGCAAATCGACTTTTACATGACGCAAGCACTGACGGGACATGGATGCTTCAAGTCCTACTTGTTTAGGTTTAAGCATGAGACGGATCCTTTTTGCACACACTGTGAAGGGATCCCAGAAGATGCTGAACATGTAATTTTTGTCTGTCCTAGACTTGCTGCTGAACGGGAAGAGCTAAGGTTAGAGATTGGGAGACCATTCATAGTCAATAACTTGATGGGTATTCTACTTAGCTCGCAAAACAACTGATCTGCTTTTAGCAACTATGCAGCACAAATAATCATATCCTTGCGTCGCGCTGAAAGACAGCGCAGATTGACTTCAAATCCTAGATAGGAATCTAGTGGAGGCTTTCATGCCAGCTCCCCCTCGTGAAGTAATATTTTGCGGTGGTACCGCGATAGGGAAACGGAGATTAGAGGTGGTTTTAATTAGTGAGGCAGTCCCAAGTTCCACACTATACGGCTTTCAATGCTTTCCCCCTATACAAAAAAAAAAAATACTCCTATACCCTGCAAACCAAACTTTTGCATATGATACAGAATGCCAGTGAAATGCGAGATTTAACCCGACAAAACTCTCGTAATCCGATCGTGAAAGATAGCAATATGATTCATATGTCAGTTAGTTTGTGGCAGTCATGACTATCTTTGACGATAGTCGCAAGTAATAGGGTTAGCGAGCGTTTGGTGATATCATTTGCGAGACTGTTGTGATATTTCTGAGCTGCTGGAGTAAGGTAAGGCACTCGCTGGAGAGCTCGTTTGCAAGTGCTTTCGATAGTAAAAATTCCCTCCCGTTCTTTGCTTACCTGCGAGATCGTTTGTGAGCATTTTGCGATACTGGTTAGTAAATTCAACCAATTTTATAGTTAACGAGAAATCAAAGCTAACTTCGTCTGTGCCGAAGTTTAAGTTCACTTTCAACTTTTGTGGCCATGGAATTTATTCTGTGACCAATGACTTAATTTATAGGCTTAAAGTCTTGTGTCATTGGGATATTAAATAAAAAAACTAGAAAAAAATTGTGTTGCAACTATAAGAAGTGACATATGCGCGGTTCCGACATATGTGCATTTTGCAGCTAAAAATTATCTCTGTGCAAAATTTCAGTTCGATAGTTTCAAAACTGTGGGACTAGTTTGCTTAGAAACAGACAGACGGACGGAGAAAGCTCAATCGACTCAGCTCGTATTGCTGATCAGGAATATTTATACTTTATGTGGTCGGAGATGATTCCTTTTTTGCGTTCCAAGCTTCTGGGCAAAATTATAATACACTTTTCAAGTATATAAAAAGGCTCCAACCAATATCGTGGATTGAATTTATTTTGGGGAACTGCAAAAGTGCTGTATCCCGTCCCGTCCCGCTCACGAACCCAAATTTTCCATTCAGTCCCGTCCGGTCCCGATCCCGACCCATGCTATCACGACCCGTCCCGACCTTCATTATTTTTTTAGGAATATAAAAAATTTAACACAGATATTTTTATACAAGCAGATTATATAAAAATATTTCAGTTTATTTATGAAGAAAAGAACTACTTAAAATAATGCCTCCATATAAATATTCAAATTCTTAATTAAATATAACAAAATTTTTTTTTAAATGTCGAAGCTATTTTTATTTAGGAGCAGAATTTTTTTTAAAGCTATCGACTATTAGGACATCGAGAACACCCTCTCTCTAGTGCTCGAAGATGTTGGCACATTTTAAACTTGTCTAGCAAGTTGTTTTATCAGAGGAATATTCTTGCATTTTTTCTAAACGATAGAATTGATATATTTGAATTGTATTCAAAGTTTACCCCCGCTCCATAGAGCAAAAATGTTTCATATATTATTTCGGTGTTTTTAGTCCGATCTATCTTAATATATATCAATTTAAAAGGTTCTAACTTAAAAATTGTGTCTTTGACAGCTTTTTGCAAATCTGAAACAAACTTGATCAGGAGATGGTATTCAACTGCCTACATGCAAACTTTTGTGGTTCTATCTCTTAGAGTCTCTGAGATCATATAGATAAACAGACAGTTTTTAGAGAGATGCTCTTTTAAGGACGGTCGACTGGGGCCAAATCCAGAAAAACGATTGCCCTTGCGATAGATTTCTTTGGCTACGCTTTTTACTTTGCAAATTCAGCAGCTTTGATCTTTGCAAGACAGCCATAGCAGCAGGTGGGTTGTGAGTGGGTGCATGGTGGTGGTGGATTAGCGGTGACCAAGACAGTGACCGTTCAGTGACCGAAACAGTGACAAAAAAGTGAAAAAAACAGTGACCAAAACAGTGACCGACACAGTGACCGACACAGTGACCAAAATAGTGTCCGAAACAGTGACCAAAACAGTATCCAAATCAGTGACCTAAACAGTGACCGAAATATTGTCCAAAGCAGGGACTAAAACAGTGACTAAAATAGTTACCAAAACAGTGACCAAAACACTGACCAAAACAGTGACCAAAACAGCGAACAAAACAGTGATCAAAACCGTATCCAAAACTGTGACCAAAACACTGCCCAAATCAGTGACCAAAACATTAACCAAACAGTGGCCGAAACAGCGACTTTATTGTGCCAAAGTTTCGAAGGGACGAAATTCGGTCAAGAACGCAGGATCGGAAATTGTCCCGAACAACTTCCAACACCTTCAAATTCTTCAGAAGAATGCGATGACTTTGCCACCAACACATTTCTTAATCGGAGCCCGTATTTTAAAGCTAAGAAATAGTTTGATACTAAGATTTCATAGTAGCACTAAAATCAATGTGGAATTCATAAAACAAATGTCAATAAATTGTCAAATTGGGAAATTCAAAAACAATTTCTTCGTTTAGAAACGGAACAAAAATCACTTTACATTTTTTTGCAATTATTGTTATTCAAGTTGTCCCTGGTAAAGAGCTTCACTCGTACTGGGTGTTCCATGACGCCCTCTTTTTTTGAAAACAAACTTGAAATGGGTATGGTTACCACCAACCCGCCTAATAGTCTCTGAGATCGACGCGTTCATATAGACAGACGGAAATGGCTATATCGACTCGACTTTTGACGCTGATCAAGAATATATAAACTTTATGGGGTCGGAAATGTTTCCTTCTCCCTGTTACATACATTTTTACAACTTCAGGATCCACCTTTTCCTTGCAGCTAGGCTATTACTAAAACTATTTTGGGGGTAAATTGAACCAATGTTAGTCAATATTACCTTTATTAATAACACCAATTCGAGATTATCGAATGCAAACCCTCAAAAGAACCATTTTTCTTATTTTAATCGTTGATTTGCACTTCTTTTTAAATAAAAAAGTGCATTTTGATTTCATTAAATTTGGATATATAAAATAAGCCTATGAGTACAAAGAGTTAATGAAGATTGCATACGAAACCATAACGAACTATGTGATTACAATTAACTGTAAGTTTTTGTTTTGCATTATAACACAGTTCGACAGAATCCAACTTTCCCCACGATGAGATCTTTAAATTCTGATAGAACGGATTTCTGTTATCATCACCTCATACCCAGACTTTAACTGTACCCTAGGTTCGCGTTCTCTTGGTACTTTTGTACTTGCATCACATAGCGACAACAATTTTAACTTAATTATACTCTCTACCCGAGGTACACGGAGTATAATAAGATTGTACAAAAGTATGTAGCAGCCAAAAGGAAGCACCTCCGACCCTATAAAGTAAATACATTCTTGATCAACAGCCCAGTCGATATAGCCATGTCCGTCTGTCCGTCCGTATGAACAAACAGATCTCACAGATGGTAAGAGATAGGGAATTGACATGTCAGGGACAAAAACTTCTTATACTTGCAGGCAGATCAAGTTTATTTTCAATTTTTGCCACGCACACTCCAGCCCCGCAATATCGAAAAAACGTCATATCTCTGGCAGTTTAATAAATAGAAGTTTTGTACCTTCTGGAGGTAAGTAGTATTCTTTATCGACCCTTCAAAGGAATGGTAAAGATCGGATGAACGATAGTCAAGTTATAAGGAGAACAAACAATTATGGGCAGCACCGGTCGCTACGGTGATGGGCAGCACTGCACAGGTACAGAGTTATAGTAGGGCTTGTCCGACTTTATTTCTTGTTTTGAACGGTTCAAGATAAAAATCAACAAATTTCAGCAAGCATGGCAGGGTCATTTCGAACGCAACATCAAAACTTCGCTTCAATCGTACAATTGGTTAAGGTACCGGCGGAATTCTTGAATTTCTCCACAACCTTCTAAAATTTATTTGCTAAATATAAGGGGAAAGTTAACTTCGACTCGGCCGAAGTTTGCAGATTGTTTTTATACCCTTGCATTATAAATTATATATATATTATAAAATTGTCCGGATGTTTGTAACGCATAGAAGGCAGCATATATATATTCTTAATCAGCACGACGAGCTGAGTTGCTTTAGCCCTGTCCGTCTGTCTGCTATCTCCTCCGTCAGTTTTTAAGCTATCCTCACCAAACTTTGCACGAAGTCTTTTGGTACAAATACGCTGCACATTTGTTGGAACCGACCGGAACGGATGACTATAGCATATACCTGTCATAGAAACGATCGGTCGAAAAACTAGTCTTAGAGAGAAAAACTTTTTTGTTTTTAATGGAAACGCCTCCAAAGTACGTATTTCTTAGTTCACTATCCTTTCCCATGATTTCACTAAGTTTGGTCGAAATCGGATGACTATAGCATATAGCTCCCATAGGAACGATCGGTCGAAAAAATAGTTCTTGTAAGAAAAACTTTTTTGTTTTTAATGAAAACGAGCTTATCATTGGCATACACTTATTTTATATTTTTTTACACAATTCTACAAAGTTTTATCAAAATCGGATGACTATAGCATATAGCTGCAGTATGAACTACTAAAAAAAACTTTTTTGTTTTAAATGGGCTCGCCTCCAAATTTCGTAATTAACAGTGTATTATGCTTTTCCATGATTTCACCAAGTTTGGTCGAAATCAGACATCTATATAGTATAGATTCCATAGAAGAGTAAGGTCCAAATAGTAGTTTTAGTTAGAAAAACCTTTTTTGTTTTCAATGGAAGCTGCAAAAGTACACAAAACTTCGCCCGAGCCGAAGTTACCTTTCCCCCATTTTTTTTTTACTGTCGTACTGTGTAATCAGTGTTTCCAACTCTTGAAGCCCAAAAGTGACTAAAAATAAATTTAAAATAAGAGATATCTTAAACGAGAAAGCAAAGCTAACTTCGTATGTGCCGAAGTTTAAATTCACTTGAAACTATTGTGACCGCTGATTTAATTTTTGGGACCAATGACTTTATTTATAAGCTTTATGTCTTTTGTTTTTGGGATATTAATTAAAAAACTAAATAAAAAATTTTGTATGACGCTAGTTTGAGTAGAAACAGACAGACGGAGGGACAAAGCCCAATCGACTTAGCTCGTTATGCTGATCAAGAATATATATATTTACTTTATGTGGTCGGAGATGATTCCTTCTATGAGTTCCAAACTTTTGGGCAAAATTATAATACACTTTCCAAGTGTATAAATATACGAAAAAGGATATGGGAACTCAGAACTTTTTTCGGAAACTAGAGCAGGCAGAGACATTTGAAATACCCAAAGAATGTAATAATACAGGAGCAAAACTTCATATCGATTTCTGATAAATGCAAATTTTTACTCCTTTAAAATACCATAAATAAAACAAACTAGATTTTCAAAGTTGAACTAGCTTTGTCAATGTTCGTTTTTATGGCAGCTAAGCGATATTGTCATCGCATCCGGACAGTTTCTACAAATGTGTAGCCTTATTATTTTTGAAGACTTGGTGGAAAGTTTGATCAAGATTGCTTTAAAACTAACGGAAAGGATCGCACAGAAACGGGCACACAGACGGATAGACGAAAAAGATGAGATCGACTCGGCTGTTGATGGTTATCAAGAATATATACAGCCATGCTCCCATTTTCGCATTCTCAATTGCGATTTGAGGGTTTCAGATCAAATCGCAAAACTTTTGCGAATGCGAAAAAAGAAGCATGTCTGATATTTTTCACGGAGTTGAAAACGCTGCCATTGCACGAGCTTAGGTAGGAGTCTAAGTATTAAAACACATGGATGTTGCATTTTTAAATTTTCGCAACATTTTTAATATCTTAATATTAGCTATTCCAATTCAGAACAGCCCACTTAGTTAGCCTGGGTTTACCACGACATAACCGATCACTTGAAGTAGATCCACGAGGATTATCTTACCTCTAGATCATATAGTTAGTTTTCCAAAAATTCGAACTAAAACAGTTCTATCCTTATTGGGAATTTTATATTTGTATAAAAATTAGTTGTGTTCGCGCGCGCTATTTCGATTATCACATGCTTTTCTGTCAATTAGCCGGAGGCGAACTGTTGTGTCCCGTGTCATGATTGTAAATGAACTAAGCGCCAGCCGTATATGAGAGCATCCTTTTATATTAAAGGGTCTTCTAGTGCGCACTTGTGACCAGTGCGCAAGGACTGACGGAGACGGCGGCACAGAATTGGACAAGGCGCCGTCGCCGCCGCCGTCTCGAACGAGCTCCGAGCGCCTTGGACGCCGACGCCAATCAGTCCGCACATCGACTTCTGACTCATTGTCAGTTTCCTACAAATTTTTGTACACAAATAAAGATGAGCTTCGAGAAAGGGGGTAGGTAATGAATATGAACACATTTGTTGTGGCTCCAAGTGGTGTGTGGTGATTTTGGCGCGTTGGCTGGTTAACTGCTTTTCATTTTGTCGAATGAAATTTGAGTGTTTTCCTTTTATAATAAATTGTATATTGCTTATTTCGTTAGTACAAAGAACAAGTTCTTTATGTTATAAAATTTTTGAACCAATTCTGGCGTCAATTGTAATAAACATCTGCGCGTTGTAAGTAAAGAAGTTTCCAGTAACTTTCTATGTTCTAAAATGTGAGAAAGTAGGTCAAACCCGACAGTAAAATACTCTGCACCGCCAAAAGTTTGAATATAACTGATAACACTAAAGTGCGCCATTGAAGTGTTGATGTGAGGCGCTGTTCTGTTAATTTAGTTTTACCAATTACTCATGTTTCCTTCAAATAATACTATGCTGCTAACAATGTTTTAAGAGAATAAGAACAATCCACCATATTGTGGGGAGGCAGGGGACGTGGCGTGTCAAAAATTGAGTAAAGAATATAGTTAGCCAATTCCATAGTGGGGTCTCAGGCTCTTACCATATCTGACAGATAGACGGACATGACAATACCGACTCGGCTGATGAATTGGATTAAGAATATAAACATATATTTTATAGAGTCGGAGATGCTTCATTCTGAATGTTACATAAATTGGCACAAACTCATTGTACTTTTTGTACCTTTTGGTACAGAGTATACAAATACAATTGGCTAAGTGGGTTTCTATGAAATCAGAAAATTTAGCGCAACGCCAAAATTATAGCAAGCATTCAGAATTAGCGCCAACAGATTACATAGGGGAGACCATATTAAAACGGAATGATTTTAATAATCGCGACAATAGTAGTAAATAAATTTTTAGTTGGCGACACTTGGCGTCTAGTCCCAATGGTGTCTAAGCTAAAACCTATCTTCGCGCAATTTGGTTCTCGAATGTTGGCTGCCGGTCTGGCTGTGCCGGGTCTGGCGGCGACCACGACGGCGTCGGTAACACAGACGGCGACTGGCGGCCGAAGTCAACTAAGCAACGAAAGCCATAATAACGCCACCAGCAGTCAAATTCAAACGACCCCGTGGGAAATGTCTATGACCATCTACGACATCCCATTGGCAATTGGCTTGTCTTAGCCAACAAACAAAGAATTGTTTTAATACCCTGCATTAAATTAAGTGGAGTATAATTCGTTTGTGCATGTGTTTGTACATTAGACCGAAACTCCAAATGACAATAAAATGGATCCCTGCACTCCTGAATTTAACTAGTTTAAGACCAAAAAATTGTATTTTATTAGCCACAAACAATATTACCCATACGACACGTACACCAATAATTGTAAATTTTTTATATTCTGTACAATAGGTAAAATTCAACGTGTCACGTTGTGTAACGACGTGATCGTGAGCAATCTCCGAGTTTCGCGCGTGACTATCCGTGATAAATTCTTTTTTCGTGAGTGAATTAAAATCATCGTGAGTATAAGTCACGCAGTGTTTAGATTTCTTAAGTTCTTCATCCTTGTGCTACAAGGAGTTCCTTAAATTAATACACTATTCACTAATTTCACAATAGTCAAAGCTTGCCGGATTGGCTAATAATTCTTCCACCACCGGATCTGGGAATTTCCTGCTTTTGTTGTCTTATTTCAATTTTATTTAATTTTTTATAATCTGTACCAAAGAGCCACAGTGTATATTAAGTTTGTGCAAAAGTACGTAACATCCAGAAGGAAGCATCTCCGACCTTAGAAAGTACATATATTCTTGATCAGCATCAACAGCCGAGTCGATCTTAGAGACTATAATAGATACAGCCACACGTTTTTGCATGTGGGTATACCATAGTACAATCATTACCGGTACGGCGCAGATTTTTTTTGAGTACTGAGCTTTTGCTTTTGCAACAAAATTACGCAAAGCACAAACCGTTTTGCGTACTTTGCTGAGGGCGCACACTGGGAGCGCCTTACCTTGCTTGTTGTTCCATGGTGTATACCATACGCAGCTCTACTTTGATTCAGATTTGGAAAATTGCCCCCCTTTAACCGAAAAATCCTATCAACTGCCAATTTTAAAGTAAGAGTCCCGTATCTATTCTAAAAAGATCAATAAGATCGGACAAAAAACACCGAAGTTATATACGACTCAATTTTGCTGGTAGGAGAGAGGGGGTCTTGCATTGTCAGTTACCGCGAGCGTGCGTGTGTGTGTATTAGAGTGTGTGTGTGTGTATTTGTGGGTATGTGTATTTGTGTGTATGTGTATGAAATCACAAGAAGTCAAGGGAACAGGGTATTTTGTAGTCGGGGCACTCGACTGCAGCTCCCTTTTGATTTCGCAGCAAAACCAAAAGAGTAACATTGTTAAATAATTTTTAATTTCGACGGAATTCGAAGTTGAGAATTACAAGTTTTAGGCAGATGCTCGATTGAGCTCAACATAAGAAGCATACTAGGCGTGCACACACAATCATTCGCAATGGGGCAGTCGCCTAGGGCGTCATCTCAATCGTGTCAAGTCCAAGGGCCCCGTGTTCAAACCCCAGCAGAGTTAAGTAAAAATTTGAAATCAAATAAATTTATATAATTCGTTGTTTTTCAGAAGCAAACACAGTGGCAGTGGGTGGGACATAGCTTTTTTCAAATCCGTGGGGTCGGAGGGAATTCTGCTAATAAGGGGTGGCGCATAGGTGTGGTTGGCTGGCAAATATTTTTATACTCTGTACCAAAGGTACATAGAGTATAATAAGTTTGTGCAAAAGCCATGTCCGTCTGTCCGTAAGAACGCACAGATCTCAGAAATGGTAAGATATAGAGGTTTGACATGTATGGGACTTATGCTTCTTATACTTGCAGGCAGATCAAGTTTATTTTTAATTTTTGCCACGCCCCCTCCCGCCCTCGCAATTTGGAAAAAACCTTATATCTCCCACAGTTTTATAGATAGAAGGTTCGTTCCTTCTGGACACATTTAGTAATTAGGATTAATAATCGATCCGCCAGAGAAATGATAGAGATCGGATGAACGGTTGTCGAGTTATAATGAAAACAAACAATTATGGGCAGCACCGGTCGCAACGGTGATGGGCAGCACTTCACAGGTACAGAGTATGTTATATTCGAGCTTAAGTTTGTGCAAAAGCCATGTCCGTCTGTCCGTCTGTCTGTCCGTATGAACAAACATATCTCGGAGATGGTAAGAGATAGAGGTTTGACAGGTATGGGACATATGCTTGTTATACTTGCAGGCAGATCAAGTTTATTTTCAATTTTCGCCATGCCCCTTCCCGCCCCCGCAAATTGGAAAAAACCTCATATCTCCCACAGTTTTATAGATAGAAGGCTCGTTCGCTCTGGATATATTTAGTAATCAGGATTATTTATTGACCCGCCAAAGGAATCGTAAAGATCGGATTAGCGGTTGTCGAGTTATAAGAAAAACAAACAATTTTGGGCAGCCCCGGTCGCAACGGTCATGGGCAGCACTTCACAGGTGCAAAGTATGTTATACTCGGGCTTGACCGACTTTCTATCTTGTTTTTAAATGGTCAGCAAACATTTTTTTCTAACAAAGAATACTTTTCTAAGGGAGCTATACTATATTGATGTCCGATTTCAGCCAAACGTAGTGAAATCATGGAAAAGCATAGCAAACTAACTAGCAAAACAGATTTTCTCAATAGATATTCTTTTTCGAACGATAATTTGTACCGCGGCTATATGCTATAGTCATCCGATTTTGACAAAACCTTGTGGAATTGTGTAAACCTATATAAAATAATTAAACGCCAATAATAAGGACGTTTCCATTGAAAACAAAAAAGTTTTTCTCACTAGAACTAGTTTTTCGACCGATCGATCCTATGGCAGCTATATGTTATTGTCATCCGATTTTGACAAAACTTTGTAGAATTATGTGAAAGCATAACAAATAAATAAAATTCGATTCTTAGGTCATTTCCATAGAAAACAGAAAAGTCTTTCAAACTAAGACTACTTTTCAAACTATGCTTTGTCTATGACAGCTACAATAAAGAGATGTCCGATTTCGACTAAATTTAGTGGAATCATGGGAAAACATATCAAATTAAGAAATACGAAGCTTGGAGGCGTTTCCATTCAAAAAAAAACAAAAAAAAATTTTCTCGCTAAAACTAGTTTTTTGACCGATCGTTCCTATGACAGCTATATGCTATAGTCATCCAATCCGGCCGGTTCTGACAAATATGGAGCGTATTTGTACCAAAAGACTTCGTGCAAAGTTTGATGAAGATAGATTTTAAACTGACGGTGAAGATAGCATAGAAACAGACAGACGGACGCAGACGACTAAATCAACTCACCTCGTCATGCTGATCAAGAATATATATATTTTATGTGGTCGGAGATTCTTCCTTCTATGCGTTAATAACATCCGGACAATTTTATAATATCCTCTGCAAGGGTATAAAAAACGGTCCTTGAAATCTGTAGAGATTTTGGCTTTGGTTAATTTGCAAATCGCTCGAGAAATCCGTCGGTGTCCCAGAACTTCGAGAGATTTCGTTTTCTTCGAAAGTCTAGTTCGAAAGGTGTGTGTATAAGATTATAGATAGTCCTATTACAAAAACAGTGATATATTGGGTGGGCTCGTGAAGTCGCTATTGGTTGGTTAGTGAATTGGTTGGTTTGCCAAAATCTCCGAACAAAACACGAGAGGTTTGAAACCAACCGAAAGAGATTTCTAGGACACCGAGAATTCATTTTGGGTTGGAATTTGGTAGGAAGAGATTTCTGGGACACCGCTGATAATGAGTCTTTGTGTAAACTTTTAAAAATAGCCGATTATGTTGGACGCACTAAACTAATTCAAACATGGGAATATAGTGGAAAGTGTGCTAGGCTAATTAGAGCTTGATAGCTCTCCGTGGACGTGGCACTATTCTTTATTCACGCTTTTTACTAGAGTCTACGAATTGTCGCTTAGTGGCGTGTGTACAATTTTAAATATATGAAGTGCATAGACAGAGTCAAAAAAACATTTACTCCACTCCTGTCCAACTTGGCTGCTGTCCTTCGAATTGTGGTGGCGTCAACAAAAACAACGGGCTTGGCGCGCCATAACTTGTCATCATCGACGCGACAACTATTTTCGCATCTAATTCTGAAAGCAACGGCATTCGTCGCGACGATGGTGACAATAATGGCGCCCAATGGCGCGCACGCTGCGCCTGTTTGCTTGCAAATCAAAGTTCTGCGTATCCGCATCCGTCGTGTCCTGCACAAACTGCGCTACTGTCTGCGACGAGTCCTGTCTCATGTTTTCGTCGTGGAGTCGTAGCATGCCGACGCCATGTGACGAAGACGACTGGCAACTCGTCGCCACCATCGTTGTCTGCCCAGGTCTGGACACTGTGTGGGACTTACTTCATTGAGAAATAAAATGATGCCGACAAGTTGTCGTCTTGGTGACCGACGCCGTCCAAGTTGGCGTCGCCGATTCTAGAACCCGCAACAAATTTTCGAAGCGCGCCGCCGCCACTTGTTACGCACTTTGGCGCCTTCTTCCTCGCAAAATAGTCCAGTACGATGGACAAAGCAATTCTCGACGCTTTGACGTTTGGTTTTACGTAGAAAAAACACCCAATGCCGCGACACACGGGACTGCTTGCCAATAAATAAGCTCTGGTTGAGTTTAAAGTCGATGGAAAAGTACAACTTCCCTTACATTTCCCTAGCCCGTCATGTCAGAAACATTTGGCCCATTAAAATAGAATTGAATCAGCACAAAAGCAATTCCTAAATGTTGCTTGCTCTTCGTGCTTTGATCTGGAATCCCGAGGTCCGACTATAGTGGACTATGCCGACTATAGTCGGCATATATGGTATACCATCGTTGTAAAGTAGCCTTCTCTTAACTAAACGTCCCTTCCAAATTCACCAAAGATTTGTGCTTAGGTAATTTATATGCAAACTTAGAAATAGGCTCCTCTGAGTAAAAAACAGCCATTTATTCAGTGTTTCCAATTGACCGACTTTATCCCATTAGCTCTGGAAGCCGAGTTTAGCTTGGATTGAGGATTTACTTCACACGCCTATAACTTGGCTTTTTTAGTTTTTTTTTTTTTTAATTCAAATTATTTATTTATTTAGACACCTTAAGGCTAAATTTTACAATTTACTGTTACTGTTACTGTGAAGTAACTTATATTCGGGGGTGTCCTGGAAATCTCTAGAGATTTTGGCTTCGGTTGGTTTGCAATCGCTTGAGAAATCCGTCGGTGTCCCAGAACTTCGAGACATTTCGTTTTCTTCGAAAGTCGAGTTCGAAAGGTGTGTTTATTAGATTATGGTCCTACTATAAAAACAGTGATATATTGCGTTGGTTCGTGAAGTCGCTATTGGTTGGTTAGTGTATTGGCTGTTTGCCAAAATCTCCCAACAAAATACTAGAGGTTTGAAACCAACCGAAAGAGATTTCTAGGACACCGAGAATTGGTTTTGGGTTGGAATTTGGTTGGCAGAGATTTCTGGGACACCGCCGTTTGTAGGGGGAGGGTTATAATATCTTGGCAAATTATACGCGATTCGAGAATGTTCGTTGCTTCTCCCTCTATTTACCCTGATAGGCCTATGAACTTGAGTGTCCAGAACAACTAAGATTGCATTGGGGAAAGCTGTGTGTGGCTTAGGGTATCGCCATGATTGCAGCCCTATTATATTAGATTTAGGTTTTCTTAATGAGATTCCCTGCACCGCTCTAATGAACAGACTTGACTTCTATTATTCGCTTGTGTAAGTTTGAGTCCTTTCACAGCTGATCACTCAGGATATCACAATATTATCAAAACTCCTCGTTGTTCCTCCACAACGGCTATCTGGAGCCAGGGTTAGCGGCGGGTAGTTTCCTGAAGTCTTTGCTTTTCAGCACGCTGCTCAGTGGTCGATTTGGCCAATCTGGCAGGCAATAAATGCAAATTTAAACATTAAAATTTCGTAGACGACATCTTCGTAGACGAAATCTCTTTCGGTTGGTTTCAAACCTCTAGTATTTTGTTAAAAGATTTGGAGAAACCAACCCAATCCAATACACAAACCAATCAGTGCGACTTCGCTAACCTACGCAAACTTAGCGCACTTAGCAAAGACACAAACAGGGCTGGCAAGTCTGAAATCATCAATATCGGAGGTGTCCCAGAAATCTCTTCCAACCAAATTCCAACCCAAAACCAATTCTCGGTGTCCTAGAAATCTCTTTCGGTTGCTATCAAACCTCTAGTATTTTGTTAAGAGATTTGGAGAAACCAACCAAAGCCAATACACAAATCAACCAATGCGACTTCGCTAACTTACGCAAACTTAGCGAACTTAGCAAAGACACAAACAGGGCTGGCAAGTCTGAAACCATCAATACAGCTATGAACAAAATCTGTTATCAATTATTTGCGAGCGACGCAGCCCAGTTTTTGTAGTTGGACCATAATCTTATACTTTTTAATAAGAAAATGAAATCACTCCAAGTTCTGGGACACCGACGGATTTTTCGAGCGTTTTGCAAACCAACCGAAGCCAAAATCTCTAGAGATTTCCAGGACACCCCCGTATAGCTATGAACAAAATCTGTTATCAATTATTTGCGAGCGACGCAGAACTGTTTTTGTAGTTGGAACATAATCTTATACACACACCTTCTAACAAGACTTCCTATTAAGAAAATGAAATCTCTCGAAGTTCTGGGACACCGACGGATTTTTCGAGCGATTTGCAAACCAACCGAAGCCAAAATCTATAATTTCCAGGAAACCCCCGCGAGAATTGGTTTTGGGTTGGAATTTGGTTGGAAGAGATTTCTGGGACAGATTTCTGTGCAATTTGTATTATTCCACTGCGAATACTGAATATAAATAATGCAGTAATTTTGAAAAATCAGCGTCCTTCGTCAACTCGATTTTGCAGGCTAATAAAGATAATTTTCAAAAAGGAAACTGCAGACTTAGTCCGCACAGAAGTTGCAAATATAAATCTGCAAATACGAAACATTCTTCCCACATTAATTTCAATTAACAATGATTGGAGGTAAGGTCTCAGCTGGATTGCAGAATCTTCGTCACAGGTCTACGGAATTTGTAATTCCTCTCCATCAACGTTTAACAATTCAAAACAAATTTTATTCAAGTCTCCTAAGGAACATTTGTATGAATATGAGCCATCTACTTTTCATGCATGGATCCGATGTTCATATATCATAGCAAATTCCAATAAAAAAGTTACAGGGTCGCGGGGCCTATAAAGCAGTGGTGTCCAAACTCACACAATCGGGGGTGTCCTGGAAATCTCTAGAGATATTGGCTTCGGTTGGTTTGCAAATCGTTCGGAAAATCCGTCGGTGTCTCAGAACTTGGAGAGATTTCATTTTCTTATTAAAAAGTCTAGTCAGAAGGTGTGTGTATAAGATTATGGTCCAACTACAAAAACAGGGCTGCGTCGCTCGCAAATAATTGATATCAGATTTTGTTCATAGCAGTATTGATGGTTTCAGACTTGCCAGCCCTGTTTGTGTCTTTGCTAAGTTCGCTAAGTTTGCGTAAGTTAGCGAAGTCGCATTGGTTGGTTTGTGTATTGGCTTTGGTTGGTTTCTCCAAATCTCTTAACAAAATACTAGAGGTTTGAAACCAACCGAAAGAGTTTTCTAGGACACCGAGAATTGGTTTTGGGTTGGAATTTGGTTGGAAGAGATTCGTGGGACACCTCCGAATGAAAGCGTTTGCTTGTGTGCGAAGCAGCGAAACACCAAGGCAAGGTGACGTTTTACTGCTTTACACTGAAAAAATAAAATGCGTGCGATTCAAACTAAAATTTATGTTTGAATCGCACGCATTTTCTTTCAGTGTAAAGCAGTAAAACGTCACCTTGCCTTGGTGTTTCGCTGCTTCGCACACAAGCGAAACGCTTTCATTGTGTGAGTTTGGACACCACTGAATTATAGAATACACATATTCTCTCTCTGTCACTGCGACGCCGGCAGAATTTGGCTTGCCAACCACGCGTGGCTGCCTTTTCAAATTTTGGACATCGCTGCTATAAAGCAATTGTTGCAAAAGTAAGGTTATAATTCAAAATGAACTGCGAAAACGAATGGGTCTTTTCGTCGATATTCCCATGGCAGTGTCGGGAAATACTAATAATGGGAACACAGCAAGGAAACTGCTTCATCGACCAACCATGGTATACACAATCACAGGTGTGAATATTTACCTGATAACGCACAATGGCATGTGGTTATGAAGTAAGCGTTGATTAATTTCGCCAATACGTTTGGAAAGCCGCAACAATATTTGTACAAGAATACCCATGGTTTTACATGCCTTCGTCTATTCATACAATCCCGAGGATGCGCGAACTATGGATGAAGAGTTCATAAAACTACTAAAGAATTTTGCCGATTTAAGCAACTCAGAAGCTCTATAAGTTTATTTTGTACTCTGTTTTCTTTAAATTAATTGAAATGATTTATGAAAAAATTCTGTAATTTTATAAATTAAAAAAATAATTTTTTTATATTAAAAAAAGAAAATAAATTAAATTTGTGCTTTAAAAATTTCTTCGTTTATATACAAGATTATAAAAAAGTTCAAAAAATATTACCTTCTTATTTTGCAAGTTATTTATTATTGCCTGCCAGATTGGCAAAATCGACCACAGCGCGCTGCGTGGTCTCTTTACTTCTCACTTGTACCTGTACTTGATTTTCCACGCGCGTTCAAAAATTACACACCAGCTGGTTGGCTAGTCAAATCTCAAACCCAGGAGAGCTTGCTGTCTGTCTCTTTTTGTCGCATGCTCCGCGTATTGGCCGTAGAGTGCCCGTACTCTAGGTAGTGAGTGTGGGTGGGCTGGCCAAACTTAAATTGGTTCTATGCAACTACAATCATTAAAAAAAGTCCCAAATTAGCCCTCAAAATTAGAAATTCTCTCATGAAATCCGTCCTACGGCGATTTTTTTAACCAAAGGACAAGAAACCTTGAATATAAGAAAAGCATTGTTTTAGAATTAGAATCTTTTTATGAATCAAGAAAACTATTTTTTTAAGCCAGAAAAACAATTCTTATTTCTCAATATTAGAAAAATTATTTTCTGAATATGGGTTTAACGACCTGCTTCTAAAAGTATGCTACACATTTTGGTCCATGGGGAAAATGGCTACTTTACCTGGCACTTGCATGTTTTTTAAAAGTTTTCCAATCAGCACAAATTTGCTGTTAACGCATTAAGAAAACATCAGACTGTTATGCCCCATGTGAGAATAACAGCTGTTAAGTCAGCTGTTGAAATCGAATGCACGTGCGGCCAAGTTTTGTAAATTTTTGCATTGAGTTTTGTTTTTAATATTTTGTGATGGCAACACAATTAGAAGGAAATCAAGTCATGAACACTGATTTCGCAGGTTTGCACTGTGTGTATAAATATAAAAAATCGTTCAAATTGTGTGTGTGTACTAAATTTTGTCGTTTTATAAGCGCTTCTAAAGCTGGATTTTTAGTAACAAATTTCAACTTTGGAAAGGATTATGTAAAAAAGTTTAGAATTGTTTATTACTACGCTTATGCTTAAATGGAAAATCATGATTTTGGCCCATCGAAGTATGCTGTACTTATATATATTATTCATTAAGGAAATTATTTATGTTATATTTCCCTTAAACCTCATTTATTTGGTACATCTTTAACTAGTGTGGACAAGGTTTAAAACTGCCATAAATGACAGTGAATTGTCTTTTTTAAATAAATAACTGTTAATGGAAATAAAGCTGGCATACTTTTAAGCGCACAAAATCATGGTTTCTTGCAAGCCTAAACGTAGTATATGTGTTTGTCCAAGTGTTTGTTGTAGCGTTGCCAATTCTGAGTTAACAGGTATTGGTCTTAGTTTCCTCTTTTTCCCTCTGTTGTTTCGCAATTCGCATTTTTATTAGGTACGAGGGCCGTCCCAGAAATGGCCGACGTAGCACAGTAGTGTTGGAAAATGTTCACAAAAAATATTGAAAAGGGGAAGTACCGACTATTAAAAGCTTAAGTTTGAAGTTACCTTGCACAGTTTTTTTTTTGGTCGATTTTAATAGAGAACGCTTGTAATTGATTTGCAAACATGGACAAAATTGGTCATCGTTATGTGATACAATACTTTCATATTAAAGGTCTTAGTCCAACCAATATTAAAAAGGAGCTGGATTCTACCTTACGTAATTCTGCTCCCTCGTTTACAACAATAAAATGTTGGGTGGCTAAGTTTAAGCGAAGTCGTTTGAGATGCGAAGATGAACATCGTAATGGGCGTCCAAATGAGGTGACCACTTCAGAAATGGTGGCCAAAATTAAAAAGTGTGTATTGAGTGACATTTCAAAAAGTGCTGTACATCGCATATTGACCGAAAAATTGGACATGAAAAGTTATGCGCAAGATGGGTGCCGCGTTTGCTGACTTCAGAACAAAAACTCCGGTTCACAGCTCTGCCGTTGCAATGGCTAAAATTAATGAATTAAAATTTGAATTGCTACCTTACGCCCCTTATTCGCCAGACTTAGCTCCCTCTGATTATTTCTTATTTCCAAACTTGAAAAAATGGCTCGGAGGAAAAAGATTTGGCAACAATGAAGAGTTGGAGTCCGAGGTTAATGCCTATTTTGAAGAGCTTCACAGTTCTTATTATAAACAAGAAAGAAAGTCGGTCAAGCCCGACTATAACATACTCTGTACCTATGAAGTGCTGCCCATCACCGCTGCGACCGGTGCTGCCCATAATTGTTTGTTTTCCTTATAACTCGACAACCGTTCATCCGATCTTTACCATTCCTTTGACGGATCGATTATTGATCCTGATTACTAAATCTTCTATCTATAAAACTGTGGGAGATATGACGTTTTTTTCCAATTTGCGGGGGCGGGAGGGGGCGTGGCAAAAATTGAAAATAAATTTGATCTGCCTGCAAGTATGTCCCATATATGTCAAACCTCTATCTCTTACCATCTCTAAGATCTGTGCGTTCATACGGACAGACAGACGGACATGGCTATATCGACTCGGCTGTTGATGCTGATCAAGAATATATATACTTTATGGGGTCGGAGATGCTTCATTCTGGTTGTTACATACTTTTGCACAAACTTATACTCTATGTACCTTTGGTACAGAGTATAAAAAGATATCGAAGCTATTGAACATCGCTGGGAAAAATGTATGACCTAAAGGGATCCTATGTTGAAAAATAAAAAAAAAATGATAAATTTTTGTGTTTTAGGTCGGCTATTTCTGGGACCGCCCTCGTAACCTCATTTTTTCCAACGTCGATTTGTTTGCTGTGTGGTATAGCGAGAGGGGCCGGCGAGAAAAGGCAATTCAAAGATATTTATACCCTGTTCCCATTGAAAATGGGAAAAGGGGGATCATGAAGTTACAATATAACAAGTAAGGCCCAATATCTATCTATTCTGAAAAGATCACTAAGATCGGACAATAAACACCGAAGTTATATACGAATCAATTTTGCTTGTGGGGGAGAGAGGGGGGTCTTGCATTTTCAGTTATCGCGAAATCAAGGGAACAGGGTATTTTGTAGTCGGGGCACTCGACTGCAGCTCCCTTACTTGTTTGAACTGCATGCGTGCAATAATGTTGATGAAAATATTTTCAAAGTAAAAAGTCACCAATTTTGCAACCATTTGCATTATAATTGGCTTAAATGTAATAGCACTTATAAGAACTTTACCTTTAACCGGTTGGACGGCCACTTCTTCCATTTGAACCGAAAGGTGAAAGGGCTCAAAGACTGCAAGCAGCGGAACTATGCCAATTCCAAGGTGATGATGTTTTCTTGCTAGTTCAAGCAGCAATCGCAGCTGCCCGGAAACAAGGACTTAATGATCTTGCAGCAGTTCTTCAAATACTTGCAAGTACCCCGGAAAAAGCCAAGCAAGTCAGGGAAGGCTTGACAAAGCCCATTCATCAGCCTATAAGTGCGTCCAAAGATGATGCATTGGCGTTAATTTTGGATCAAGGATTGACCAAGGAGCAGTATTGCGCTATCCGAGATGACATTTGTAAGAGAAATGTGGATATTTACCCAATTTATAAAAATGTGGCAGAGCAAAAGAAGCAATGCAGACCAGACAAAATTGATGTATCAGAGGCTGTTGCCAAGGTCACTCTGCAAGACCTTTTGGAATAAACGGCTTTTCGGATTGTGACACTTCAAAAAGATGTTATCCATGGTGTATTGGCCAATCAGCACACTGATTTTTTATCTGCTGATGGAAGTACTGGACAGGCGAATTATAACCAGGCATACGCAGATAACAGATCGTGTGACAAAGATTCATGCCTTTTTGCCATTACCATAATGCCTCTTTGACTGATAGACTCATCCGGAAATTTGTTGTGGAACAATCGCACCCCTCAGTATTAGGTTTTGTCGTCCTCTCAAATTGGAGTTTCTCAAAGAAACAAAAGAAGTCATTTTAAAAGAGAACAAGGAGATAAAATTACAAATTGAAAAGTTGAAATCAACGATATTCAAGGTATCTTTAAATGATACTCAATGTGTATATGTAAGATTCAGTCCATATCTCACTGCCATTGATGGAAAAGTTCTGAATGCTTTAACGGAGACAAAATCATTTCAATCATGCCCCATATGCCACTCAAGCCAAAGAGATATCCTTGGAAATAAACATTTCGAGTGCTCCGAAGCAGGGGGCTTTGGATTTCCAATATTTACAAATACCGGTAACACTGCACGTTGCGCATTTGCCAACTTCAAAACCTTTTCTGAAAAACCTTCACCTTTACCTTTACCTACACCTACACACACACACTCACACATACACACAAACGCATGGCATGCGGCAGCGCGCGATAACTGACAATGCAAGACCCCCCTCTCTCCTGCAAGCAAAATTGATTCGTATATAAGTTCGGTGTTTTTTGTCCGATCTTATTTATAGGGTCGCAAATGTTTCCTTCTACCTGGTACATACTTTTGCACAACTTCATCCCCCCGCATTCAAAGAAAATAATTTGGTGGTATTCTTTAAATATTGCTGAGGGAATGCGATTTTGCGCGGTTTTGTTTTGGATTTCATTAAATCGCTTTTAAAAATGTATTCCATTTGGCCTAGAGCCAGTTTCAAGTCAGCCGAAAAGTATGCTTTTATTTTTTAAAACATGGGAATTTTGCCCATGAGAGCTAAGCTATTTTCATTTCCATGGATTAAAATGTGTAGCTTCTAAAAAGAAGCACGGAATTACGGGTTAAAATCAGGGATTAATGCGGAAACGATTGTCGGTTCCGGTACAGGTACCGGTACGACACGAAATTAATGTTTCGGTAAATGGTTAAATTTTGGTTTTTAATTTATTTCGGTTTTCGGTTTCGATACGGTACCCGGTAACTGCCGGTTTGGTTGGTTTGCCAAAATCTCTTAACAAAACCAACCGAATGCAATTTCTAGGACACCGAGAATTGGTTTTGGGTTGAAATTTGCTTGGAAGAGATTTCTGGGAAACCGCCGATTATTTTATGTAGTGGACATGTAAGTCCTCATTTAGTGTATTTACGATCCCCAGTTGAGCTGTTCAATTGAGGAAATTTACATTTTTTGTAAACATGCCAGCAGATTTGTTTTGTTTTCTTCGTCTTCTTTTCGGCTTGTTTTGCGAGCGACAGACAGACAGGCAAAATTTTAAATATTTGCTTGAGACGAGACCTCCACACAGTCAGTCTTGAATTCAGGGTCGGTTAAATGAGGTTTGTCCCTGCCGTCAATAACGGAATTATCTTTGAGTGATTGTCTGATTTGATCCGTATATCTCTTTATGGAACGATTGTTATGAGCGAATGAGCACAAAAACGTACGTGTTCCTAGTTTTCTTTCTATTTTTGCTGGTGACCAACTTGACTTATTAGGGTTAGTATAATCTTTAATGAAAACACGTTGTCCTTCATTGAATACAAATTTTCTACTGCCTTTGTAATTTAAAGCTGCCTTGTTTTGCTTTTCCAGAATGACAGCAAAATCGACGTGTATCCTCTTCCAAACAGATATTTCAGGTTCCCATGGTATAAGTACACTTTTCTCAGGGTCATTTTGTAACTCCTGACATGGAATACAATCGCTGATTAATCTTTCTATGTCTTTATCTAAACCTGGCCACCAAATATACGATCTAGTCAAGGCTTTGGTTTTTACAATACCAAGATGAGACAAATGTAGACAGTTAAGAACTTCTTGTTGCCATTTCTTGGGTATAATTGTTCTGTATCCCCATAATATGCATCCATATTCTACGGATAGCTCTGCGTCTTTGTTTTTGTATGGTTTAAACTCATCTCCCTTTAACTGATTAACTGAGCCATTCTCGATATCTTGAAGTACCTTTGATAAGACTGGGTCTCTCCTGGTTTGTTTTGCTATGTTTTTTAAATCTAGCTCTATGTGATTTTGTTCTTGTATGAGATTTACATAGCTGCACTTTTCCACAGTTGAACATGTTTCTGGGATTTGAGGCATTCTCGATAAACTATCCGCTTCGTTACATTTACCTTTAAGCCTAGTACGGAGATCGCAAAAAAGCGCTCGCAAACAAAAATCTTCATATAAAAATGACACTGTAAAACCGCTCGCAAAATTTTTGACGTTAAACGTTTTGAGTCTAGTATGCTGTCAAACAAACAGGGGGGGGTTGTAAAATACACACTGGCGTCCTCGCGTTACCAACTACTCTGCGCATGTGGATTTTATTGAACAGCTGTTCGAGTTTTGAATTAAATTTATTTTTTAGTTTGACGGTCGGTAGAGCAAAAATATGTCAAAAAAAAAATAAAAATTCGATTGAAGCGCTTTCATGAGGAAGAAAACAGCTAATTATTTGGGGCCTCATCAATATTTTGAGTATTTAGATTCAGTTGACATAGCCAGTCTAGAAATCCAGAAAGCGCAGCAACAAATTTGTTGGATGGATATTTAAAACAAATACCGGTCAAAGAAAACCGCACTTCGGTGAGCATTTTTAGGAGAAGTCGAAATATTAGATATTTAATTATAGGATTATTGATTTAGAAAGTGAGCAGCGCAGAGCAAAAAATGCTATTGACATAAGCATTTTATTTGCTAAGATATGGAATATATCAGAAAGGAAGATAGGACACAGTCAGATGGGGGAATGTCAATTTTTCGGGCAGGAAGATGAGGATATAGATGAAGAAGATTTTCCAGAGGCACAAACTAAGGATGTCATTTCAGTTTTAAATACATTGTACTTGATGTGCCCAAAAAAAAATCAAATAGTCGCCATCATAAGTGATCGATTTTATGATTTTGAATTTAGTAAACATAATTTGACCATAAATTTTCCTAGCTCCTTATTATTGGCAGATATCACGCACATTCAAAGCAACTTAATGAAAACGAATTTTCAATTCGAAAGCTGTGCGTTAGACCATTTGCGTGAAGGAGTTTTCAATGTTAATAATATTGACATGAAAATTGAGGAAATTAGGGCTCTGTGCAGTTCGACTCCGAACCGTGAGCATAGTCATCGTCTAAGCCGGGCAAATAATTTTCATACATTTTTGGACGGTTTGAAAATTGTTATGCATAGAGCGGTTCAAAATCATCGCAATGATGATGGAGAAATACGCAATTTTAATTTCAAGGATGTCTCTAACGACTCGTTGGAAAAGCTGATTAAAATTATTCATTCTTTTTCCCCTAAGTATGGATATAAATCATGCAAAAACGACGATGAGATCAAAAGTGTTGCATTAGCAACAGTTTGCGCCGTTATAATGCTAAGCAGAAAGCTTTTAAGTTGTTAATGTTTTAGCTTATAAAATTTATATATTGTATGTATATCGGGTGCACTTCTTGTCCTTGCAGGGACTCAAATTCATAGGAATGACCAGAGTTTAGGTGCAAAATAAGCTGTGTAGGGAAATTTGTTAGTAATTATAGTAAGAGAATTAGAATTAGTAGTAACTGAGCCAGATTTTGTTGTAGTAGCCTACCTAAATTCAAGTTCATTAGTCTTTTTAAACTAGGCAAAAATTCACACACTTTTTTATAATTTTTGGTCGGTAGGTTTGGTCGGGAAACATCCTACAAATCCCAGACTCTCCGACTCCGGCGCGGTTCGACTACGAACCGGCTTGCATCAGGATCAGGGCATGATCTGGATCCTGAGTTAACATAATCAGGATCTGGATCTCGCATATATATATATTTAATATGTTAGACATTGGACTAGGCCTTCTGGGGAAACCACATAAAAAAAACGCGCCTTGAACTATACCTCAAATTGGTGGTTGGAAAATAGTTCGTTATAGCGCAGTTTGTATAGCGCAAATAGAAATATATAAATCTATAAATATTATATAATAATTTTGATAAATAAAATGCACATTTTTCCACCGGCAACTAACAATTTTATGTGCGACAAATTCAACAGCATTGTCCTGCTCTCACCCATTTCAACTCCCATAGAAGCAAAATTGCTTCTGGAAATTTCCATAATTATGGGTAGATAGTGGTCAATGATCATATTTATATTTCGCATTCGTGAATATAGAAAAAAATTATAGCAAATTCATTGGCTGCGAAAAGCTATTGGTAGATGGCTCTTTATAAATATGGCAAGAGCTGCCACTAAAAAACCTAACAGCGGCATCTATCGGTGAATTACACATGGCAACAAAATTCGAGTATATTGAAGGGTTGGTAGTGATTCTAGATGATTTTCGTGTGCTAAGCAAGACTGCGCTTTCAGAAATTGTCCATCACGTCGAGATTATTAGTAATTTAAGCTTAAATTTGCTAAAAATGCCTATTTTGACACTTTTAAGGAGCGTTTTTCGGGGAATCTATTATTTTGTTTGTCCAAACTCCAACTCCAAACTGACTGGTCTGTACCAGTCAAAGTTTGTGTTAAAGCATGTGTTGCTGCCAGACTGAGCCAGCTCTCGAACTCATCACAAACCCCTCAACTGAGGCACCATTGGTTCAGGTTCAGTTTTTTCTGTACAACGAACTTGCTTGTTCGAATGAACTTGCTTGTCGACACCCACTCGAAGCAACCACCAACCTCAACTAGAGGAAACCATCGACTCAATTACGTAAATTCTCTCAGTACTACGGATTCTGCAGTTTCTACACGATTCATCAATGGTCACTGGAGGGGGAGTACTGTGCCATGACGATAACTATGGTAGCCCTTAAACTGTCATCTCAAGCATCATTAGTATTAAAAAAAAAATTAAATTAAATTTAAAAAAATCAAATTATATTAAACAATTAAATAAAGTTAGTTGGACCCAAGTTGGGCCTTCTTTGGAAGGCAGGAACTCTCCTGTGGTTAGGGGGCGTACGTAGTAGAGTAAAGTTGCTGATCGGTTTTACATGGCAAACCCAGCGCGATCCTGACTTATTATTACACAAGATTTGAACATCGCGACATCCACAAGGCGACCTGGAGGACCCCTGCTTTAGCACGGAAAACCAGATTAATCACGGAAGGCATTTATCGAGAGTGCTAGACGTACGTGCGCTCCGAGGTGCCAATATAAACTCGGATTACTACCTTGTTGCAGCTAAAGTACGCACTTCATGAGAACGCCTGCCAAGGAGATTCTCGAAAACGCCGAGCACTCCCGAAAACAGTCATGGTACGATGATGAGTACAACCGCGCTACTGCAGAGAAATAAGCTGCCTACAAGCAACGCGAGCTGCCAAGGAGCGATACCGGAAGAAAAGGAGAGAGGAGAAGCGCCTTTTCAAAAGGAAAAAGAATGAGCAGGAAAAGCGTATGCGTTAGGAAGTCGAAAGGCTGTTTGGCATGAGTGAGACTCGAAAATTCTACCAAAAAGTTCGGCGACTAGGTTTCAAGCCCGGAGGAGCCGGAAATCTTGTCACAGATCTACAAGTGACACTAGACAAATGGAGAAACTATTTCTAATAGTGGAACCACCAATCGACGGTATAGAATAGACCCACAGGACAATAACGAAGATTAGTAAGCCATAAAAAGGCAAAAATATAACAAATCAGCTGAAGCTGATGAGCTGACCGCTGAATTGTGCAGGACTGGCGGCGAGGAGTTGGTAAGGTGTATGCACCAACTCCTATGCAAAATACGGTCCGAAGAAAGTATGCCCGAAGATTGGAGTCTAAGTTTTCTCTGTCCAATACTTAAAAAAGGAGACCCTGCAATCTGCGCCAATTACCGCGGGATCAGTCTCATACCCATTGCATACTTAGTTCTGTCATGTATTTTATGTGAACGTCTAAGGCAGAGAATGAGCGAACCGATCGAACCGAACCGATCGAACCGAATCAGTGTGGCTTTAGACCTGGTTAGTCCACCATAGACCAAATATTGACATTAAGACAAATACTGGAGAAGTCCCATGAGACGAAAATCAAAACCTACCATCTTTTTGTTGATTAGGTCAAAGTTCTTTGAATCCCTGTCTACTTTTGGTATACCCGATTAGTACATTCGACTTTGCGTGATGTCGTTGAGAAACACACAAACTCCGTCAAAATATGAAAGAATCTCTCCGAGCCATTTGATACCAAAACAGGTTTTAGGCAGGGTGACACCTTATCCTGTAACTTCTTTAATCTGCTGATGGAGTATTTACTGCGCCAATGCACAAATGCTAACAGATCGGGTACCAGAGCTAGCAAGCTACTTGTATAAGCCGATGATATTGATAGATAGAGAAACAGTCAAAACTCATGGGCTTAGCGGTAAATGAGGATAAGACGAAATACCTACTATCAACGCGCAGTGAGTCTACGCGTCTTGGACAATCTGTTGCAATGGGAGAGTAAAACTTTAAGGTTGTAAAGGACTTTGTCTTCCTCGGAACGATGATTACCAGCGACAACAACATCAGTCTGGAGATCCGAAGAAGAATTACTCTTGCAAACCGATGTTCAAGAGCAGAGCCCTCTCGAAAAACGAAAATTGCGCTACACAAGTCGCTTATTATCCCAGTCCTGCAATACGGCGCAGAAGCATGGACATTAACAGCAGCGGATGAGGAGGCGATCGGCGTGTTCGAGAGAAAAGTGCTTCGGAGGATTTATGGAGCTTTAAAAGATGACGAATTCCGCAGCCGTACGAACCACGAAATGTATGAGCTCAATGAGGACCCTGATCTAGTCAAGCGCATTAAACAACAGCGGCTGCGCTGGCTTGGATGAAGAAGCTCCAGTAAAAAAAGTGTACAGGCGGAAGGCGAACGAATTAGGGAAAACAAGAGGTGTAGGACGACCGAAACTTAGTTGGGAAAAACAGGTGCTGAAAGACATTGAGGTGCTTGAACTGACCAACTGGTGCCAGCTCGCCCAAGACCGAGGCGAGTAGCGGGCATTAATAGCATCGGCCGAGACCGTCAAACGGTTGTGATAGAAATATCGGGCCAAGTAAGAAGAAGAAGCAAGAAAACGAAGAGCCGAATTATTTTCTCTGGATGATAAAATTAACCTCATAGAAGCTGTATAGAGGAAACAATTGTTGTTGAATCTTACGGACAAAGGTCAGAGCAATATAGCTTTCCTGAAAAGTGCGTGGGACGATATTGGAGCGCTGAAAGGACGGGACAGTAAGGAAATTATTAAAATGCCGCCAGACTTATCTGTTCATATTAGCAGTGAGAAAGTTTCCGCGACTAGCGAATCAAGACCAGATCAAGAGCAAGTGTTTTTCAACATATTGGTTTTTAATTTAAAAAAAAAATTTGTAATTAGATTTAAGCCAAATTTTGCAGAGAGGTACATATAAGTAAACGTTGTTTTTTGGAAAAAAATAAATGTCATGATTTGATTAGTCGTTTATGAGTTATTGACCCAAAATGGTACTAGCTTTGACTGCCCACCCCGTTAAGGATTTTCAGTCAATCGGGTTAACTTTACCGTTATCTTCATTTATTTAACCTGTTCTTTATATTGGAAACAAAAAATTAAAAATAAGTGGTATGTATTTTAATAATTAATTCCGTGCATCTAAAAAACATTTTAATCCATGGAAATGAATACAGCTTAGCTCTCACAGCTTGGCTTCATGGGCCAAATTCCAATGTTTTAAAAAAGAAAAGCATACTTTTCGGCTGACTTGAAAATTAAAACTGGCTCGATGCCAAATGGGGATACATTTTTAAAAGCGATTTAATAAAATCCAAAGCAAAACCGCGCAAAAGCGCATACCTCCAGTTATAGTACAATATTCAAAGAAAATAATTAGTCATGTTGCCAGTGAATACCCAGTGGAACTCGCGTGCACTCAAAAGTCAAAGTTGCCAAATGTTAAAAAACCCACAAAATTAAAGATTTTTTTCAATTTTTAAGAAAAAGAATAGAATTGGAAACATTTTTATAATTTTTTATAGAAGTCTTTTCCGTAGTCGAAAATAAACAATCAAACTCTAGAAGCTGTTTCTTTCCTAGTTTCGAATATTCTGTTTTTTGGAACAATTTTAAGAAAAATCAACTTTGAATTGCTACCATTCAAAAACCAATTTGTTAAAATGTTCCAAATTTTGGAATAAATTAGCTATAAGTATTCTTAATCATTTCCGACAATCGTTTTATTCAGTTTCCCAAACAAAAAAGTGTGACTTTTGGCCAAAATTTCGGCCGGCTGGCCCAGTGTGCAGCGTGGAAAATTTTGCGGAAGGATTTCAAAATACAGCTTTCAAAATACAGCTGGTGCAAGAATTGAAGCCCAACGACCTACCGCAACGTAGAATTTTTGGTGAATGGGCTCTTGGAAATTCGGCCGAAGATCCACTTTTTAACCGAAAAATTGTGTTCAGCGACGAAGCTCATTTTTGGCACAATGGGTACGTAAATAAGCAGAATTGTCGATTTTGGAGTGTTGAAATCATCGGCATAAACAAATCTGCGGTAAAACGGGCATTCTCAGAGATAGAGAAGCAGTCAAAACTTATGGGCTTAGCGGTAAATGAAGATAAGACGAAGTACCTTCTATCAACGCGCAAGGAGTCTACGCTTGGACAATCTGTTGCAATGGGAGACTACAACTTCAAGGTTGTTAAGGAATTTGTCTACCTCGGAACGACGATAACCAGCGACAACAACACCAGTCTGGAAATCCGAAGAAGAATTACTCTTGCAAACCGATGTTATTACGGACTCAATAAGGAGTTCAAGAGCAGAGACCTCTCTCGGAAAACGAAAATTGCGCAATACAAGTCGCTTATCATCACAGTCCTGCTATTCGGCGCAGAAGCATGCACAATGTCATCAATGGATGAGGCGGCAATTGGCGTGTTCGAGAGAAAAGTTCTTCGGAGGATTTATGGACCTCTAAGCGTTGGCGACGAATTTCCCATTCGAATGAATCACGAACTGTACGAGCTCTATGGCCTCCTGGTGGGATGTCGCTCGGGACAGAGGCGAGTGCCGGGCATTAGTGGCAGTGGCTGAGACCATAAAACGGTTGTGATGATTTTATTACCATCAAATGGCCAAAGGCTCTGACTCAAATTTATTTGAGAGAGTGTCAAAATTCATTTAATTCATTTTGAGCATGAAGGCTTCATGAGTTGATTTCAGTGCAATCATACAGCCCTCTAGTACGGAAACCCAACAACGCACACTGGGCCGAAATTTTGGTTAAAAGTCCCACTTTTATGTTTGGGAAACTGGATAAAACGATTGTCAGAAACGATTAAGAATACTTATAGCTATCTTAAGCGAAAATTTGGAACATTTTTACAAATTGGTTTTTGAAATTGCTCAAGAAATGGAAAATTAGTAGTCTAAACTAGGAACTAGAGTTTGATTGTACATTTTCGACTACGGAATAGATTTCAATAAAAAATTATAAAAAGTTCCCAATTCCATTCGTTTTCATAAAAAAGGGAAACAAATTTTAAATTTTGTGTGTTTTTTTACATTTGGCAACTTTGACTTATGAGTGCCCACGAGTGCCACTGGGTATACACTCGCAACATGACTAATTATTTTCTTTGAATATTGCACTTCAGCTGGAGGCATGCGCTTTTGTGCGGTTTCATTAAACCGCTTTTAAAAATGTATTCCTATTTGGCATCGAGTCAGTTTCAAGTTTAAAATCAGCCGAAAAGTATGCTTTTTTTATAACCTTGGAATTTTGCACATGAAGCTAAACCGTGAGAGCTAAGCTAATTTAATTTCCAAGGATTAAAATGTGTAGCATACTTTTAGAAGCACGGAATTACGGGTTAAAATACATAATGGAGTTGTTCCAGAAATCTCTTAAGATTTTCGTATAAACAATTGGGATTTGAACTTAACTAGGAGGAGTTTATATGTAAAGTGTCAAGAATAATGTCGCCTACTAGATTATAGGGAACGAACCCCGTACGCCCTAAACATTCTTGGCGCTGAGCAGTCGGTTTCAAGTCTCTCAACTTTTCTCATCTAATCTAGTAGCCTTGCATTTTTTATACGCTTCACATGTAAGGGCAAGCAGTTGTAGTTTTTTCCAAAAAACAACGTTTACTTTTATGTATCTCTCTGCAAAATTTGGCTTAATTCTAATAAGTTTTTTTTATTAAAAAAACAAAATGTTGAAAAATTTTCCAAATTTGAATTGGATTATCAATCTATAAATAACAAGTAAGGGAGCTGTAGTCGAGTGCCCCGACTACAAAATACCCTGTTCCCTTGATTTCGTGTGTTTTCCACTCACACATACACACAATCCAACATACACAAAACCCCTGGCATGCGGCCGCGTGCGATAACTGACAATGCAAGACCCCCCTCTCTCCCACAAGCAAAATTGATTCGTACATAACTTCGGTGTTTATTGTCCGATCTTAGTGATCTTTTCAGAATAGATAGATATTGGCCTTACTTAATATATGTAAAGTTTGAAAGGTCTATCTTAAAAATTGTTTTTTGCGCTTAAAGGGGGAGAAATTTTCCAAATCTGAAACTAACTCGATTTGAATCGGGTATAACCCTATCTACATGCAAAAATTTGTGGCTCTAGCTCTTATAGTCTCTGAGATCAACGCGTTCATACGGACAGACGGACATGGCTAAATCGACTCGGCTGTTGATGCTGATCAAGAATATATATACTTTATAGGGTCGCAAATGCTTCCTTCTTCCTGTTACATAATTTTGCACAACTTCATGAGCCCCCTTTTCCCATTTTCAATGGGAACAGGGTATAAAAATGAATGTTTGTCTGTCTGTCTGTCCCTTATGCCTGCCAATCATCCGATTGCGATGAATCTTTGGGAAATGGTAGAATGCTTGCCAGGGAAGGTTTCTGAGTAAAAAAATGACCAAAAAATGGTCTAAGACCCGCGAAATTTGCAAAATTATACCGCTTATCCGATTGCAATAAAACTTTAGGGATTGGCTGATCGCTTGCCCGGGAAAGTTTCTTAATTGAAGAAATTTGCAAAAAAAGGACCAAAAACCGCGAAAATTGCAAAATTTACGGTTTTGGTAAAACTTAGGGGAATTGTTCGATGCTTGCCCGGGAAGGTTTCCAAGTAGAAGAAATGGGCGGAAAATGGTCCAAAAACCGCGAAATTTGCCAAAAGTTAGATTTTGATGAAAATTTAGGGAATTGTTGGACGCTTGAATTTGAGATTACAATGCAGGCGGTAAATGGAAGATACAGAGTGAACGGTCCAAAATGCTAGGAGGTTTAAACCAAATGGTCAAAAGTCGCAAAATTAGCCAAATTTTAACATTTTCCATTTGAGCCTAGATTATGAAGAAGACTTGATAGACGACAATTGTAGACGGGTAAGTAGGATAGAACGGTCTAATTGTCGGGAAATTCGCAAAATTTTCATATGAGTTTAGATTGTCATGAAGAAGGGTAAATTGAGGTGAAAATCGAGCGTGATTTTTCATTGGATTCCCAACCATAAGTGCATAAATGAAAAGGGATATAATCTACTAATGAATGTTTGTCTGCCTGTAAGTCTGTCTCTTAGAGGGAGAGTGTGACATTTTAGTCGAAAAAATTTGAAATTTTAATTTCTGATCAACGCTCAACATTTATAAATTCAATCATATAAATCCATTTTTGTGCAGTTATCCCTCCCAAAAACGTTCGATTGGTCGTTCTACGTCTCAAGCACAAAAGAAAAAGGCAAACCGAGCTTCTGAAACAAACGAGCAACGACAGGCAAGATTGAAAACTGACCGAGAAATGCATGCGAGAGCCCGTTCATCGGAAGCGAACGAGCAACAAGAAGCAAGAATGGAAACCGACCGAGAACTTTATATGAGAGCCCGTGCATCGGAAAGCAACGATCAACGAGAAGTGAGAATGGAAGCCGAACGAAAACTTCATATGAGAGCCCGTGCATCGGAAAGCAACGAGCAACGAGATGCGAAAATGGAAGCCGACCGAGAGCTTCATATGACAGCCCGTGCATCAGAATCGAACGAGCAAAGAGAAGTGAGAATGGAAACCGATCAAAATACACTAAAAACTATTATTTCCGTTGGTTAATTTTTATAATATGAGAACAACGTCTGCCGGCTCAGCTAGTATGTTATATAATTTTTTAATTATTTTAAAAATTATCTGCGTTAAGTTCAATCTTATAACAACATTTCGCTAAAAATTTCAGTTTCCTAGCTAGTCTGGAGTAAAAATGCCCGAATTTTGGCCAAAAAATCCGATTTCAGGCCAACAGTGCAGTTTCCAGATCTATTAAAATAACATTAAATAATCTGCGTTAATAGGATCTTATCTTGAACAACTTTTTAAACTGGGAAAAAATGGATAGCAAATTGGATAGCAAATTTGATCTGACAATTTACTAAATAAATGAGAATCCATTGTCTGCCGTAATTTTCTCAGTGATTCTCCAATATTCCACATACCTTAACCCAAGCTTAATAAGGTTAATAGCCGTAACCCGTTACGTAACCAACATTCCATAACCCTTATATAATTGTAAACGAAATAAAGCGATCGGCCAAAACAAATACCGAATCCGTAACTTTTATTCGATGCGGTCTGTAAGATATAAAAAGAATACATATCTAATCTAGTGTCCTCTGTGAAATGTATGCTTTATTTATTAAACTCTGAAATTAAATAATTTTTGTGGTTGTGTTTTATAATCACCAAACATATTAGAGTTAAAGAAAATATTGAAGTGATTGCATGTTATAAATACAGATACATCTACCATAATTAATGCATAGCACGCACGACCTTAAATAGCTATTCTATTTTCACTTTTTTGTTTTATTTAAAAAAGCCGTCTGCTCGAGGTATATGCAAAACTCGTTATTTTTAATGTTACAAATGATGTTCATACACATGAAAATAAAAAAATTAATTTTAAATAAACAACGGCAAACACGTACGTAAACTACAAATTTCCAAATCAATGAAACTGAACAGATTAAAAAAAATTAAATAAGAGTAGTAAATGTGACAACAAATTTGTATCCATTGCGTTTTAAATATTTATGTGATATAAAGGGATAAGCAGAATATATAAACGTGTTTTCCTTTTTGTGTATGCGTAAACCTCAAATTTTTGTTATTGCCTATTTGGTTTTCCGTTTACAAAAGTCAAAATTTATCACAATTTTGAACATTTTTTAGTAAATATATGGATGTAATTTTCACAATGCTAATTCTGCAATAAACATTTATGCTGAATGTTTCGTTCGTGTTAAACGGGTTGAACATAAATTAGATTCAATGTAACCCAAGATGTGTGCAAGGATAATTCATTTGACCGATATTTACAAATACCAGAATTAAGTAGCTAATTATGCTTGCAGTTTTGTACATATGATGTACGTTTATGCATAGATGAACTCATGTATTTTAGTGCTTTAAAAATCTCTAAACGTAGTTAATTCTAGTCGCGCCCTATTTAAATGTTCAATCAAAAAGGAACAGAAAATGTAGGTTAACATTCTGGGGTCGAATAGTTTTAGTAAATCACTTTTGAAAAATGCAGGACAAGTTTTCCTTATTAGATACAAAATGATATATGTACAATGAGCAAAACTTATCGTGCCATATACAAAAAAAATATCGTTTTGTTTGCTATAAAGTTCATATTAATTTGGATAAGAGAACGCTTAATGTTTTACAAATTATTCTTAAGACGTGGATGTTTAAATATTGTGTTTTTGAGTACGTTATCAAGTAAGTGAGATTGGATTTACCCTGATGTTGCAATATTCCTGTTCGTAAAAAAGAAAAATACACAAATTCACATGAGAGAAATAGATACACAATTGATTACCCCAATACATATGCGAAATTCATTTGAACAGAGCGAACAGTTTTCAAAAAGGAGACCCAATCGCGCTCAATACGATGACACTAAAGATTAGAGCATATCCTAATCGATTTGATGACGGGCCTCTGTTATTAATGCCAAAAGTGCGTCCAATTTCAAGTCCTTAAAGCGCGCAAAGTGATCCATTAGTGGCTGAATTGCATCTGACTCAATGGCGGCAGAGATGGTCTGATTTTGGATGGTGCGATTCAAGCAGGACGCTACTTGTGCCAAAAACTCACGCCACTTTTCCTTGTTGTCCTCTGTTAGAGTGGCGTCGATGCAGGGCACGTAAATTGCCTCCGCTCGTAGTATTAAGGCAACGAGCGACAGTATGCCAAACTGCAGGTGAAATATGAATACCCTTAAAATCAATGTGTTGTGGTAAAAAGTCTCTGGTGCTGACTTACACGACTGCAAAAGATGCCCGTCAGCTTCTTGTCGTTCAGCGTGACCGCAGCCGAAATGCCGACCAGCGTTTCAAAATTGGCATCGCTAATATGCTTCTTAAACTCTGGATAGAGCGCGTATAGAACACCCTCGACGTCCTCTCTGTCCTTCTTCACAACATTTTGCAACGAACAAAAGACACCACTCCAAACTGTCCAGCAAACGGCTTGGCCCTTAATAAAAGGCATGATGCGGCGCAACAGTATCTGCAAAATGATGAGCTTTGAAAATCTGCCAAAACAATTTGGTATGTTCACCACAACTTACCTTGCCCTTGCGCACATTCATCATGGCCAGAACCTTGTCGAATGTCAGGCCCGCTTTCAGTTTGTTCACCAGCACAGTGCTGGACTCGATTTCGTAATTGAATTTATTTCGCAGTTGCGGATTCATGGGCTGTGGATTTGTTGTCTCGGCGGCGCGCTCCTCGGGTGTTTTGTGAGCCAGTTCGAGTTGCTCTAGAGCGGCAATTCGCTCGGCTTCCTTCTTCTTTTTTAAGACTATGGTGGCCATCACTTCCGGGTTCTCCAAATCCTCCAGCTTGAGCAGATAGCGGTACAGCGTTTCTATATGCAGCAAAATGTGTCGCGATTTTCGCATGCTACTCGGTGTCACTTCGCAGCTCGCAGCCTGCAGCTGTGGGGTGCCTGCATTTGACTTTGCATTCGCCACATTTCCTGTGATTCCGCTCCCCGATGAGGCCAAAGCAGACGCTGCACCGCCATCTGCTGCAGCACCCGTATCGCTGCTCATGATATCAGCGTCTATAATCTTGCGTGGTGCTGTTACACTGCCGTATTGCAGTTTACCCAAGGAGTTCTCAAACTTTAATGGCGAGAAAATGTAGCCAGGCAAGTTGTTGCTGTTGCTGACTCCAGCAGCACCAACCCCGCTACTTGAGGCCCCACCAGACAAGCTGCTATTGGTGTTTTCGGAGTTTCGACGTTCGCGATGCTGCCCATGGCCATGTCCGTTTCGCGAACCGTTCTTATTACCCAACTGTACAAGTATTAGCTGTGCATGGCCTCTGGGCTGGGTCAAGGGATGATTCAACTGGTTGTCCTTGTGGGCCTGGCTGTGCCGCATCTGACCATTCTGCTGGGCTTTACGCTCCCTGTACACCGTAAAGTAGTAGTCATCGATATACGGCGTGTCCGTGTTCAGCTGCGACAGCTGAATGCCGATCAGCCAGTGTTTGTCGCGCGTACTCATTAGATTCGCATACTCATCGTACTCATCCAGCGGGAGATTTCCGTTGGCACCAATGGCACTAGCGTCACCACGGCGATTTCCCAGCTGTTGCTGCTGCAACTGTAGCTGCTGCTTCTGACGGTCGCTACCCACAGAGCCGGCGCGACTTTGCTGCTGCTGGCGCGCAACAGCTGCACTCTGCTGCAGCAGTGGATGGTTCTGTTGGATCTCCTGAACAAGTCGCATGTTGAACATGTTGTACATCGAGTTGGGTGGCTGGTTAAGCAGATTATTAGCCGCCTGCAGGGGATGAGGCGGCAGGCGTGGCTGGGGCTGCATAAATGCCTGGGCTGCAGCCGCCGGATGCATGCCAGCGGCGCGCATCGCGTTAAAGCTTGGATGCATAGCAAAGTTATTTAGCGCAGTTGGCAAATGATGTGGGTTTGGCAGTGGGCGTTGATTGCCAAGAGCTGGAAAGTGCTGTTGGAGCAGTGGATGATGCTGTGGTAAATTTGGCGGATAAATGAATCCCGGCGGTGCCCGATTTCCACCCAAACCGTTTAATTGTTGTTGCTGCGACTGTGACTGAGGTGTGGGCATCAAACCGGAACCGGGACCAGACAAAGGATAAGGGCCGTGAAAACCAACGCCTGCCCTTGGTGGAGATGTCTGTGACGTGGCCAAAAATCCTGGAGGCGCTGGAATTAGCGAACAACCAAATTGGTTACAATGAATCATCTTTAATTTTAGAAAGGTAACAACAGGTCCGCCCTTAAATAAATCTTTTTAGCCCCCGAACGAGATAAGTTTATGTATTTAAAATGATTGTAAAAAGAAAACAGCTCTGACTCTGTCAAGCACAAACATTTACTTAGACGTTTGTACGAACAAACAGATTTTAAAAATGGGCCATGAAAGCAAAAAAGGTCCGGGACCATCAAAACTTCAACCCACTGTAGTTCAGGTGCAGCCTGTCACGAAAAAAAAAACAGGTTCCGAACCGAACCGCTATTTCTTGCTCGTGAACCAAACCGCGAACCGAACCAATGTTTGTTTGTTCTCCCGTAATTCTTGTCTCTTTTCAAAATAAAACTGTCAACCAGGCACCTATTTGAAGGGTAATATAGACAGACTCTGTACCAACGGTTCACAAAGTATAATAAGTTTGTGCAAAAGTATGTAACAGCCAGAAGGAAACAGCTCCGACCCCATAAAGTATTTTTATTCTTGATTAGCATCAACAGCCGAGTCAATATAGCTATGACAGTCTGTCCGTCCGTAAGAACGCACATATCTCAAAGATGGAAAGAGTTAGAGGTTGGACTTGTGTGGGACAAAAACTCTTTTTTTAAAGTTTTATATATAGAAGGTTTATTTCTTCAGGAAATATTTAGTAATTAGGATTATTTATCGATCCGCGAAAGGATTGGTGAAGATCAAAAAAAGTGTTCTTTTCTGAAGCGCTGCTTTCTGCTGCTACTGCGGCAACAAAATAAATCCGGCGCATAGAATTTCGTTGGTACAGAGTATCTTACAGCCAGGCTTGAACGACTTTCTTTCTTGTTATGCACTTGAAAAGTGTAGTATATTTTTGCCCAAAAGTTTGGAATAAGCATACAAAAACTGCCCCCGCGCTTATCACTACCAAATTTAAATATGTGATAACCATTAATGAGAAACTCACTCTCCTAATTTTTTAGTCTGATAGTCGCTCTTGGAACGTGGAAAGGTGGAAAGATAAATCAGAAAACTGTTTTTTCCTAGAACCACTTAACGGATTGAAATGGGTTTAATATATGTGGTAAGTGTCCAGAATACAATACAAACGAGAGCGTAAGTTAAAGTCGGTCCTGCCCGACTTCGATATACCCGCTACTCAGAGCAATTAGTGTTTAATAGCCTTTCCCTATGTCAATTAACAGATCATTAACATTAATGTGACCATTTCAACATTATGTGAGGAGAAAACGCATGTAGCGCCAAAAAGTATGCAACGTTTTTTATAACTCTGCCATTTATTATCCGATCTTTATGAAACTGTTAGAGATTGTAGATATGGGGCACATACACTACACTGCAAAATATGAGCATGACATCTTAAAAATTGTAGGAGTTATTCAACATTTTTTATTATGGGGGCGGGAGGGGGCGTGGCCAAAATTTGAAATAAACTTGATCTGCGTAGGGACAATAGGAGTCTACATACAAAATTTTGTGGCTCTAGCTCTTCTAGTCTCCGAGATCTAGGTGTTCATACAGACAGACGGACATGGCTATATCAACTCGGCTGTTGATGCTGATCAAGAATATATACAGGCCTGTTCCCGTTTCCAAGTGGAATGAAAAAGTAAAACGATCGCAATTCCCAATCGTTTTCATTTTGGTGTTCCCGTTTCCGAGTGAAATAGAAATCGATTGTCTTTTCGATTGAATGTTCAAATCGCTTTCGAATTTTAATTCAGCCATAAGGCAGCCTTGCCAATTTCGATCAGCACTGCGCATGCGCTGATTCGGAATCGCGAACAGCTCGGTTTCATTTCGATCGTTTTTCTTTCGTCTGCATGCAATTTCTGAGGTACAAATTTAAGAAAAATGATTTTAAATTTGGATTGGAGTCTCGATATATCAATGAATACTTCAAAATCTCTACAATATTTGACATGTTAAAATAAAAATACTTGCAAGATGCAAAGAATCACCGTTGCCAAGAAAATTTGCATTTACTTTTAATTCCACTGACTCTTGGGCAAAACTTTTGAAACTGAATACCTTGGTCGTTTTTCGGAAACGGGAACAGCTACCAATTCCGATTCCGCATGATCTGATCGAAATCGAAAACGGGAACAGGCCTGATATAGTTTATGAGGTCGGAGATTCTTCCTTCTGCCTGTTACATACATTTGCACGACTTCAGTATGCCCTTTTTACTCTACGAGTAACGGGTATAAAAACAATTTTTGCAATATTCTCCTTGAGGCACCTTAACCGATTGAACGATTAACGCGATTTTTTGATATTACGTTACCAAAGACCCTGTCGGTGTTTGCTGAATTTTGTAGATTTTTCTCTTAAACCATTAACAATTAATTTGAAATTGTTGTCGCTTTGTGTTGCTAAAGGAAAGGAAGTTCAACAGTTGCAAGTTGTAAATGGTGTGGCAGAACGTGCTATGTCCTTGACAAAGGCCCGTTTTCTTACGTTCATGTTGGCATAGAGCTGCAATGCAAAGATCATAATAAATAAGATTGAAACAAAACAAATCGTTTTTATTTGTTATTTTTGGGGGTTCAGTGGTACCCTAGGTTCGCGATCTTTGGGTACTTTTGTACAGCAACATACAGCGACAACCGCGAGATAAGGTAACATTTTAAGATTTATCCACGAATCACCTTAAACAGGTCATAAAATAGACCGCAAAATAGAACAAACGGCGTTTTTGGTTTCACCAACGAAGCCTTGGTTCACAAATTATGGGCATTTTTGTAATAATTATTATTTGATTCATGCGATGAACAAAGCTTTAAAAGAGTATAACTCTGGAACGGTAAGAAAAAAAAGGTCATCTGCATCATTAGTTTTTTTAGTTTTCATAGAAATTTTAAAAGTTATAAGGCGTTTATTATCAAATTTATAAAAAATGTACGGAAAAATGTAATATATGGTACCTAAATGAGCAAAAGCATAGCCAAAACTTATGGTTTATGATCATTTAAGTAAAATTTTTACATTTTTCTTTAAAGATGTTAATTTGTAAACTAAGAAAATCGTGTATATTGACGAAGTTATAGGTAAAATTCCAAAACAGTACGGAATACTCGATTTTAGGGTAAGATTCGACTTGCGCGACCTCAAAACGTCTTCCGAAATATCTGAAAAAATCTCAAAAATACTTTAGAAATGAAAATGCAGGTGCACCCACGAAAGTAAGAAAACAAATTTTTGAAAATGCAGGTGCACCCACGAAAGTAAGAAAAAAATTTTATTTTGGCCACCCTATTGTACAGTATGGAAATTTGTTTACACCTATGTAAGGAAAAAATTGTCACTTAAATGATCCCCGTTTTCAGCATCGCAAAGAAGGGCTCGTTTTAGAGCATTTTCCATAAAATATTTTTCATTTAAATGGCTTTATTAATAAGCAGAACTGTAGTTTTTGGGGTTTTCAAATCCAATCGTTAACGCCAATTGATCTCCATTAGGTGAACAGTGTGGTGTGGCATTACATATGAAAATATCATTGGGGCTTACTTCTTCCAAAATGAAGATGCAAGTGCTGTAACCGTAAATGGAGAGCGGTATCGGTTTATGAGGGAACATTTTTAAAGTCCCGCTTTTGAAAACAGACCGGTGGTTTCAGCAGGAAGGAGCCACTACCCGAGACACAATGACGCATTTAAGTCAAATTTTTGGAGAGCGAAAAATTTTCATAGATTTGGTTAGCTGATTTGGTTGCTAGATTTGTCAGCATCCGACTATTTTCTTTGGGGTTATTTGAAGAAGCTAGTTTATGTAAACAAGCTCGAGAAAATCCTTGAACTCAAGGTCAACATTGTTGCAGAAATTTAATCGCTACAGCCACAAATTTTTAATGATGTTATGGAAAATGCTGTAAAATGAGCCCATCTTTGCGACGCTGAAAGCTGGGATCATTTAAGTGACATTTTTTCCTTACATAGTGTAAACAAATTTCCATACTGTATATTTTAAAATCTGATATAAAAAAAAAAAAAAAAATTGAAAATACGGCGAACGGCAGCTTGAAAAGCTTTTCATGGCTAATTACTACAATGCTGGCGCCAACAGCAGAGAGGCGTGACCGGGTGTAAAGCGCACACTAGCCGCCGAGCCACCCGACCTCTGGTACAGAGTATAAAAATATTCAAAAAAGTTATCATTTTAAAACATGTGATCCCGTACATCTCCTGCAATTGTCCACCGACCCTTTTATATGCCTGCGATCAGTTAACATGCCTTCTTTGGAAGTGGCTAATCGATTTGTGTGCGTATCCCATTTTTTTACTGGATGGTATTCTCGTTATTTCGACAAGCTACTTCACCTAAATCCGACATTGGCCAGGAGCACGGCTTTCAAAATGCAATCATTATGGACTATTCACCGAAATCAAAAGTTCTCCCGAAATTTAATTTAGAAATTGTTGAAAAGTCACGTACTCAATTTAGAAATCATAATATTTCAAATCTTGAAGTAAAAGATCGAGGAAAAGCCACTTTAGATGAGCTTTGACATTTTAAAAAGTTCTTTATGATTACAAAATGTTCAATATTGTAGGGACGTGTAAATGTTTGCATTTAGAGTTTAAACTTAACAATGTTATATGGAAGGTGACAACCAATCCAACGGTTACTAGATTACGTTTGACGAAAATCAGACTTGCTTAAGCAGCTGAAACCGATTGCTCAATGCGAAAAGACCTGATCTAGTAGTCATAGACATTCTGCTTACTTTTGATATAAAATTGTGAACTTTACATAAGAAAAAGCAACGTTTACACGAAAACAGACTCGGAATTCAGAACAGGGCCGTATATAATAATGTATACCAATAAAAATGTTTGTTCTTTATGAAATTTGATGCTTCAGTAGCAGCTGAAAGCAGCGCTAAATAAAACTGTCGGAGATATGACTTTTTTCAAATTGCGGGGCTGGGAGGGGTCGTGGCCAAAATTAAAAACAAACTTGTTCTGCCTGAAGGTATAAGAAATTTTTGTCGCATACATGTCAATCCTCTATTTCTTACCATCTCTGAGATCTGTGCGTTCATACGGACAGACAGACAGATGGACAAGGCTAAGTCGGCTGTTGATGCTGATCCATAATATATATACTGTATAGGGTTGGAGATGCTTCCTTCTGGCTGTTACATAACTTTGCACAAACTTTATATACTCTGTGTACCTTTGGGTACAGAGTATACAAATAACTTTCCGAACAGAACAGTTAAAAACGGGCTTAAAGGTGGTTTAAGACTCGGTGAAATTACGGGCGGTCCTTGAACAGAAAGATTTTGACATTATTTAAGGTTTCAAATTCAAAAGATTTCGATCTGTTCAATATGAATAAGTCGCGACGATATACTCAAGGCTGGGCTTTAAGAGTTGAGATAGGGTAAAATTAAGGGCGATCCAAGAACAGAAATGAGTTAGAAAACGTTTTGCAGACTGCACTTTCTTCGGATGTTTGAAACGCACAGTTTGAACGGCAAATCGTGACTTTATACTTAAAAATGGTTTTAAGGCTTGGGACTCGGGGAAATTAAGGACGATCCTTGAAAAGAAATGCGAATTTACCAACTTTTCGGAGTGCCTTACCTTCAAAAGTCCGGAAAAAACAACTTTCCAAAAAGATTTAAGCATAGTTCGCGACGTTATCCTTAAGTACAGGCTAACCTTTTTGTACTCTGTACCAGGGATTGCTGGCTCAGCGGCTAGCGTGCGCGACCGCTGTGCAAGAGGTCGTGTGTTCGATCACGCCTCGGAACATCTAATGAAAAGTTTTTTTCTTTGAATAAGCTTTACACCCGGTCACGCCTCTCTGCTGTTGTCGCCAGCTTTGTAGCAATTAGCCATAAAAAGCTTTTCAAGCTGCCGTTCGGATTCGGCGTTAAACTGTAGGTCCCTTTCTCTTGTTCGAAAATTAAAAGCGCACAAGCCAAGAGATTGAGAGAAGCTCGGCTTTGGCCCTTTGGGGCTGTGTCAACGTGACAAACCTTGGGGCTGTGTCAACTAGACAAGCCATTTTTACTTTTACTTTTACCAGGGATTAATACGGGTACTGGAACCGGAACCGATAACCGGAATAAACTGTTTCAAATAACGTACCGGAACCGACACAAATTTATTTTTGAGAACCGAATACCGTTATTTTTGGAACCGATAAAACAGAAACAAAACCGAAACGTTGGTACCGGTACGGTTTCGGTTTTTTTTTACCTTCACAGAGCGCATCGTGATTTTGGTCAGATGTTTGTAACACAAAGAAGGAACCATAAGACGTCATTTACACGGTGTCAAATTTTCTTTTTACTTTTCTAAGAAGGCGGAACACGTCTGGCAGAAGAGATCTTCATCATTTCTTCAATTTGGTGGACGCAGATAACGATATTCTTCTACATCGGAAAGTTTGGGACTTAGTTCCCGAAATAGTACGCATATAAGAACCAGCTTAAGTGACCACAACTAAGCTTAAAGCCGAAAATCTTGTTTTGGACGACTTTTATTACATTTGGAATCACTGCAAATTGGAAATATCTAAAAATACGTCCTCCCCAGCGAAATCGCTCGTTCAGGAAATAGAAAAGCGTGAGAAATCACTTTTTCAGAACAGTGCTTTTCTATGTGGCTTATTTATGAGGTATAAAAATCTTGAATTAATCTTTTAACAAATATTAATGCTCAAATTTCGTCGGGTGCTGATCAATTACTGCATATTGATAAATGTTTTTATACTAGCTTATCTGAAAGCGCCGACGAAGTTGATGCTTATGTGCTATGGCGTGAAACGAAACATATGCTAAAATCTCATCAGTTTTGTCAACAAATAAGCTAACATTTTTCTTGCACATAAACGTATTTGAAACCATGAAAACATTCTAAACTGGTGGCCAGAGTCCTCCACCAAGTTCCCAGAATTGTATGAGATTTCAAATTATGTGCTTTCTGTTCCAGCTACGCAGGTTAGCGTGGAATGCCTATTTTTTGGCGTGAAATGTATAATGAATCCACATTAAATACAATTATGTTACTGCGATCAAACCACAAGAGTGCTGTGATATATAAACAAGACTTTAAAAATAAAAAATTAAAAAATAAAATTCGAAAAAGTAGTATTTCAAATATCATGTAATCATAAGTTCTCTTACATGTTAACTTCGTAAGATAATACGAAATGTGAAAAAGCGATTTGACTTTATATGTCAAACGACTAAAACTTTTATGTGGAATATTGTTGCTTTATATTACAAATGAAAAAAATTATTTGGACTTATCTCAGAATCTACTTTTTACAATACCTAAAAAAAAATTACTAATACCGGTACGTACTAGTATACCGAAATAAAAAACTGGGTACCGAAATATACCGAAATATAACCTTTTACCGAGACATTCAATTCGGGACGTACCGGAACGTACCGGAACCGAAAATCGTTTCGGTATTAATCCTTGCTCTTTACGAAACGTATTAAAGGTGTATTAAGTTAGTGCAAAAGTATGCAACAGGCAGAAGGAAGCATCTCCGACCTCATCTCTATAAATATAAAATAGTTTGTCCTGACTGACTGACTGATTCACTGACTGATTGGCAATAATCGTACAGCCTAAACGGTAAGAGCTAGAGGGTTAAAATTTGGACAGGAGTTTCCTTATGTGGTGAAAGTGCGTTTCCGTTTAAATTCGGTTTGTAAGCATAGTACACGAAATAGTTGGACACGTGTTTTCCTGATTTTGAAAAATCCACCCACAAGGAAAATTCCCGGGTAATTCGATATGCAAAAATCTATTTTTCATCCGATTGATTTGAAATTCGGTTTGTATGGATAGTAAGTGAAATAATTTGTAAAGTAATTTTCTGATGCTGGAAAATTACACCTTAGGATCGGAAAACTCTGCAGCCAAAATCCTATTTTTATCAGATTGGCTTTAAACTTGGATTGTAAGGATAGTATAAGAAATAACGATGACGGTAACGGTAACGATAACGATAAAGTTAAAGATAACGGTATCGATAACGAAAACGATATCGGTAAAGATAGCGATAACGATAAAGGTATCAATAAAAATAACGATAGCGCTAACGGTATCGATAACGATAGCAATAACGATAAAGGTATTAATAACAATAACGATAGCGATAACGGAATCGATAATGATAGCGATAACGGTATCGATATCGATAAACGATCAATAACGATAACGTTATCGATAACGATAAAGCAATTAATAACGAAAACGGTATCGAATTCACTATAAAGAATTCAATAACGATAGCGATAACGGTCTCGATAACGAAATCAATAACGATAACGGTAATGTTACCCAAACCCCGTCGGAAAAGAAAAACTATATCGGTTTTATGAGATGAATATATTTTTACTGATCCAGTATAGACTGACGGCGACGTAACGAAGCGCGCTCGGTACTATGCTTGTTAAAATATATACATATATATTTTTTATCAGCTTCAACAGCCGAGTCGATATAGCCATGTCTGTCTGTCTGTCCGTATTAACAAACAGATCTTATAGATGGTCAGAGATAGAGGTTTGACATGTATAGATCATAAGCTTCTTATACTTGCAGGCAGATCGTTTATTTTAAATTTTTGTCACACACACTCCCGCCACCGCAATGTGCAAAAAAACGGCATATCTTCCACAGCACCGCTGCTTTCAGCTGCTACTGCAGCAGCAAACTAAATACTGAGTATTCACTTTCGTTGGTACAGAGTATATTATAGTCGGGCGTGACCGACTTCATTAATTGTTTTTAAGAAAGTTTGGAAAATATTCCTTTTGGCACACATTTAAGGGAAGATAATTATATTATAAACTGAGAGTGAACCACTGAACCGAATCGAAGCCGCGGGTTAGTTGACTTCAAAAACTCTGTGAACCTCCGAACCGAATCCCTCTCAACCAATATATATATTTTTCACTTTTTAGAATTTTCCCGATTTCGATCAAATCATGCGGAATCGGAATTGTTAAATGTTGCCGTTTCCGAAATCATTTTTATACTCTGTACCAGAGGTACACAACCGAGTCGATCTAGCCATGCCCACCTGTCTGTCCGTCTGTCCTTATGAACAAACAGATCTCAGAGATGTTAAAAGATAGAGGTTTGACGTGTATGTGACATATGCTTCTTATACTTGCAGGCAGATCAAGTTTATTTTCAATTTTTGCCGGAATATAGTCCCGAAATGGTAGTGCTGGTACTGAAATTATCCCTTATATGAGTTTTAGCCATGAATTTAATGGAGGCAGGGCCTAAATAGGGCTTCATGACCTTTGCTTCTTTCAGGTATGATTTCAGTGCAGGTGTTTAATGGGTGGTACTAAAAAATGTACTGAAATCAGTTATGAACTCAAGCAATTCCTACTTCTCAGCTCTGAATTAGCACTAGTTGTTGGCGGAAGCTTTGAAGTGACTAGCCATGAAAAAGCTGCTCAAACTGCTGTTCGGATTCGGCGTTTAATAGTAGGTCCCTTTTTCTTGTGCAAAAATTGGAAACGTAGAACAGCAGGGACATTACATAACGCCCTAAGTTTATGTTTAAGTCCAGGGTATTAAACCGAAACTAACTAACCTCAGTTTCCAATATCCCTTTACTCAACTATATATTTAGGTACTCCAGAATCTCAAAAAGAGCATGATGGGAGCTGAGGCACTTATTCGATCTCCGGTAACGATAGTAACGCAGCGCCAGGTTATTGTGACACTTTACAAACAAAATGATTTGCGAATCAAAGCTATCTGTCTTACCCTTGTGCAGTTGCTGATGTGGAGGCTTTTGTTGTTGCTGGATCTGTTGTTGTTGCTGATGTAGTTGTTGGTGCACATTAGGGGTGGCCGTATGCTGTCGATTGGCCAGATTTAAGTCATCAAAGATTTTACGATCTGGGGCCTGCTGCGGCAGCATCTGCGCCTGCTTGGGTATTGCTTGTTGAATGATCAAATTTCGCTCAATGTCTTCAAGAGTAGAAATTTTGGGTGCAGCGGGCGATTGCACATGCGGCACTCCGAAATTGGCATTGGGCTCGTGCATGGGTTTTACTTGCGGCTTGAATGCACTACGAAAGTTATCCCGAAAAAGAGGCTCCGTCCACACAGCCGAGTCCAAATTGATTCGATTGCTCAGATGACCAGGGGCATTTCCGTCACTTTCGCCAAACGTAGACATGTCGACATCGTCCAGTTTCATCGATGACAGATTGAGCTCTAGATCGGAGTCGCCCATATTTCGTGGGTATCGGAATTGGGAGTGAGAGTGGGAGGGGATATTGAAGGCCGCCGACGTTGAGCCGCCCGACGATGAGGGGGCCGATGAGTTTAAGTGCAAATGCTTGAAGGCACTGTTGCCACCAATCTGATCGGGAAAGTCCCCCGCTCCAGCCCCGCCGCCACCTCTCTTCCGAACTCTCTCCCCATTTCCACCAAGACGCACCAGCGTTTCGTGGGCTTCCTCCCAATCGCCGTTGATGGCCGATCCAAAGGTTTCATCGTTCAAGGCGTCGTACTCCTCTTCCGCCATGCGCCCGCCGTCACCACCATCCTCGTCCTGCAGAAACAAATGGGGAATATATCGTTGCTTAATTTTTTTATGTCAGCTGGTTAAATGCGAGCTGTACTTGGCCTCAAACCAATGATTTCCCATTAAAAAAAAAACAAAGACCTCGCTCTGAAAGGCGAGTCTGAGTCTTTCTGGCAATTGCAAATACCCGAAATGCGCGTTAATTCAGATGTTGCTTTCATTGTTATTCATGCATTGTATTTTGTTCCAGTGATATTGCTTACCGGTATTGTTGCATCAAATCCGAAAAACGAGTCGTCCATTGCGGAAAACTATTTCGTTCATAAAAAATTATCATGACTTGTCAGTGACAAGTTGTCACCAGTGTGACCCTAGGTGTCCCGATGGCAAAAATATCGATATGTTCGATATATCGATAGTTTCTTGGCGATGCCAAGTATCGATACATTAATGCAACACCCACAACACACTAATAAATAATTTATTTTAATAAATTTACGTATAATACACAATAAAAAATAACGAGCAGTCAAGTTATTGCCGAGTTTTTTTTCGATATCAATACGCTTGCCGCCGATATAACAGATCGAGCCAGGGCGGTGTTCTAGTTGTTTGGAGGAATTGCTTGCAGTGTTGCCAGTTCAGCTATTTTCCCACCAGATCTGTAGTTTTTAAAAGCTGGTGGCGGGCAAATTTTTAAAAATTTTCTAGCGGCTAGCGGGAACTATTTTATTTTAAATAAGAAAATAGCTTCTTTTTAGCTATTTCAAAACTACTGGCAACATCCTAAAATATCAAAATATGGCAACACTTTTAGTCGAAAGTTGCAGTAATAAGAGCAATTGATATTGTTTTGTCATCTCTAACTTTACTTTCACATCGCTGTGGTGTATTTCACAATTTTTGTTGTGCCATGGCCCATGCACACGGGCCAGAGGGCCCGTTACACTTTTTGGTTTGGGAAACTGGATTAAACGACTATCGAAAATGATTTAGAATAATTATAGCTATTTTATACCAAAATTTTCTCAAAACAGTTTTTAAATGGCAGCATTTTAAATTGATTTTTCTTAAAATTGCTTCAAAAAATGGAAAATAAATATTCGAAGCGAGGAAAGAAACAGCTGCCAGAATTTGATTATATACTTTGGACTACGCACTGAATTTCCTTTAGATTCTTTACATTTGGCAGCTTTCAGTTTAGAGTGCCCTAGGGTTATGAGTCGCAGATTACACCCAACAAGGCTTATTATTTTCTTTTAATATTGTTCTATATCTGAATTTATGCGCGGTTTGGTTTTATTTTTAGAAAATTTGCTTAAAATGTTGTACCATTTTGCATTTGCATTTTTTTATACTCTGTACAAAAGGTACACAGAGTATATTAAGTTTGTGCAAAAGTATTTAACAGGCAGAAGGAAGCATCTCCAAACCTATAAAGTATATATATTCTTGATCAACAGCCAAGTCGACCTAGCCATGCCCACCTGTCTGTCCTTATGAACAAACAGATCTCGGAGATGGTAAGAGATAGAAATTTGACATGTATAGGACATATGCTTATAATACTTGCAGGCAGATCAAGTTTATATTCAATTTTTGCAACGCCCCCTCCCGCCCCCGCAAATTGGAAAAAAGTCATATCTCCTACAGTTTTATAAATAATAGGTTCGTTCCTTCTGGACAAATTTAGTAATCGGGATTCTTTATCGATCCTCCAAAGGAATGGTAAGATCGGATGAATAATAGTCGAGCTATAAGGAAAACAAACAATTACGGGCAGCACCGGTCGCTACGGTGATAGACAGCACTATACTGGTACAAAGTATATAAGGCGACTCTGCCACCACTAGAGACGAACGACTATCGACTACTCTAACGACTATGGTCACACTATGAAGCAGCCAGCATCTCGAGTGGTAGTTAGTGTGTATCGAGCTTGTCGCTGGCTGGCAGCCTCGGGCCAGCTCGCAATCAACAAATCATGTTAAGCTAATTAAGTTAATTAATTAAGTAAGTAAGCACAACCTTAATCCCTATCTATATTATAGTTGGGCTGGACCGACTTTCTTACTTGTTTTGATCTGATTCTTATATAGATACTTCTCTGCAAGATTTGGGTCAAGTCAAATTACAAGTACTGAGTACCAGAGGTACACAGAGTATATTAAGTTTGTGCAAAAGTATGTAACAGCCAAAAGAATTAAATTATAATTTTTATACCCGTTACTCGTAGAGTAAAAAGGGTATACTAAAGCCGTGCAAATGTATGTAACAGGCAGAAGGAAGCATCTCCGACCCCATAAAGTAAATATATTTTTGATTAGCATCAACAGCCATCGACTCGGCCATGTTCGTCTGTCTGTATGAACACTTAGATCTCGGAGACTAGAGAGCTAGAGCCACAAAATTTTGTATGTATACTCCAATTGTCCCTAAACAGATCAAATTTATTTCAAATTTTGGACACGCCAATTAAAAATGTTGAATAACTTTGAAGATATCAAGCTCATATTTTGCAATTTAGTGTATGTGCCCAATATCTACAATCTCTGAAAGTTCCATAAAGATCGGATAAAAAATGACAGAGTTATAAAAGCTATTAAAACGTTGCATACTTTTTGGCGCTGTATGCGCTATTTGCTTACATAATGTTGAAATGTTCTCATTAATTTTAATGCTCCGTTAACTAACATAAGGGCTATACAACATTTATTTCCCTGAGTAACGGGTATATCGAAGTCGGGCAGGACCGACTTTAACTTACGCTCTCGTGTAATATAGTTGTTTTCCCTATGATAGCTATGACCGAAAAATTTTTTTTACCAGGTGACTACCAAAAAACACACTGAACGTTATGACTGCCAAATATGCTGCCACTGCTCCAGTCGTTGTACAGTAAAAACCTAAAGCGCAGGGAGCCATTAAGCCGAAAACTGGTCGGGATGGTATGTCCCTGAGCCCCCCTGGCTGTGCCATTATATGTCACTTTAGAAGCACATACCCCGGTTGCTTTCCTATCAGGACATGTGAATTGTCATATTAAAGGTATTGATCCACAAATCATGAATGTTTTTAAATTTTGGAGATACACCACCAGGTTCTTAAGATATTTACACTCAATCAAAGTGAATGTTAGTAGTCTTAAGGTCGAGGATTGATTATAGTTCAATAATCAACATAAAATTCAACAGAGAAAACATATGAACAGTAGCTGTGGCTGTGTAGACGGCCGCTTCGGCCATCATGTCTAAGCCTTCGTCAGTGCACTTTCAGTTGCTGTCACACCATCAAGCCATTTGCAAATCCTATTTAAATAACCGAAACGGCGAATAAAGTCTTGAGAATTCAAAGTGCACAAATAGCACAAAATTTCTACTTGTCATTAAGCTTCGTTTTTTAGGGTAGCTGAAGGTATATGCATTGGCGTTGAAGTTTGTTCAATGTCTCCATGGCAGCCGAAACGGCAGTCTACACAGCCACAGCTACTGTTCATGTTCATATGTAGACAGCGGAAATTTGCATTTAATTTCAAAATGGTTTAAATTATTTTTTATAAAGCGTAAGCAAAACACAAAATGCAGTGAACTATCGACAAAAATTTGACAAAATTTAGGATTAAAATCGGTTTGAAAATATGCAAAATCCGCTGTCTACCCATATGTATTCTCTGTTGATTATAGAATCATAATCAAGCGACCTTAAGCCTGCTAACATTCACTTTGACTAAAATCAAAACAGGTCGTAAAAACCCATATACAGATAAAAATTTTAATTTAATTCTTATATCGTAGTATTTTTCTTAATCAAAAATAATAGCTAAAACTAATTTTTATAATAAAAATTAAAATTATAAGTTAATCCTGTTAACAGAATCCTGCATCCTGAATTAGTATATCTAAGATATTTCCATTCATCTAAAATATTTTTTTAAGGTTTGATTTTTATAAACTCATCTCTTATTTGCGATCCCTGGTTCAAATTGAATGAACATTTTTTCCTTCCACTAGCCTCTTTTCTGTGGCAGGAATGCAAGAATGTACTGCAGTAAAAACTAGACCTACAACGAAGGTCTGCTGAACGCATCCGCAAGGCGTCACAGAAACTCCGATAACGAGTTCGATTGCGTGAACCACCCCGAGTTCGATGCACGAATCACTAGTTCATTCAGCCAGGCGTCGCAACGCTAACAAATTTTTGGTGAAGGCAAAAATCAACTAAACTTAAGCCATTCAACATGATGAAACGACGAACTAGCGAAATTTGGAGCTTCTTCCGAGCGGTGGACGACACATTCGCTTTATGCAACATATGCAAGGCCAAGCTTTCCTACAAGACGACAACCACAAACCTTAGCAAACACATGAATCGAATGCACCCAAATAGTGCGTTTTTATCTCCCAGAGATAAATTTAAGATTGACTCGCCTAAAGCAAAGATCAAAATGGAGCATGGGGTGAATGCCGTTGACCGGAACAGAGGGAAGCCGCGAAACCCGGCGCAGGAAGTGGTATTGGTCAACTTCATCAAGAAGCACCCTCGCTTGCTTCAGAATCCCACCTGGGACACGCGCAATTCAGTTGAGTTGCTGTGGGAGCAACTGGCATCGGAGTTAAATAGTCACGGGCCGCCACACAAAGACGTGGCCACATGGAAGAAGGTGAGTCCGTGTTGTTGCCTTAGTCATTTTTGTCTTGCTAATTAACTTAATCGCAGGCGTTAAAGGACTGGAAGCGATTCATTTTAAAAAAGGTGGAGAAAAATGAAATGCACAATATTCCATTTGAGACAAGCCTGAGCGCTGCTGAGGAAACCATAGCCAACCTCAGCCGTATGACCGACGACTACAGTCAAATCATTATGAGTGCATCAGAAGACGAGGACTATCATGTGGTGTCCAACGCTGCCTACGACATAGATGTGGAGGACGTGGTGCCCGAAGAGGATCAAGATCACTGTGCGCTCGATACTGCCGGATTTGTTTACGAACCAGAGGACTCAAAAACTGCAATTAATATTGACCCGCTTTACCTACAATCTGCCAAGAAGGCAGCCGCCGATGGGAGGCGCATTACCATGACAACCATAGCCGAAGACGACTCCACCCATATGGAAATTATAGGCAAAGACATCGAATTGGTGAACGATGTTGCCTCCAGTACCCATCTCGCGATCAAAGAATTTTGCACCCTTTATAAACAAAAATTAACCGAAGACAAAAGGCACCACTTGGCTATTGAAAAATTGATGACAGAAAAGAACGAATTGAAGAGAAAATATCTGGAAATTGAGCTGCGAAGGCGATCGATGAAGTGACGTGACTCCTGGCATTTTACATGATCAATAATATTGGCCCTCTTCTATATGAATTGTGTAATTAGTGAAACATTAAGTTTATTGAATAAAACACGGCCTGTTTCTTATCCAGAACCCTAATCATTTCTGATTACACTTTGGATTGGCCTTAATTATATTGAATATCGCTAATAATTACATAATTTTTTTTACTTTTCCTCATCATATTTATTTCTTTATAGTCTAGATGATTTTAAGTTAAAGACACTACCCAGTTTAATTGAACATCTAACAGGCTATAACAGCAGCGACCGAGACCCTAAAGCGGCTGTAATATTAACATATCGGACCAAAGAAGAAGAATTAAATGCATAAGTCCATTTTTATTAGAGTTGCCACCTGCACGGGCCTCGCCCTGCAATGCCGGGCCTAGGAGTAATCGTCGGGCCGCCATGTGAACTAAGTAAATTCAACTGATGCTTCAGATATTTTGACTTCAAATTTGGGGTAATAGACAGAATGATCGATTTTTACGAAGATAGTAAAGAATCTTCACAAGCGATATTCGATCAACTAATGATAAGCTCGGAAAGTCGCCACCTCGAAAAATGTAGTTCCTTCTCAGCAGGTAATGTACCCGTTAATTATGGAAATCATAATTCCATTTATCAGAAGCTGACCTCGTGAAATTCTTAAATAATTAAAAACAATTATAATGCACACGGCATCCACAATGCTTGTAGAAATGCCGGTAAACCTTAATTATTCGACGTGGAAACTCTGGGTCTTCGCTGAATTTTCGATGAGTGCCAAATCCACTGAAGCACTTTCAATGATCTTGATATGGAGTACGAAGACGTTTTGCGACTTTTGGTGACCAGATTCGTTATCCCTTTTTCCAGAAATCGAGCGGCTTATCAAAAAATTTCCGAGTTTAAAGCAATATTTTATCAATAAGTGAGAAGATGATGTTGTCAAAACGATTTGGAGCTTTGTGAAATATCAAGAGAAAGAACTGAACGACAATTTAGTCGAAAATTTAACGTCCCAGAATGCTATTCGTTCATCATGCAACTGTGTTCAGTACACACATTCACATGAATTGAGAGACGGGTTGCAAACCAGAATAGATGACGAAAACTTTGGGTCTAAAGCAGAGGGAGGCAAAAAATACATTTACATTTTTGCATTGCAATGCATTGGTGTGTGTGAGAGCAGCTCAAAAATTGCTCTCAATTTCAGTAGCAACGACTGCGTCGCGGCGTAGGAAAGCAAACAACGCAGCGGCGCTTATACAGCTTATACTATGTGTGTTTGAGCAGCGCTGCTTTGAGAATTTTCGTATGCACGCCAGATAGCGAGCTGCCGGCCCCTGATCTTAAGTCAACCAAAGTCTACCTCATTTGACACAGCATCAACGATCGAAATTTGAGAGAAATGCATTATTAGTTTACCATCTTACATATTTGGGGAAAATGGTACAATTTTGAAAAATCTCCATTTCAGCACTTTTTAGTGTTAAACCTTGAAGACGAAATAGTAGACCGAAAACTATTTCTTCTTGATGTTGACGAAGACGCTCTTTACGATGAAATCCTTTCTTTGGCGAAGAGTATCCCCAAAATCAAACAAATTGACCTCCCTGTCGATATAAACTTCTTATTTGGCCCGATATTTCAATCACAACTGTTTGACGGTCTCTGCCGCTGCGATTCATGCCCGCCACTCACCTCTGTCTTGTGCGAGCTGGCACCAGTTGGTCAGTTCAAGCGCCTTAATGTCTTTCAGCACCTGTTTTTACCAACTATGTTTCGGTCGTCCTACACCTCCTGCTTTCCCTAATTCGTTCGCCTTCTGCCTGTACCCTTTTTTTACTGGAGCTTCTTCATCCATACGAGTAACATGTCCAAGCCAGCGCAGCCGCTTAAGCGCTATGCGCTTAACCAGATCAGTGTCCCCATAGAGCTCATACTATTCGTTGTTGTTGTTGTAACGGCTGGTGGGTTGATCCGTATGTACATAGAAATAAGAAAATAAAAAAATAGATAAGATAAGTTGAACATGCCCTCCCGCGCCTCCGTGGATCTATGGACATCTAGGTGAGTCGGCTTGGGCCGTACCCTTTGGCGATGTCAAACTTCGGATGGTGTTTAGAAGCTGCCCGAGCGTTGGGACCGCCTCTGAGTTTCTCGGTGTTTATGAGCCCCCCAGCACCGTAGCCCCATCCGCGCCGGTGGACCTCCACCCAGCTTGTTTACTCATCCTCTGGGCTGCCGCTCCTGCGGGCCCTATGGTTTGGGTGCGTTCCATAGCATCCATAGTCTTCGGGGTCCACGGACCCCCCTGTCGTCACCCGGCCCCTCGGTTTTGCGCCAGTGTTTCGCCCTTCATATCCGTCGGCGCGTGTTTATCTCGACCTGCCGATTGCTTTGTGTATGGTGAGGTTTCCGTCTGCCAGTGCTGCCGTTGGCTTTTAGACCTTGTGCGGCTTCTCACTTCCTAATGACGTCCCGCGTGTTTGGGAATGGTACGGCTAACCCGAATCCTTGGGTACTTCACCGTTATATGTGTCCTTGATTAGCCAGTGGTCACCTCCTTCGTCATGTATATCGTTGCGTTTCTAGCTGGTTAGGTTCCTTCCCACTGTAACCTCTCTCATCTTATTTTCTTCTTTGAAGCATCTAGTGCTTTATATTCTCAGGGTGTTGGGATTTTGGAACATAGTTGAGCAGAAACCCCCCTACCCCTGGATTTCAACTTGGAGCGCCCCCACCCATCTATCCCTCGCTTTTATCAACTGGACCATATCGAAGCCTTCATAGGTCAGCGCTACCACGGACCTCGGTCGCTTGGGGCCGAACCCCGTGCTCGCCCGTGTTGTACTTCGTCCGGATCTAGCCGTGTTGGGTCCGCTGGATCCTTGGGTCGGAGGAGGCCTCCAATATTTCACTACTTAGCATGTTATAGGTCTGTAGGAGGATCCTTGCTCTGCTGGTTTCCCTGATTTTAGGATCGGGATAACTCCCAGTCTTCCAGATACTAGGATTACAAGAGTTGTGCTAAGGTTTAGGACGTGTAGGACAACCTAAGGTCCTTGTGTTTCAGCATGATGGCTGCAATCCGTCTCCTATCGCTCTGGAGGTTTGGCTTCCAAGGCTCCCTCACTTCTTCGTGCTAGTGTAGGATTGTTCGTCACGCCGAATTCCTGATGGTACGACGGACGCGCTTTCCTTCCGCGCGTCAGGGTGGGGGACAAAGCCTTTAGCTGAGGCGCTTTGTGGGATGCGGGGTGGCCGTCGAGGAGATCGTGACTTGGTCACTCTTCCTGGGGTTTGAGCTGCATGGGCTCCTAATCTTTTGGATCCTTGTCCAATTCATCCATTTGCACCCTTTTTTCTCGCTGCTCACAGTTTAGCAATCTCTCGTTCATACCTATCCGGATGACGCATCTGACTTCCGTAAGTCGTCTCTTCTTTCCAATTAGGGTCTGTGGGGAGAGAGGGCGGAGCGACACCAGGATGCAACGTTTTCGATTTATTTATAATGTCCCTAGGGCGTTCACCTTGGGACGCGGCGGGAGGGGAAGCAGGGCAACCCGCTTCCGTGCTGGACTCGAATCTCATCCACTGTTGTCGCTGGTGATCATCGTTCCGAGGTAGACAAAGTCCTTTACAACGTTAAAGTTGTACTCTCCCATTGCAACAGATTGTCCAAGACGCGTAGGCTCACTGCGCGCTGAGACTGGGAACTTCGTCTTTTCCTCATTTACCGCTAAGCCCATGAGTTTGGACTGCTTCTCAATCTCTGAAAACGCCTTGCTTACCGCCCGTTCGGATTTGCCGATAATGTCATCGGCATATGCCAGTAGCATTACATTTTTATATCCATCAGCAGATTAAAGAAGTTACACGATAAGGTGTCACCCTGCCTAAAACCTCTTCTGGTATCGAAAGGCTCGGAGAGGTTCTTTCCTGTTTTGACGGAACTTCGTGTGCTTCTCAACGTCATCATGCAAAGTCGAACGTACTTTGCTGGTATACCAAAAGTAGACAGGGCTTCAAAGAACTTTGACCTTATCGGTGTGTCGAAAGCGGCTTTATAATCAACAAAAAGATGGTAGGTGTTGATTTTCGTCGCATGGGTTTTCTCCAGTATTTGTATCAATGTGAATATTTGGTCTATGGTGGATTTACCAGGTCTAAATCCACACGGATAAGGTTCGATCAGTTCGCTCATTCTCGGCTTTAGACATTCACATAAGATACATGACAGAACCTTATATGCAATGGGTAGGAGACTGATCTCGCGGTAATCGGCGCAGATTGCAGGGTCTCCTTTTTTAAGTATTGGGCAGAGAACACTTAGACTCCAATCTTCGGGCATACTCTCTTCGGACCATATTCTGCATAGGATTTGGTGCATACACCTTACCAACTCCTCGCCGCCAGTCCTGCACAATTCAGCGGTCAGCTCATCAGCTTCAGCTGATTTGTTATATTTTTGCCTTTTTATGGCTAACCAAACTTCGTCATGGTCCGGTGGGTCTATTTTTATATCATCGATTGGTGGTTCCACTACTTTTCCAGAGCCGTCATTGTGTTCATCATCGCCTCCCAGGCTGGTTGGAGAAATAGTTTCTCCATTTGTCTAGTACCACTTTTGGATCTGTGACAAGAATCCCGGCTTCGTCCTTACATAGTAAGGCTCCGGGCTTAAAACCTTCGGCTAGTCGCCGAACTTTTTGGAAGAATTTTCGAGTCTCACTCATGCCGAACAGGTTTTCGCCTTCCTCACGCATACGCCTTTCCTGCTCGTTCTTTTTCCTTCTAAAAAGGCGTTTCTTCTCTCTCCTTTTCTTCCGATATCGCTCCTTGACAGCTCGCGTTACTCCCGACTGCAGAGTTCTCCCGTAGGCAGCGTCTTTCTCTGCAGTAGCGAGGCGGCACTGATCATCGTACCATGACAGTTTTCGGGAGTGCTCGGCATATCCGAGAGTCTCCTTGGCAGCCGTACTCATGGAGTGTGAAATATGTTTCCACTGTTCACTTATACCTGAAGGGAAAGGTGAAATTTCCTTGAGCAAATGGGTGAGTTTGGCTGTGTAGGCTTCGGAGGTCCGTTTTGATTGCAGCTTCTCGACGTTCAGCTTTCGACGTGCACTTGAGCGTGCTGCATGTGCCACACTGAGCCGCGTGCGTACTTTGGCTGCAACAAGGTAATGATCCGAGTCTATATTGGATCCTGGAAAGAACGTACGTCTAGCACACTCGATGAATGCCTTCCGTCTATCACAACGTGATCAATCTGGTTTCGTGTTGATTGATCAGGGGACATCCAGGTCGCCTTGTGGATGTCGCGATGTGCTAATCTTGTGCTACTAACGACCATGCTCCTGCCCGCAGAAGAATCCCTTAGCCTCTCTCCATAACTGGAGGTTTTATCGTGCAGGCAAAATCGGCCGATTGTCGGACTAAAAAATATTTTGCCTTAAGTCTGAGTACGTCTAGTCGCTTGTTAACAGGTGTGAAGCTGATGACAGAGCGACGGAGTCTTCCGCAGACTGCAAAGCCGCACTCAAACTCGTGCTTTGTAGCATGTCCGCTATAATAGATTTCCCAGGGGACATTGGTTGATGATGTTTTTCTCAACGTATTCCCTTGTCCCGTCCATCGCATTTCCTGGAGTGCGGTAACGTCTGAAGAATACTTTTCGAGGACTTTTACTAACTGTTTATCAGCACCCTCCCTGTTGAGGGTGCGAACATTCCAGGTGCATATCCTCAAATCGTCGTCCTTAAAACGTTTGCGTGGGTCGTCATCGATGGTGGTCCGAATCCGAGGCATTTTTTTGTTTTCATTGACGAATGAATGAGACGAGAGTCGGGTGCCAAGCCCGAAGTAACGCCCCCTATTTGTCCCAGGGAAAGTATCGCCGTTAGCCAGCAGCTTTGCGGATACATCGCTCGGTTACCACTGGGAGGTGTAAGTCGACTTGAGACGCATCGATAAAAAATGGGTAAACATTTTTGAAAGTTCTGCCGGATTTGTCCAATTGCCTTTAATTGTTGGAAAAGCTTAATCGATCCCCATCAGCAATGCCTACGTGGAAAAGATTTTTTTGGTGATGAAGAATGATTTGACCGATTTGAGGAATCGAATGAGAGTCAAACTGGTGAAGGCAAAGTTTCTGACAAAATTAAATTTCCACAAAAGTTGCGGCAGCTGGCAATAAGGCCCAAAAAAAAAAAAAATTAAGTAAGGCCCCAAATTTGTGCTTATACTACAATGCAGATGTTGGTAAATGGAAGCTGTAGATTACACTGTCCAAAATATTGCGAAATTTTCAAGTTTTTGATTTGAGCCTGGATTATTGTTAAAATCGATTATTTTTGAGAAGCGGTCATTTTGTCAAAAAAAACTATTTGTTTATTTCGCTTCACTTAATTTCCAGATTTTACAATTCCTTAACGAAATCCGTTTCATTTTCCAATTTTGGACGATCCAGTCCTGAGATATAGTAAATCATAACTCTTGATCTATTTGAGTTATCCGCAAAAATTTTTTTCCTAATAATGAAGAAACCTCAAAGATTTGTTTGCCGTTAAATTCTTAGGGTTACTCCCACAAAAAAAGGCCGTAATTAGATCGGTAAACTCAAAATTTTAATTTTTTGATCAAAATTGGAATCTTAAAAAAAAGGGAAAAGAACTAGACCTATTTTTTAAATATTCATTCTATCGCATTTTTAAGAACAAACAAAAAAATTTTTTTATTTTTTTCAGTTTTTTTCATATTTCGATCTTTTTAATATGCATTTTAATTGGTAACAGGTTGGAACTTGAAATAAAAAAGTTGCTGAGAAAAATCTCTATTAACCGACCTCTTGTGGTCGATTAGTTAGCATGGTTTGGCATAACAAATGGCTAATAAATCCAATCGGGCACAATTGTAGCAATGTTTTTTTTTTTTAATTTGTTTTTTGAATATTATTTTTAACTTTTTGTGAAGTCAAATCTCTGAGCACGCCCGGACTTTTTTTAAAGTCAAGCTAAATATTAAAAACTAGGAAAAAATTTAAGTTAAAATTTTTTTTGTATATTTATAAATTTTTTTTTTTTAATTTATAAACTCGTATTTTAAAATAACCATTTTACTCGGGGGGAAAAAAATGAGGTCTGTAGCTTGTGATTTTTGAGAGTTATGCATTTAACTTTGCCCTTTTGTAAAATGGCTTGCACAGCCCCAAAGGGCCAAAGCCGAGCCTCTCTCAATCTTTTGGCTTGTGCGCTTCTAATTTTCGCACAAGAGAAAGGAACCTACAGTTTAACGCCGAATCCGAACGGCAGTTTTGAGAAGCTTTTCGTGGCTAGGTACCAGAAAGCTGGCGCCAACAGCAGAGAGGAGTGACCGGGTGTAAAGTTTGTTCAAAGAAACAACTTTTTATTAGATGATCCGAGGCGGGATCGAACCCACGACCTCTTGACAGCGGTCGTGCACACTAGCCGCTGAGCCACCCGGCCACTCAGCGGTGGCCCTTTTAATTAATTTTTTTTTCCATCTTTTCAAAAGTTGAAAAATGTTACCACTTTAATCTGAATATGGGTTTAACGACCTATTTTGATTTTAGTCAAAGTGAATGTTAGCAGGCTCAAGGTCGAGGTTTGATTATAGTTCAATAATCAACCAGAAAATTCAACAGAGAATACAATTGAACATGAACAGTAGCTGTGGCTGTGTAGACGGCCGTTTCGACTGCCGCCATGGCAAAGCCTTCGTCAGTACACTTTCAGTTGCTGTCACACCAACAAGCCATTGCAAATCCCAGGCTGCGAATAAATTGTTGAGAATTCCAAGTGCACAAATTTGCACGAACTTTCAACTAGCTTTTTTAAGCTAGAATTCCAAGTGCACAACTTTCAACTAGCTTTAAGCTCCGCTTTTTTAGGGTATATGAAGGTATATGCATTGGCATTGAAGGTTGTTCAATGTATCTCTGTTGTTTATGGCCACTATTTTAATTACTGAGAAATTCGTCTCAGAGTGTGATTAAAGTGTGCCACGATTTTCTTGTGTGCATTTATTTTAAAGGGGGTATGCTTCCCTTTTTTGTATAAATACCAAGGTATTTTTATTGTTTGTTTAATAGGGAACCGTTAAGGTTTTATAACAAACATCACGGCGAGCCAATTCCGTTATTGTATCTGAATATGGGTTTAACGACCACAGCTACTGTTAATGTTCAAATGTATTCTCTGTTGAATTTTCTGGTTGATTATTGAACTATAATTAAACCTCGACCTTGAGCCTGCTAACATTCACTTTGAGTTACCACTTTAAGCTAGGTACGGAGATACCTGCGAAATGGTCTCGAAATCGAAAATCCCACACAAAAAAAATATTTCGTATTAATTTCGCAGGTTGTCATTTCGAAAGGGTGTATGGAGTTGACGTGCAAAATATCATATCGATAGCACAGCATTGCCACCCGAGTCACAGCGTGTCACGCAATTGTCTATCGATGTTTGTTGATTTCGAAGGTTCGAAAAATACCTAAACCATATTTTTTGTAATCAACTGTTAGTGTTTGCGCCGCACAATGCGGCACCCGACCAGAAAAACAAGTGCCTTGCAATGAGTGCAAAAACCACCAAAAAGCATAACAAGAGGGTGAGCCACTTCTCAAAAGAGGAGAAGGTGGCCCTGATCAAATTAGTTTAAGAGAAACCTGTGCTGTGGGAGCTGACCTATAATCAGCATTTTGATAGCGGCTTGACACGAAGCATCTGGGAGGGTATAGGTTCTGCCCTCGGAAAGGAAGGTAAATAAAATAATTATTGAGTTTAATTATGTCATTCACAATTGTTTGTTTTAGCTTTTTTAGGAGGCCAATGCAAAGCGGCTTGGTCTTCGCTAAAAGACAACTTACGCTATCACCGCGCCAAACATGTAAAAAGTGGCAGCGATGGGGGCGTACCTATAGCAACTCAAGGAGGCAGCGATGTGGAGTGGGAGTTAGCTCCATTCATGGCGTTCTTACCAGATTTATCGATGCAAGGAAGGTGTGTGTGCCATGCATATGTTTACCGAATGCGTGTTTATTCTCTTTTGCAGATCGTATAGCTCCTCGTATGAGATGGCTGACGATGAGGATCCTGGGCCCAGTATCATGAATTCAATCGTGGACGACGACGATTGTGTGTTTGGGATGGATGAACCTAACCATTCCCCAACGGTCCAACTTGCACATTCTCAGTCGCCACTAGTCCTGGTCGAAAGTTTGTCATCTACTCCTGTATATTCATTCGTAAGCACTGCTTTTATAACTCGATTGAAATCATTAATTTATTATCATTGGTTTACTTTTCTTCCAGAAGAAAAAGCGACCTCGCCTAGAAAAGACGCAGCCAGATTCTGTTAAAGAGCTGCAAGAGGCGTCGAATGCTATCGTGGACTTCTTGTCAAAGCAACAGGATGGCACACACAAGTTGTTGATCTAGCACCTTCTCTAGTTGTGTACAAAGACCATCATTCGGAATTTGCCTATTGGTACAAGCTATTAGATTATATGCCAAAAGAAAATGCTGAAAAAATTAAAATGAGCTCTCGAATATTTCTAATTAATAATTTAGTTTAAAATATATGAAAAAAAAAATCCACGAAACCATAATGTAATTTGTCTTTAATTTTCATTGACAAATCGTGAGTATTATTTTATTTATGTATGCTGCGTAATCATTTTGCCACGGTACTGCTCCATCTTGCAAATCGACAAAGGCCTAGAGCTTGTCCCTGATAAATTTGGGATAGTCCTGAACACGCCCACGCATTCGTGGAAAGCTTCTGCCCCTCTTGGATCTTTCCTGCAACTAAGGGTTAACCCAACACTTTCTTTTGTTGGTTGTCTTCTCGACCGCTTCTTGCTACTTATGTAGAGCGATTGTTGCAACTATAGCTGCATTGCAAGCCAACAAAACTTTTCGCTGTTTATTTAAATCTATTTTGTTGATTTTTGACTTGAATTAAATTTGTAAACAAAACAATTGGAGGTGAGCGCCTATAAAACTAGAAATGGGCGACTTATTTCGCACTTGCTATCGACGAAACAATTAACTGAGATTTCGTGACTATTTCGCAGGTTTCTCCGTATCTAGCTTTACAAAGCTCCTACATCCAAAAAAAAACCATTGTAAGATTCTTTCTAACGTATTAAATAATCCTAATTAAAGTATCGTTTCCATTCAAAGAATTTTGCAACGAGTTTTGGAAAAAAACCTTGTGCCGCAGGGCACCAAGTTTGAGAGGAGCTCCTGGAGATCAGCTATAGCAGCTTTCCCAATTATAATTTTTAACAATAAAAAGTACTTAAATACAGTTAAAAAGGAAAAGTTTGTATACATGTTAAGGTATATGTATACAAGCTTTTGCTTCAATAAATTAAAAGGTCTTCTCAGGAAAAATGTTTGAAAACTGGCTTTTTTCAAGCCAATTACATACAGCTGTAACCCCTTAATAAATTCGTCTGGCTGGTCAAAATTTCATGCATCGAAAAATTCTAACTTGACTGGACTAGGAATGAAAATTCGTTTCGGGATTAAATCCTGATCAAATCCTCATTTGGACGATTTTTCAATGAAACTTATTTTTGGAACACCCCCGATAGATGTGAAAATATCGATATAACGATACCCCGAACGAATGAACAATCGGATTTGGTTACCTTACTTTTTTCTCCTCGATTCCTCCGTTCTCCCTATTTCGCGAATTCGCCGTCGCTCTGTTTTTCATTTTGCTTTCAATTTCCATTCTTTCAATTCAGTGGAAGTCGCCAAGTCCAAACAATTGCAGATTTCCACTTTGCTCAAAAGTGGGTGGCCAAATAAGTCTAGGTTTCCTTTTCCAAATACCCATTACAAAATGCGTTCGGTTTGTTTTTTCCACAACTTTAGCCAGCCAATACGCTATGCCTCCTCCACACAACAGGCCACTCGGCGACGTGTGGTAATCACCGGCAGCGGCGCCGTTACACCCCTGGCCAACAATGTAAGAGACTCCTGGCAGCGCATTTTGGCCGGCGAGTCTGCGATCTCACAGCTGGGCCCAGAGTTTAAGGGGCTGCCTTGCCAGGTTGCTGCACAGATTCCAAGGGAGAGCTTGCAACTGGACAAGCATCTGAGTAAAACCGACCTGAAATTAATGAGCCCCGCCACCCAGCTGGCTGTCCTGGCTGCGGACGAAGCTCTGGCCACGGGACAGCTGAAACCGAGCGAGCTGAGCGCAGAGCAGCGGGAACGGTTTGGCGTTTGCGTCGGCATGGGGATGTTCGACCTGAGCGAGGTCTATGGAGCCTGGCAACAGCTGCAACGTGGGTACAATCGAGTCAGTCCCTTCTTTGTGCCGCGACTGTTGCCCAGCATGGCGTGTGGTCACATCAGTATGCGTCATGGTCTGAGGGGACCGAACCACTCTGTCTCCACAGCGTGTGCTACGGGCGCTCATGCCATTGGAGATGCTCTGCGCTTCATACGCAACGGTGATGCGGATGTGATGTTGGCCGGCAGTGGTGAGGCCTGCATAGATCCTCTATCAATAGCTGGATTCTGCCGTTTGCGTGCGCTGAGCACAGCGTTTAATGATAACCCAGGGGTGGCCTCTCGACCTTTCGACAAATCGCGGGACGGGTTTGTTATGGGCGAGGGCTCGGCTGTGCTGCTGCTAGAGGAGCTGGAGCATGCACGTGCCAGGGGAGCACCCATCCTAGCTGAGCTGCTGGGCTATGGGCTATCCGGCGATGCGTATCACATCACATCGCCCAGCGAAGATGGCATCGGCGCCACCTTGGCCATGCAGCGAGCAATTAAGGATGCCGGCGTAGCCGTCGAGGATATCAGCTATGTGAATGCCCATGCCACATCCACTCCAACTGGAGATCGCATTGAATCGCATGCCATTGGACGTGTATTTGGCGATCATGCGCCACAGGTCCGTGTATCCTCAACAAAGGGTGCCCATGGGCATCTGCTAGGCTCGTCTGGCAATCTGGAAGCACTCTTTGTGGTGCACGCCTGTGCTGAAAATAAACTGCCGCCTTCGATTAACATCGAGCAGTTGGATGTGACTGTCAATGTGGTGACAAACACTTGCGATTGGACCACTACTCAGGGGCCAGAACGGCGCATAGCCCTAAAGAACTCGTTTGGATTTGGTGGCACCAACGCCTCGCTGTGTATAGCCAGCTTCACCAAGTAGAGGATCAAACTTTAGTTGTACATTGTTGGCACGAATAAAAACGTGGATTCTTTGCATATTTTTAGGAAAAATGTTTAGTTTTAAAACTTTATTTGGAAAACTTTTTCGGTTGCTTGTCTCACACTAATCTGTCTTCGTCGTCGGTTCTTGGCTCTGTAAAAATGTATTCGCGTATTGTATTACGCAATGCGCAAGTGATGTACTGTTATATTGTATATCTGTATATAATATATATAGGTATATATAGTAATGTATATAGCTCTGTTTGATTTGCTTCTGTTGCTTGACTCTCGGTTCGTTATTGCTACTTGCCGCCTATGAAATTGCTTCTCACTTGTAAACAAAACGAAATATAAGTATATTTTAAACAAAAGCCGGATTCCATGATTCCGGAATCTCGCGTATTGTAATGTGTGGCTGATGCTGTGTTTGCTTCTATCGGGCGAGGGGCGAGTGAGGACTGGTGTTTGACATTAGTTGTGGATTTCTTTCCCTTTCTGTTCACTTAACTAACCTTTTTAATTTGAAAAGTAGCTTTTTTATTTTACAAAATGGCTTAATATGTAAAATTAAAAGTATATCGGCTTACAATTAGAATTTGTTTATAATAATTTGCTTTAAATGTGTTTGCCTTGCTGTTCTAGCTCTAGTCATTCCACGTGCTTTGCGAAAGTTTTAATATTAGTAGTATTATTCATACATTTTCAAATGTATTAAAAAAGATATTTCTTAGATATTTTTAGGCGTAAATAATATGCTATATGTTCGTGTGGTGTTGCGTGTGTTTGTGTAAAGTACTGAACTTTGATTTGTTTTATATAAATTATGAAAATACGTTTTATTTGAATTTACTTCCTTTAATTCGTTTTACTGTACATTTTTTAGAAGTTATCGATTAAAATTATATATTTTTTTTTAAATAATCTTGCACGTCACATTTAATAACAATGTTCAATTTTTGTTTTTTTTTTTTTTTAAAGCGTTCAAACAATTTAAAAATATTTTTCGCCGTTTTTGCACGTTCAAATTTGGAGTGAAAAATATTTTAAATTTATGGGGAGGCCTTTACATTTCAAATTTACGTATCTGGTTCATAGCTACAAATGGGCTAAGTGACATTGAGACATGTTAAAAGAAAAGAAAAATCATTACAAACAGGGCTAAAAAAATATAAAACGATTGAGAAAGGGAGGACCACATTCACGAATAATTTTGAGATTTGAAATTTAAAAAAAAAAATAAAAATTTGTTTGTGTTTCGCGTTTTGTTTACTGTTACTAAAGACCTTAACACTTATTATCTTACTATTGGTTTTTGTTTTAAAAGACATCTAATTAAACGCTAGTAAAGTGGTTTTTTGTTGTTGCTGTCGACTCCTGGGGCCGAACGTGAATGAACCAATGTCATACAGTGATGCTGTAAACTCTACCTTACGCTAAATGTATAATGTATGTGTGTTATTGGGTGACTGTCGGTCTCTCTGTCTGCTGTCTGTCTGAATGTATGCATGCGGGGTGTATGTACATGGCAAGCTATTAAACCAAAGAATGGTCACTAGTTAAGCAATGCATCCATTGTATATGGAAATGGAGGATGTTGCTGCTCGAATCTGTTTGCTGAAGACGACAGCAACTTTGTGGCTGCTGTTGCTACGGTGGTATGTGCCGGCGGCGACGGTCAGTCCAGTATGACGATTTGTGATTCAATGGGCCTGCTACTCGGCTCGGCAGCCATAGGTTTGATGGGCAGTGTGCGCCATGGTTTACGCGCCGCACGACGCAAATCCACAGCAGGGAGTATTTTTCGCGATTTCCTTTAGGATACAAGCAATACCAAAGATGGTTACAATGTTCGTGGGTCACACCATTTTTGTTGTACTTACTTGTGGGCATCGGTAGCTCTAAAGTAAACATCGTCCGGCGCATCCATCCAACTGATGACTTGCTTGCGTCCATTGCCACCGCGAGCCATTTGTGCAATCTTCTGCTTGCCATTCAGCTGAAAATAAATCAATGATTAATCTTGGATAGATCTGAATGTCACAAACTTTGACTTACATGATGCCTGGAGAGTGGTTGACCCGATGCCGCCATCATGGCTGCAAACTGTTCGGGGCTGGGACAATGCGAAGGCATTGGATCTTTGTTGGGTCGCTTTGCTGGCGGGCCGCTGGGCACTATGGTAACTACAATAGAGAGATTATAATTTAAAGTTAATGTCTAAATTTTAAAACGCTAATAATGTAAGGCAAACCTATTAAAAACTAAATACTATGTATTTTCTTAGTTATCAATTCTTCACTAAATAGTGCTGAGTCCGGGGTAATTAAATCTACTCACTCTTTATGTAAAATGGCCTCTCTCAATCTCTTGGCTTGAGCGCTTCGAATTTTCGCACAAGAGAAAGAACAGTGTAAATCCGAATCCGAACGGCAGTTTTTTGAAGCTTTTGCATGGCTAATTACTACAAAGCTGGCGCCAACAGCAGTGAGTGGTGACCGGGTGTAAAGTTTATTCAAAGAAAAAACTTTTCATTAGATGTTCCGAGGCGGGATCGAACCCACGACCTCTTGCACAGCGGTCGCGAAAACACTAGCCGCTGAGCCACCCGGCCACTCACTCTTCATGAGAACCAATAAATTAGGGGTATGCTTATTAGCTCAATTAAATTCAGTTTTCTATTAAAATTTTAGTTAAACAGTTTGATACTTCATCTTCGTTTTCACACGATAAGATAGATTTGAAAGAGTGCAGTAAACTAACGATTCGATTGTGAATTGTAAAGTAATCTACATCTTTGTTCTCAGCAGCAAGAATAGCTCGTTCACTGAACCAATTATGGTTTTTGCGGCTAGCAATAATAGTCGTTTAGACGTTCAGACGAAATTGCATAAATTTGGCGGAAATAAAATCTATTTGTTCGATTCGTCGACACGAAAGTTTTACTTTTTGAAGTGAAATAAGGCCCGCGGGCGGTTTTTCAACTGGCGTTATTTCATGCCCCCATATTAAGTATGTGCAAAAGTAACAGCCAGAAGGGAGCATTTCCGACCCTATAAAGTATATATATTCTTGATCAGCATCAACAGCCGAGTCGATATAGCCATGTCTGTCTGTCCGTCCGTATGAACAAACAGATCTCAGAGATGGTAAGAGATAGAGGTTTGTCATGTATGGGACATATGATTCTTATACTTGCAGGCAGATCAAGTTTATTTTCAATTTTTGCCCCGTCAGTTTTATAGATAGAAGGTTCGAACCTTCTGGACCTTCTTGAAATCAAGATTATTTATCGATCCGCCAAAGAAATGTTAAAGATCGGATGAACGGTTGTAGAGTTATAAGGAAAACAAACAATTATGGGCAGCACCGGTCGCAACGGTGATGGGCAGCACTTCACAATTACAGAGTATGTTATAGTCGGACTTGGCCGACTTTCTTTCTTGTTACTCTTCGAGTAACGGGTATAAACGAGAGCGTAAGTTAAAGTCGGTCCTACCATACTTTGATATACCCGCTATTCAGGGGAATGAATGTTTAATAGCCTTCCTTTATGTTAATTAACAGAGCATTAACATTACTGTGAACACTTCAACATTATGTTAGCAAACAGCGTTTGCTGCGCAGTAAAGTAGGCAGAAATTTTGACTACCTTCATAACTCCGCTATTTATTTTCCGATCTTTATGAACATTTGCGAGATTATTGATATTGAGAACAAAACTGTGAGTTTAAAATTTGAGATCGATATCTTAAAAATTGTGATCTGCATACAGACTATAGGAGTTTGCATACAAAATTTGGTGGCTCTAGCTCTTCTAGTCTCTGTGATCTAGGTGGGCATACAGACGGACGGACGTCCAGACGGACAGGGCAAAATCAACTCGGCTATTGATGCTGATTAGGAATTTATATACTTTATGGGGTCGGAAATGCTTCCGTCTGCCTGTTATATACACGACCTTAGTATACCCTTTTTATACACAGAGTATATTAAAGGGGGCATGAAATAACGCCAGGTGAAATAATAATAAAAAAAATTGTTGTATTTTTTGCTACGCGTGTCTCTTTGTTCTACATGTAAGCAGCAAGCTTGCTAATTCCCAACCGTTCTTTATTAAACATTTTTAATTAAAAAGCACAAGTATTTTAGAGTTTGCTTACAAAAACGTCACATGGCGCAGTGTAACCAGCAACGATTGATTTAGTTCGAATGATCGCTAATCGTCAACATGACCTAATGATAATTGAGAATCAAGTGAACAGCTGAACAACTAAACACTATCTCCTAGATAGCAGCTATCTTTTAAACTTAGAGCCGATTTCTAATTTTATAGATGGAAGCTATGGGTCAGATAAACTTAGAATTTACTCTTTTTTTTCTTAGGGAGCTCTACTACATAGATTTCCGATTTCGCCCAAACATAGTGGAATCATGGAAAAGCATAAAAAAAACTAACAAATACGAAGTTTGGAGGTGATCCCATTTAAAACAAAAAGTTTTTCTCACTAGAACTTTTTTTCGACCGATCATTCGTACTGCAGCTATATGCTATAGTCAACCGATTTGGACAAAACTTTGTAGGACTGCGTAAAAGTATACACAATAAGTATATGCCAATGATAAGGAAATTTACATTGAAAACAAAAAAGTGTTTCTCACTAAAACTAGTTTTTCGACCGATCGTTCCTATGAAAGCTATATGCTATAGTCATCCGAGTAATAGCCTTTAAGTTTATCTGATATACAGCAGCTTTTTGTAAGAAGAGAAATCTGGCCAAAATTGAATGAGATAAAGCAAAATAAAACTGAAAAGTTGTTAATGAACAAAATTTCCCGAACATACCCTCGTTGCCATTCAATGGTTGCTCCTCGTGCGCTCGCTTTCGTATCGTGGATGTTGCTTGCGCTGGAATTATTGATAGTTCTTTTTCAGCCACCACTGCCACAACATCTGGAGATTTGTTGGGCACGCGTTCGTAGACTAAACTGCCATCTGCCGCTTTCGGCGGTTTGGGGAATGAGACGACAACGGGCTGAGGCATTTTATCCTTAGGCGTGAGCACCAGCCATTCGTGTGGACCACTGCCAGGCGCACCCAAGCGATTGGCAATTTTAGTGACACTTCCACGGTCCTTGGGCTTGAGCAAGAGCAGCTTCTTAATCTCCACCTGCGATTTACCGCTAATACGATTCGTAACTGTAAGAAGGGAATTAGTGGCAACTTGTTAGCAATCTAGCAGCGACCCTGCTTATGAGTTATGCTTACATTCCTGCTTAACCAACAGAGCATTGATGGCGTACGCGCTTTGCCGCGCTGCCTTTTTGGGCTTCACAATGCCGCGACAAACGATGCGGGCCGCGCGCGTCATGGGATTCGTGTGCAAGTAGAAGGCAGTGCGCGTCTTCATGATGGGCCGCGGTGATCCAGAGCTGATGGCAATGCCATGAGCTTGGGCGTAATGCCGGGCCAGATGGGTCTTTAGCTTGAACTCCTTGCCGCAATTCACAATGGAACATCTGCGGAGCAATCAGAATTAGATGCGGTCAACTGGACTGAAAATTTTTCCGGCTTACCTGTGCAATTGACGATTGGTAAGATCACTGATTTTTTCGTCGTCGTTAAGGTCAACGACTGCGGTGGGCGTCGTTGCAGCTGCTGCTGACGCTGGTGCTGCCGTTATCACTGCCTTTTTCTTGGCATCGGCATCGCTTACGTCACCCTTGTGCGCCGACTTCATACTGCCGTACTTTCTCCAGTAATCCCAACAATTCTGACACAAACGACACGTTATATGTCCGCTGCTAAATGAGTTCCACTGAAGAAAGCAAGAGAACGAGGGAAGTTAAAACTAGACCTACACATAAATATTTCTAGCTTACCTGAGAGGATTTAGTTGTTCCGCATGATTCGCAGGGTTTGCCATTGTTGGACAAATCGGTGCCACCATTGGTAGTGCCATTATAAATGCCACTTCCCCCACTGCCTGCTTTAACACTGGCCCCATTACCCTTGCTATTGTTGTTGTATTGTGGTATATAGACCTGCTTCAGCTTGAGTTCCGCCTCAACGGCCTTGACGCGTTTCTGTTGCACATAACGATCGGTGGTCTTCCACATATAATAGTACTCAATTATCTGCTTTAGCGTTTTCCATGGCAGCTATAAAAGTGATGAAAGAAAAGTTCAGATCAGATTTAGATGAAATGGTGGTGGTATGTGGATGCTAAAATAGAGTCTTTCTAATCCTATTTCTAAGTAAAAGTTTCAGTCAGTATGTAATCTAAGCGACGTACACGAATGGACGCGACTTTTAGGGCTGGGCAAACAGACTACCGCGTTTCTGATGGTATAAATAGGGACAGGGATGGATAGGGAGGGAGGGGCACAGAAGTATTGCCGGATCACAACACTCGACGTAAAGAATTCAATTTCACTAGCTGGGATAGGATTATTCAAACTCTCAGAAGGCTGATAGCTAGTTGTTTCGAAAACCGAGGTATGACGGAGTATTTCGGAAAACTACACTGGTAGGTGTTAGTGTATAATAATCAAAAAATAGTTAAAAAGCTGTAGAATGTTCAGTCCAGAACAAACGATCCCAAAGTGCGGGTCGCCGGCTGCCTAGAGGTCTACTGAGTCTGGGTCCTGCTGCATCAGGAAACGTGTGAAAAATGCTATGAGTCTGAGACCAGTACATAATGTCGAAGGCAGCCTTCCGCAATCACCGCATCCTCATACAGTCGAGAATGCATAGGAGATATACCGAATATGTGTTCTCCGATTTTCCAGCCGCTAGCTGACAGGGTCCAAGGACGCGGCTCCCGTCCTCGCAGATATGGAGCCGCTTGACTTACTGACGATGGAAAGCAGTAAACTAAGATAAGGGCGGCTGATGGCGCAGTGACAGAAGGAAGAAGAGACAGAGCTATGCCTACGTATAAGTAACCGATAACCTGCCACAACGTGTAGAACTCCATTTTAAGCAAACAATGCTAGCTTGGGTCCCTTCTCCAAATACTCGATCGAAAACGAAAGACCACAAGCAACCGGCCACACCGTCGAGACGCTCTTTGATTTGAAATTGCTGCCAGACTGAGCCATCTACAAGCTCTCGAACTCATCACAAACCCCTCAACTGAGGCACCATCGGTTCAGGTTCAGTTGTGTCTGTACAACGCGCCCTTCTGTGAACCTAAACAACAAAAGCGCTCAACAGAGGCATCACAAAGTTCTCAACCGCGGCACCACGAAGCCATCAACGAGAAGGAACATCAACCTCAACTGAGGTACCTCACCCGAGGCACCTCAACGCCATGCATCACAAACCTCTCGACTAGAGGCAACATCAACCGGTTCAAATGAACTGACTTCTCGAATCCAACGCGAACCAACCATCAACCACGACGAGAGGCAACATCAACCGACTCGAACGAACTTGCTTGTCGACCCCCAATTCGAAGCAACTCAACTACTCTCTCAGTTCTACGGATTGTGCAGTTTCTACACGATTCATCAATGGTCACTGGAGTACTGTGCCATCACGATAACTATGGAAGCCCTTAAACTGTCATCTCGAGCATCATTGGTATTAAAAAAAAAAATTAAAAAAATCAAACTATATTAAACAATTACAAAAAAGTTAGTTGGACCCAAGTTCGGCCTTCTTTGGAAGGTAGGAACTCTCCTGTGGTTAGTGAGGCGTACGCAATGGAGTAAAGTTGCTGATCGGTGTAACAAGGCAAACCCAGCGCGATCCTGTCTTATTGAGTCCCAGGACAATCGGCCGATTTAGCCTGCAGGAAAAAACCTCCAGTAATGGAGAGAGGCTAAGAGATTTTGCTACGGACAGGAACATTGTCGTTAGTAGTACAAGATTTGAACATCGCGACATCCACAATGCGACCTGGAGGTCCCCAGATTAAAGCACGGAAAACCAGATTAATCACGTTGGAATAGACGGAAGGCATTCATCGAGTGTGCTAGACGTACGTGCGCTCCGAGGAGCCAATATAAACTCGGATCACTACCTTGTTGCTGCCAAAGTACGCACGCGACTCAGTGTGTAGTGGCTCAGTGGAAACATATTTCACACTTCATGAGTACGGCTGCCAAGGAGATTCTCGAATACGCCGAGCACTCCCGAAAACAGTCATGGTACGATGATGAGTGCCGCCGCGCTACTGCAGATAAATACGCTGCCTACAGGAGAACTTTACAGTCGGGAGCAACGCGAGCTGTCAAGGAGCGATATCGGAAGAAAAGGAGAGAGGAGAAGTGCCTTTTTAAAAAGAAAAAGGACGAGCAGGAAAAGCGTATGCGTGAGGAAGTCGAAAGGCTGTTCGGCATGAGTGAGACTCGAAAATTCTACCAAAAAATTCGGCGACTAGCCGAACGACGAAGCCGGAAATCTTGTCACAGATCCACAAGTGGCACTAGACAATTGGAGAAATTATTTCTCCAACCTGCTGGGAGGCGATGACGAACACCATGATGCCTCGGGAGAAATAGTGGAACCACCAATCGACGGAAATAGACCCACCGGACCATAACGAAGTTTGGTAAGCCATAAAAAGCCAAAAATATAACAAATCAGCTGGAGCTAATGAGCTGACCGCTGAATTGTTTAAGGCTGTCGGCGAGGAGCTGGTAAGGTGCATGCAGCAACTCCTATGCAGAATATGGTCCGAAGAGAGTATGCCCGAAGATTGGAGTCTAAGAGTTCTCTGCCCAATACTTCAAAAAGAAGACCTTTCTACCCATTGCATATAAGGTTCTGTCATGTATCTTATGTGAACTTCTAAAGCAGAGAATAAGCGAACTGATCGAACTTTATCAGTGTGGCTTTAGACCTGGTAAATCCGCCATAGACCAAATATTCTTATTGAAACAAATACTGGAGAAAACCCATGAGACGAAAATCAAAACCTACCATCTTTTTGTTGATTATAAAGCCGCTTTCGACACACCGATAAGGTCAAAGTTCTTTGAGTCCCTGCCTACTTTTGGTATACCCGCTAAGTACGTTCGACTTTGCGTGATGGCGTTGAGAAACACACAAACTCCGTCAAAATAGGAAAGAATCTCTCCGAGCCATTTGATACCAAAAGAGGTTTTCGGCAGGGTGTCACCTTATCGTGTAACTTCTTTAATCTGCTGATGGAGTATATACTGCGCCAATGCACAAATGCTAACAGAGCGGGCACCATCTTTACCAGAGCTAACATGGTACTTGTATATGCCGATGATATTGATAGATAGAGAAACAGTCAAAACTCATGGGCTTAGCGGTAAATGAGGATAAGACGTAGAACCTACTATCAACGCGCAGTGAGTCTACGCGTCTTAGACAATCTGTTGCAATGGGAGAGTACAACTTTAAGGTTGAAAATGACTTTGTCTACCTCGGAACGATGATTACCAGCGACAACAACATCAGTCTGGAGATCCGAAGAAGAATTGCTCTTGCAAACCGATGTTCACTAAAAAGTTCAAGAGCAGAGCCCTTTTCTCGAAAAACGAAAATTGCGCTATACAAGTCGCTTATTATCACAGTCCTGCAATACGGCGCAGAAGCATGGGAATTAACAGCAGCGGATGAGGAGGCGATCGGCGTGCTCGAGAGAAAAGTCCTTCGGAGGCTTTATGGACCTTTAAAAGATGAGTACCGCAGCCGTATGAACCACGATCTGTATGAGCTCTATGGGGACACTGATCTAGTCAAGCGCATAAAACAACAGCGGCTGCGCTGGTTTGGACATGTTACTTGTATGGAAAAAGAAGCTCCCGCCAAAAAAGTGTATAGTCGTAGGGCGAACGAATTAGGGACAGTAGAAGGGTAGGACACCAGAAACTAAGATGGGAAGATCAGGTGCTGGAAGACGTTGAGGCGCTTGAACTGACCAACTGGTGCCAGCTCGCACAAGACAGATGCGAGTGGCGGGCATGAATTGCAGCGGCCGAGGCCGTCAAACGGTTGTGATTGAAATATCAGGCCAAATAAGAAGAAGAAAAAGGACACAACCAGTGTTTAAATTGCTTTACTTAAAGTAGCAATATTCTGATTAGCTGAGCAATAAGTTTTTTTTTTACCTAACTAAAGTGACAGCTTAAGGTGTTAGCATCTTCTCATCTGTACCGGCAACCGGAACATGAGCCGAAACTTTTAAGTGAATGGCCAGCTGAGCCGAGTAACATCTTTTGGGAAAAAGCAAGGGTTCAAGAAAGTCACTTTTCTAGTTCTTTTAGAATGTTCTGTGTCAAAATCAGTATTTTTCGACTTCGTGAACGAAAAAAGGAATATTCCAATTGTGAAATTAATAATAATTTAAAATAATAATAAAATCTTCGTATATTTAGAAGTTACCAAGAATACCCATTTTAAAGACCAGGGAATTTCGAGAGCCATGAAAGAGTTAGGTTATGGGGTGCAAATAGTCGTCTAATAATAAAGTTTCTCTTTTAATTCTTTTACACAACCGGTTGCTATTGGCACCAGCTGTGAAGTAAGTAGCCATTATAAAACTCCTTACGCTTCTAAGCATTCGGACTCGTCGTTAAACTGTATGTTTCCTTCGCACGTGCGAAAATGAGAACCCCTTTGGAATATAAGATCAAAAATTTTTTTTTATGGAAGAGGTTGTTATGATGCTTTCGACTGTTAATGGATGAAACAGTTTGGCAAATTGTTCGAGTTCAACTCAACAAAAATGAAGCTGAATATGTCTCTGTAATAAGGCCTACATACGAGAAACCGAGCTTATTCTTTAAAAGTCTTCAAATCTCTATTAAACTTTCTTCTGCATTCACAGTGCCACAACACCCAAGGGTCACAAGGTTCGTAGTGGTTCAATCAAGTGTTTGGAAATTCGTTGCTTCTTAAAATTTCCTTCATAGTTTGTATTTTTTATTCATATGTGAAAAATTCAACTTACGAAATCTTGTCGTATATCATTGAAGTCTTTGCCATATTTGTCTAGCGCCTCCTCAAACAGATTTGCCTCCGAGGCGCTCCAATCTTCGATTTCATCGCGACAGAGCACCGGTCCAGTGGAAGGAACTAGCGAAGACATGGACTCCTCAATTGAATATTCGTGTTTGTGCAGAATGTTCATGGCGTGAAACTGGAACAATAAATAAAATCCTAGTTAACACCTGGATCAGCATTTAAGCCTGCTTGGGATACTTACCAGCGTAATGTCCCGGCTGGCGGCCGCCGCGGACATATGCAATGAGGGTTGCTTCACTGAACTGCTGCAGTCCAAGGCGCGGGCAAAGGTGCCAATGGAACGCGAAACGACAAGAAACTGATCGATCTTGCGATCGGTCAAACTATGCTCCGGCGTCCACACCAGCGACTCCAACTCCTCCAGCTTGCGCTCATCCGTGGCAGTGTCTTTTAGCTTGGCGGGTATATCACACTGATAACGACTGCCGACGCGTATTTCGCCCTTGTCGGCGAGCAACGTTTTTTGATTCGGATCAAAGACCAAACAATAAAAGAATGTGTCCTGTGAAATAGAGAATAGAGTTGGATTAAGTAGCCCCCTCAAGCACATGAGTCAGCTAAGAACCAACTGCTGCTGCTACCAACTACTACGACTCACGTCTTTATTGAGATAGCTCTGCAGCGACTCCGTCTCATTGAGCAGGGTCACTGAGCATTTGCCTCGTATCTGTGTGGCGGGTATCGTTTCAACTTGGCGCGACAGGAACAGCTCGCGATGCTTGATCTGATAGCGTTGCTTGCTCGTTAATGCTTCGCCCTTTTCTGCATCCCCAGCTACCGAGCTGCTGCTGTTGCTGCTGGCATTGCCAGTGGCTGAACTGCCACTGCCAGTTTGAGCTGTAGGGCTGATGCGTTCCTCTTCAAGGGCAGCTGCAAGAGGACAACAAAAGCAATAAGAAGTTTTCCAACATAATTACTATCTACTAGCAGAGCCAATCCAAGCTTCATAACAGCACTAACTAAATACAATCACAAAATATCAAGATGATACGAGAAAGTAAAAGGATCAACGTTAATGCATTCCGAAATAGATTTTAAGCTACGATTGTTTAGGATGTTGCTTATGTGTACCTATTGAGGGATCAAGCACAGCTTGTGCCGCCTGCTCCTCGCTCACGGGTGTTCTAAGCCAGGTTTTCTTCAGTTTCGTTGCCAGCGGTGAGTCCTCGGCGGTTGCCACTGCATCATGAAAGTTGGTATTTTGGTATTTGTGAGTTTGGGGGGAAATATGTTTATTTACAATGATTGCGGTTAACAAGCAAACTAAAGTTACTCAAATCAAATAATAACAAGTTGGCAGCAAGCACCTAAAAGTGAGGTTAAGTACGAGAAGTAATTTCACTAAAATATGTCAGGGGGAGGGGCGGGAGTGGGTGCTCAAGCAACAAAATAAATACAAAACTTTTTGAATTTATTTCGAATACCCAACGACAGGGAGGCATGAAAACGTATCCACTGATGGGGTAAGGGTGGTCGTTTCTACTTAACAGAACAAGACGTGGATGGAGGGGTTGGGCGCCCAGCCTAACCTCCCAACAAACAGTTACATGGAGTTTGGTTGCATAGCTGAAGCTACAGCAGCAGCAAGAGGCGTAGGTGTGTGGAGAAGACGTTTGGGTTAAGGGGTAGGAGTGTCTGCTTGTGGCGGCCATAGATAGGACACAGAGCACACGGTAAAGGAGTGGGGCGTGGTTGGTTTTTTCAGAAAATGCGCGCTGTCAGGGAATTTTTGCTTCGCGCATTTCAGTTTTTTACGTGCGTCGCGACGTCAGAGATGAAAACGACGTGGGAGCTATTGACTTTGTTTTGTACTCCCTAATTAATCGGTTTTGCTATTTTCTCAATGGACTAAGAAGACTCAGACCAGGTCAGATTGACCAATTTCCACCATTTTTACACATTTATTAATAGCCATTTTGACGAGAAATAACGAGAGCGTAAGTTAATGTCGGCCCTGCCGTTACCCGTTACTTATGGGAATTAATGTTTAATAACCTTCCATTATGCAGGCAACGCATGCGGCGCAGAAAAGTATGCAACGTTTTTCATCATCTTTATAACTTTGCCATTATCCGATCTTTATGCAAATTTCAGAGACTATAGATATCGGGCGCCAAGCTTGATGAGTGAGATATCTGCAAAATTGTAAAAGGGCGGGATGGGTCGTGGCATAGTTTTGAAACAAACTTGATCTGCGTGCAGACATTACTGGTCTACATAATGGAAGCGACTATACTCAAACGCTATACGCCCCTCGCTAAACTTGCAGAAAGATAAAGAAGCAAGACAAAATATTAACAAGGGAGCTGAAGTCGAGTGCCCCGACTACAAAATACCCTGTTCCCTTGACTTCTTGTGTTTTCATACACATATACACACGCTCACACATACACTCACACACACTCTAACATACGCAAACACGCACGCGCAAACGCGGTAACTGACAATGCAAGGCCCCCCTCTCTCCCACAAGCAAAAATGATTCGTATATAACTTCGGTGTTTTTTGTCCAATCTTATTGATCTTTTCAGAATAGATTGATATTGGGCCTTAATTGATATATATAAAGTTTGGAACGTCTATCTTAAAAATTGTGGCTCTGACAGTTTTTTGCGCTTAAAGGTGGGAGGGGATCTGAGATCGACGCATTCATACGGACAGACGGACATGGCCAAATCGACTCGGCTGTTGATGCTGATCAATCATATATGTATATTCATTATGGGGTCGAAGATGCTTCCTTCTTCCAGTTACATACATTTGCACGACTTTAGTATGAGGGATGGAAATTAGGCCGCGTGAATTTAGGCCGCAATCGGCGGCCTAATTGCATTCTGCAAAATGAATTTAGTCCGCGACCACAAAACGAAACTAGACCAAAAGAAAGCGAAAGAAATTGGATCTTTCATTTTTCAAAATGAATTAAGGCCGCGATTACAAAATGAAACTTGGCCGCGCGGTCTAAATTCATTCTACAAAATGACTTTAGGCCGCGATGTCAAAATGAAATTGCAGCGCGCGGCCTTAATTCATTTCACGAATGAAATAACACCGCCCATGGTCATATGTGATTGCAGCCTAGAATCATTCATAAAAACAAATTTAATTTTGAGATCGGCCATAAAAAATACATTCAAGTCTAGAGAATTCTATCAAAATTAATTTTGCAGAATAAATTTAGACCGGCGGTCCTTTTTCATTTTGACATCGCGGCCTAAATACATTTTGTAGAATGAATTTAGACCGCGCGGCCAAGTTTCATTTTGTAATCGCGGACTTAATTCATTTTGATAAATGAAAGAAGGCCGCGCGGTCTAATTTCATTTTGTGGTCGCGGCCTAAATTTATTTTGCAGAATGCAACTAGGCCGCCAAACAAAATGCACCGCGGCCTAATTTCACAGAGCGCTTTAGTATGCCCTTTTTACTCTACGAGTAAGGTAATAACTGGACCCAGAAGAGGCGCCATTAATTGGTCAGCTTTGAAAATTACTTAGCTAGCCTCTATTTTTATACTCTGTACCAAAGGTACATAGAGTATAATAAGTTTGTGCAAAAGCCATGTCCGTCTGTCTGTCCGTATGAACGCACAGATCTCAGAGATGGTAAGAGATAGAGGTTTGACATGTATGGGACTTATGCTTCTTATACTTGTAGGCAGATCAAGTTTATTTTTAATTTTTGCCACGCCCCTTCCCGCCCCCGCAAATTGGCAAAAAGTCATATCTCCCACAGTTTTATAGATAGAAGGTTCGTTCCTTCTGGACACATTTAGTAATTAGGATTAATAATCGATCCGCCAAAGGAATGGTAGAGATCGGATGAACGGTTGTCGAGTTATAATGAAAACAAACAATTATGGGCAGCACCGGTCGCAAAGGTGATGGGCAGCACTTCACAGGTACAGAGTATGTTATAGTCGGGCTTGACCCACTTTCATTCTTGTTTTTTATACTTACCAAGGGTACTAACGAAAGCTTTGCCATGGCGGCAGCCGAAACAGCCATCTACACAGCCACAGCTACTGTTCATGTTCATATGTATTTTCTTTTGAATTTTCTGGTCGATTATTGAACTTGAGCCTACTAGCAATCACTTTGATTTACCAAAAGATTGAATAGCGTCACAGATAAAAAATTTGCATACAGAGTAATGTTTCAGATGCTCACAAATCTTGCCACAAATCTTATGAGACCAAGTTCTTCAAATTACCAATACAAATTCTTCGGAACTAGTTACATTTATTTATTTCAACCGATCTTCGCCAATCCTTGACAGATCGATTTAAAATGCTCTTTACTAAATATGTCTAGAAGGTACGAACTTGCAAAACTGTGGGAGATATGACAATAAACGTGATCTACCGGCCATGTCTGAGATCCTCGCTTTCTAAAGTACAGACCGACGGATATGGCTATATCGACTCAGCTGTTTACGCTGATCAAGGGCATATTTACTTACTTTAAAGGGGCGGAAATGCTTCCGGGTGTAACATACCTTCGCCCAAAATTTAAATACTCTACTCTGTGTACCTTTGGACTGCAAAACAAAAAGGGGGTTTAAATTTTCTTACGTTTCTCTTTGGAGTAGCATTTCGAGTACGCTTCACAAGAATAGCATTCATATTCATAATTTGTGTGCTAATATGTAATGAAAGATTAGCAACTTTATTGCCAAAAGTCAGAGCACACGCATTGAAAACTCATGACTCGGAAACAAAGAGCAGCAACGGCACAAGATGATAACAACGCAATCCATGTTGCATAGGTGTGGGTCTAAAGGGGTTGCGTTAATGGGAAATGTGCGTTAAATTGGAGTTGGAGGGGTATACCACACGGAAAACGCATTTTCGTTGGGGTCACGTTTCGAATTCGAGTGGGCGGCACTGGTCGAAGCCCAGAACTCAACACCCATCACAGCCTGGCTCAGTTTTTTGGGGTTTGGGTGGGTGATGTTTTTTTTTTTTTTTTTGTGGAAATTGGGTGGGTTGATGCTAGTTGTTGTTGGGTACCCCCTGTGTATGTATACATAAATGCAAAGCGCGCCTCCCAACTGCGTGTGCTGCTTCGCTTCTGACCTCCACCTCTCCCCCAGCTCCTGGAGCACTCATGAACATTTTCGTGCACACAGAGACATTCACATACACTCGCTCATCGAGGTAGACAGCAAGTCTACCTGCTACTCCTACTGACTGCTTGACTGAGAGTATCACATTCGCATTGGTGCTGGCGCCGCCTAGCAGCAGCCAAAAACAGCAACAACAACGGGGTACAGTGCACATTATGTTTATGTTGTTGCTACGGATGCGACGGATGCTGGGATTCCGTTTTCTCTACGCTTTAGCTGCCGCCTGCCTCTGTGTGTTTTACAGTTGTTGTCATTGCGGTTCTTGTTGCTCTTGATGTCGGCTTTGGCTCGTGGTGGTGGTGGGAATGGAAGTGGGCGGAAATTGAATGGGTGGGCGCATGCCTTGACACATTGCACACTAGCCTGGGTGGGGGTTTATAGAGACTGAGACGTAGTCGTAATGTGTATTCGTCGGCTCTGCTTTTGGTTTTTGGCATTTTTGTGGTGAAAATGTGCTTAGTGTTTGAGGACCTAAGTAAAGAGTGGGGTAGTGGGCAGGAGGGGAGTTTTAACGTTTAACTAGTTTGAAGGCCACGACAATAACCTCACTTTTCTGCCCAGAACCAAAAATTAAGTGGACTGATGATTGGAGATTAGCGACCGCTGTTGGTCAAGATTACTTACGTTGATGCTTGTCGGCCAGTTGGACCAATGGGTTGGGCAGATCACGACGCCGATAGAAGCACATGACCTTCGCTTCCACATTGCCGCTTTGGTTTTTGTTCAATTCCTCGATACGACGTATCAGATAGGGACTATTCGGCGCTGTCTCAGCGTACACGTAGTCTGGAATAAATATAGTCAAAGAATGAAATTAAAATAGGGAAACCTGATATTTAAATTACTTTTACGAACTCAAAGTTTCACACACGCGACATATTTTTATACTCTTTACCTCCGACCCCATAAAATATATTCTTGATCAACATCAACAGCCGAGTCCGACCGTCTGTCTGTCTTTATGAATGCACAGATCTCAGATATGTTAAGAGATAGAGGTTTGACATGTATGCGACGCATGCTTTCTATAATTGCAGCCAGATAAAGTTTATTTTCAATTATTGCTTTTAGCTTCTACTGCAGCATCTAAATTCACACTGAGCAAACACCTTCGTTAGTACAGAGTATATTATAGTCGGGCTTGACCAACTTTTCTACTAGTTTCTTAATCAATTCTACCAATTTTTCGAGTTGCCTTAGAGACGGAAGCACGTCGCTAGTCAAATGAAATGAGTATTTTATATTCCGCCAAGTTATTGAAAAAAATCTCTTGGACAGCAAGAATACATATATGGGCATTTCCACAGCACGCCTGCGACAGTCGTACGAATTTATTAGCCTTCATCATAAAGAAAATCAAAGAAAAATTTTTAAATAAATTTGTCTATATTGGTTTTTGAATAGTATTTTAGTAGCACTATTTTTAATGTATTAACTGGGAGTTGTAGAAAGACAAGGTCCCAAGATATTGGCAGATAAAAAGGAATACGTTATGTGACAGAATATGGAAGTGCGTTTTGTTGGGTTTCATAAAAATTCATACATCTGCGAATACCATTTGAGTTTGTTAACACAACTAATTTTAATACGATCTGCAATCATGTTACTATATGGGCATTTCCCAGAAACAGTCGATCAACCAAAAATTTTTGAAATTAATCAAACTTGTTTTTTTTATGGAGCATTAGACAAGATATTAAACTTTATTAATATATAAAAAAATATGAATTTCGATGATCAGTATTATTAAAATTATTACCAAACCCCACCCTCCCTCAGACCTCTAAATGTTATATCAAAAATTATCATTTTTAGGTGTTCATATCATCACTTCAGTGACTCATAGATGGTCAGATCGAAAGCCATATATTTACTTATTCAATTCTCAGGTGCTTGCGTTGTAGCGTGCGTGACGAATAATAAGGTTTTTTACATATTGTGAGTAGAATAAAAATTTTTTTTTACAATTCATTTATAGTTTTGCCTAAATTTCTTGTACTGATTTTTGGTAAAAAAAAAATTAAAATTCTACAATTAAAAAAAGTTATTGCTTATTTATTTCTGTAGCGTGCGTGACGGTATGAGTTTGATTGGCAAAAATCCGTCGGTACGAGCTAACAGATCTCAGATATGGAAAGAGATAGAGGTTCAACATGTATTGAACATAAGCTTCTTATACTTGCAGGCAGATTAAGATTATTTTCAATTTTTGCCACGCCCCTCCCGCCCCCGAAATTTTGAAAAAACGTCATATCTCCCACAATTTTATAGATATAAGGTTCGTAATACACCAATAAACTAACATTTATCGTTCTAAAATAATTTTCTTGAGACTTGCTTATCAACCACTTCTCTCCTCCAGCGAACTCTGTTGTTGGCCGTCGCTTTCAGTTCTCCCCAACTTTTCCCGATGCCTTGCGCCTCTCTATCGACAGTCCTCCTCCAAGTTTCTTTGGGTCTGCCACGTGACCGCCAGACTCCGTCCAACGGGTTTTATTCCATTGCCTTCCTTGCGATGTTGTTCTCGCTTTTTCGCAATGTATGTCCTCCATTCCATCCAGCTCCATTTCATCCTGCGTATTATGGTTTAGACACTCTCCATATTCGCTCGTTTAAGTAGCTCAGAGTTGCGTATTCTGTCAGACCAGAATATGTAGTAGATGCGTCGCAGGCAACGGTTTACAAATGTTTGGAGTTTCGCCACTAAGGAAGCTGTAATTTTCCAAGTGGCAGCGACACGATTCCCAGGTCCAAAACCAGAGCCTTGGATTGTCCGGAACGGATGCTGAGAATGCTGAGCGCTTTTTTCTTCTTCCCATACATCACACAAATTTTTGCGCAAATTCACACGCATTTAGCGCCTACACTACACCAGCATTTGTGCAAATTTAAGTTCATAGCAAGCGCTTCTTCTTTTTCCAACAACAACTTGCTACCAAATGAGGAGAATTTGCGCAAAGCGAACTCTCACCACACAAAGCTTTGCGCAAAGAACCCAAAAAATTAAAACGTTTTTGATTTCGGTCTCGGTTTGCGCAAATGCGTGCGTGTGACTCATACACTCATATTTCACTAACACACATAAGTGTTTTGCGCAAAAATTTGTGTGGTGTATGGGGGGACTTCATATGCTTACAGCTGAGAAGTCTGGTGGGTGTCTGCTCTCTGCACAATGGGCCGCAAGTTCAGTTTTCTGTATTGGTGTCTCATCGCGTCGTTTTATATCAGACTTATGTCCTGATAGTCTAGTTTTTAATTTGGATTTAGTCGTACCAATATATACCTAGTCGCATATATTAGTTCTGTCTCCGGCACATGGGATTTTATATACAGGGTGTCCAGAAACTTTTCGTCAGAACTTTAAAACATGATAGCTGTTATCAATATAAATATTTTTTTCTTTTACACCATGGGTCTAAGTGGCTTCGTTTCCAAGTTATTAAGTCTCAAAATAAAATGCAGTTTTGATGCAGTTAAATGAAAATTTCAGTGAAATAGTTTTCAAAAAAATTATTTTCTGGAATTTAATTGACATTTTCCAAATTTAGGGAAAGTTTGTAGTGTAATATTGAGAGTAATACTTTGTGTTGCTATGAAATTCTCTTAGGTTGAGTACGCGTTGTAAATCGAAAGCGGGGCGACTGCAACGGAAGTCGATTCTGCCTTGGAGGAAAAGGGATTCAAGGTCAAGTCCGTTATAAACTTAATAAACAGGGACAAAAAACCACAGCCACTATTCAAAGTTGAACTAAGCCCGGAAGACACAGCTCCTAAAAATAATGTAGTGCACCCAATTTACAAACTACCTTTCTTATTGCACCGCAGAATAACCGTAGAGGAGCCGCACAAACGCACAAATCCAGTGCAATGTACCAATTGCCAAAAGCCTGCTGCACCCTGCGATCAGTTTGTGTAGCATGCGGAGAGCTGCACAACCCTGCCTCATGCCCTGCTAACAAGGAGGATCCATCTGTCAAAAAATGCAGTAACTGTGGAGGTAACCACACTGCAAACTACAGAGGTTGCCCAGTCTACAAAGATCTGAAGAGCAGGATTAATACGCGCAAAGAGTTTGCCCGATCCAATGGAAACCTTAATCAGTTCACACCCTCGCAGTCGACCCCTGGAGTCTTCTTCACCAAAGCTACGAGATCGAGCTTTGCCCCAACGACTACAACACAAGGTGTTTCTTTCGCAAGCGCCTTGAAACTAGGAAATGATAGACCCGCACCCATATCTACGGTTTCGCATGAAATTCGAAGTGAGCCGACACTGCCATCAAAACAAGCGGAACAACCATCAAAATATAGTAGCTTAGAAACTATGTTTCTATCGCTACAGCAGACGCTAAAGGATTTTATGGTATATATGCAAAACGCAATGCAAGAACAAATGAGAACACAAGGAATTCTCATTCAAATGCTCGCTTCGCAACAATCCAAGTAATGGCTCTCCTACGAGTTTCACTCTGGAATGCAAATGGCATTCCCCGCCACAAAGTAGAGTTATCAAAATTTCTCCAAGACAATGAAATCGACATAATGCTTCTTGCAGAAACTCACTTGACGAACCGATACAATTTCAATTACCTGGGTATGCATTTTACGGCACAAATCACCCAGATGACAAAGCCCATGGTGGCACTGGCATCCTCGTCAGAAGCCGCATCAAGCATTACCCACTTTCGGAAAACTACCTACAAGCCACATCTATATGTGTAGAGTCTAAACGAGGCAATATCACTCTGTCCGCGGTTTACTGTCCCCCACGTTTCGCAATATCAGAAAATCAATTCCTAGATTTTTTTAATACACTTGGTCAACGCTTCTTGGCTGCGGGTGACTATAATTCGAAACATCCCCACTGGGGCTCCAGACTGACCAATCCCAAAGGGAAGCAACTCTACAGCGTACTCACGCGCGCATCAAACAAACTCGACTATGTATCTCCGGGAAGGCCTACATACTGGCCGGCAGATCCAAAGAAATTACCCGATCTTATAGACTTTGCTATAACAAGAAAAGTTCCACAAAACTTGGTAACTGCAGAAGCCCTTGCTGACTTGTCGTCAGACCATTCTCCAATAATATTCACCCTTCTGGAGTGCCCTCATGTTAGAGAATATCCTCGGAGACTGACATCACACAAGACAAACTGGCTCAAATACAAAAAAAATATATCAGCAGTCACATCGAGCTGAGCCCAACCATAAACAGCGAAGAAGACATTGACAATTCAGTTCAAGCCCTCACCTCTATCATTACTGCCGCTGCTCATCACTCAAACCCCCAAACGACAACAACAGCACCTCAGCAAGATCGTAGATTGACAAACAGTTACATTGACCGGCTGGTCTCAGAAAAGCGGCGTGCAAGAAGAGAATGGCAAAGCTTTAGATCGCCTGCCGCAAAAAATCGTCTGAGACTTGCAGAACGCGTACTTCGCAAAGCACTCGAGGCCGAGAGAACAGCTAGAACAGAGCCGTTATATCGAAAAATTATCGCCTACAAGCACTCTCTCAATCTCTTGGCTTGTGCGCTTCTTAATTTTAGCACAAGAGATTATTACACCTAAAATGATTATGAAACTTCCAAGTCCCGCCATTACATATGTCTCAAGACTTTTCAATGCTGTTCTGCGATGTTGATACTTTCCAACTCAGTGGAGGAGGTCCACAATCATAATGATTCAGAAACCAGGAAAAGATAAAACACAAGCGTTATCATACAGACCCATTAGTCTGCTACCTTGCCTGTCAAAACTATTTGAGAAGATCCTACTCAGTAAAATTGATGCCCATGCACAAAATATCATTCGCTCATATCAATTTGGGTTTAGAGCAAAGCATGGGACTATTGAGCAAGTCAACCGTTTAACTTCAGACATTCGGACTGCGTTTGAGCACCACGAATACTGCTCTGCAATTTTCTTAGATGTTGCCCAAGCATTTGACTGCGTTTGGTTGGATGGTCTTACGAGGTGTGTTCAAAAGTATCGTTTTGTTTTTTCAAATTTTTTTTTTCTGAATATCTATTTTGTCCCCTTCAAAGTAATCCCCATGGTTTATACACTTTGCACGGTTTTCTATCTTCAAGCACTTCAAAAATCTTTTTATCTTGTTCGTCCTCCTCGATGCCGTCTTTATCTCGTAGGTATGTAACGTCGTCCTTTCTGGGCCTCTTCGTTTAGGGAACAAGAAAAAGTCCGGGGGCGATCTGGGGAATACGGTGGCGCGGATCTTATGTGTTGTTTTTGGCAGTCGCGCCGCACTTGGGTACGGGGCCGCCTTTTCTTCCACACCGGCCTGTGCCGCATTGAATCCTATACCGCCCCGTGCGACCGGCACCCGCCCCCGAAACTTCGAACAACCCAGGCTTTGCGCCTGATGAGAGCGCCACCAACCACCCCCGTCCAGCCCTCTGATTGCCGCGGTAACTCTCTACTTCGACTGGCGCATGATAAAATCGAGACGACCACACAAACAGCTGCAACAATTATGAACATTCAATGGCCGGCTTGTCGTAGTGGACATGAGTAGCAACATAACGCCACAAAAAAAACCAAATTTCGAATATACGTAACCCGCGAAAATTCAAAATTCGCGATACTTTTTGAACACACCTCGTATATTCAATATAAGGACAATGCTTCCCCCAAATACTCACAAAGTATTAGAAAGTTACGTCAGTAACAGAGTATTTACAGTTCGTCAAAATGAGTACACAACAGAAGAGTTCACTATAGGAGCCGGAGTGCCGTAGGGTAGCGTACTCGGTCCTCTCCTATATGTAATGTACACTGCCGACATACCAACAGACCCTCGACTTACAATAAGTACTTTTGCGGATGATACGGCAATATTAAGCAGATCACGATGTCCAATTAACGCAACAAGTCTGCTGGCAAGCCACCTAGCTAAAGTGGAAAAGTGGCTGGCCAACTGGCGCATTAAAATCAATGAGCAAAAGTGTAAGCAAGTGACGTTCACACTCAACAGAAGCACCTGTCCCCAGCTATCCTTAAATGCAACCCAGATCCCGCAATCAAACGATGTTGTATACCTAGGTGTGCACCTCGATAGAAGGCTCACATGGCGCAAACACATAGAGTCGAAAAAGCTTCAAATCAATTTAAAAGCCAATAGCCTTCACTGGCTAATCAACTCCTGTTCCCCTCTTAAACTGGAATATAAAGTCCTACTGTACAAAAGCATCATAAAGCCTGTCTGGACGTATGGCTCGCAGTTATGGGGAAATGCCTGTGCGAGCAGTGTGGACATCCTCCAAAGATCACAATACATTCGCAATGAGTGTATCCACAACGACCTCAGCATCCCATTGGTCGAAACTGAAATAGAGCAACTTAAACAAAAATATTCTGAGAAGCTTCTTACCCACCCAAATCAACTTGCAAAATCTCTTTCCATGCTAGCAACACATTCTCGTCTCAGGAGAAATGACCTACCAACCCAGCGACTGACTTGAAGGGCCGCAGAACACAAACTATCTCCAACAGGGGATGGTTTATAAAATAGTTTCTAGATTAAGATCTGAAAAATTATTGTTAGTCTCATTAAGAGAAGATTCAATAAATACAAAATAAGCTTAAAAAAAATTTTAAAAAAAGTACATCAAAGTGTCCATATTCAATATCATTCGATTGCGTTGGCCCAACTTTACAAAATGACTCCGGGTAGCCCTTTTCGGAAATGCCCATATACTTAAACACAATTCTTTAAAGTTTTGTTAAATTCGGATGACTATAGCATATAGCTGCAGTACGAATGGTCGGTCGAAAAAGAAGTTCAACACCCAAAAAATTAGTATCAATATCAATTTGATACACGTTGTCTCAAATTGAAATTAGTTACCAGTATCGTTTTTTTAGTATCAATATAATCCTAGAAAGTGTCAAAATGATCTTTTGCTTATTAATTTGATACGCTAAAGTATCAATTTGAAACAAACACATTTTTATGAAGTTCGAAAATTCGAAATGTTATGCTAGTATGTAAAACGAAGCAGCTGAGCTGGTGGAACAGTAGGCGCTTGACGATTGACATTAATTGTTTTGATTTTAGTGCAAACACACCAGAAATTTGCTTAAAGTAAAAGCTATGTAAAACAGCACTCCAGACGACGTGCTGAAGACTAGACTGCAATATTTCAATATGGAGCACATGCTCTATATTTAAAAGGTGAGCAGCTAAACATATGAACATCGTTCCTTGCACACATTTGTAAATAACAAATATAATTTTTTACAGAGGACGTACTCAACGCTGTTTCTACTCTATCCAAGTAGAGATAATCAAAGTCAGCTCCAGTTGTGGCGTGGTTCGCATACGCTGAGGTTTCTGAACCATTACTAAAGAAAGTCTTCGACCTGAGATGATCATGCCATCATAATTGGGGCAGCACCAAATCAATAAGGTTCGCTTGATGCACTTCCTTACAGTACTTCTGTATTTGAATAACATACTCGTTGAAATGTAAGAGTACAATGTTTCCCATAATCATAAAATACATTTTGTAAGAATACAGAATAAAATAAATCAATTTAAATGTTTAAGTTTTAGTTTTAATGGCAGTTTGCTTATAACTGAATTGGGACTTCAAACTTAATAAGAAAAAGTGTTAAATTGAGAAAAGCTAGTATCAAAATGATACCAAAAGTTTGACAGTCAAAATATCAAAATGATAATTGTTAGTATCATATTGATACTAAAAAATTAATATAAAATAGTGTCAGCCTGATACTAGATAGTATCAATTTGATATTTTCGAAATATCATTTTAATACTTTCGAATATATCAATTTGTTACTTGGAGTATTAAGGAGAATTTCATACTCAATAGTTTCAAACTGATGACTAAATAGTGTCATTTTGATGACTACTTTTTTTGGGTGTAGTGAGAAAATGGGATCGACTCCGAATTTCGTACATGTTAGTTTGATATGCTTTTCCGTGATTTCACTAAGTTTGGTCGAAGTCGGACATCTAAATAGTATATCTGTCATGGAAAAGTAAGGTCTGAAAAGTGGTCGTAGTTCAAACATTTTTTTTTTGTTTTCAATGGAATTGTTCTTAAAATTGGCATTTCTTTATTCTGTATGCTTTCACACAGCTCCACAAAGTTTTGTCAAAATCGGATGAATATAGCACATAGCTGTCATAGGAACGATCGGTCGAAAAACTAATTATGGTGACAAAACTTTATTATTTCTGAAAATAGCGTCTTTAGACTAGACAGATATTAATAATATCTGCTTCAGCACAATTTTGCCGATTTTGATGAAAATCGAATGAATATATCGAATAGCTATCATACAAAAATCAACCTCTGACAGAAAGAATCCTTCGGATGACATTATAACTTAATACCAAATAACGTTTCATAGACGGTGATCTATATTGAATAAATAGAATGATACTAGTAATCTACGATTATCGGATTAGTTGTAAGCCAGAAAGAGCCAATGAACTTGGCCTTTTAATCGAACACCTAATAAAGAGCATTAATTGGGAGAGCGAAGGCGCCTTGAGTTGCAAAAAATCCATTCATACATACATATTAATGTAAATAAGTGTGTATGTGTGTACGTGGACATGCTTAATTACGGCAAAAGGTATGCGCGTTGCTCAATTAAATACAAATGTGGGCATCCATCCATCCGACTGTAACAACAACTGTGTGCAATGCATTGGAACCTGTCCCACCAAACGAAACCCGATAGAAGAGAAAATTTTCGAAAAAGAGCGATCAAGCAAGCCAAAAGGAAAATGTGTCTTTTGCATTTGGTAACAAAATAAGAAATGAAAAAGAAAGTGTGGACACACAGCCTGCGCGTTGAGTGTATGTATGAACGAGTGTGTGTGTGTGCGTGGCCATTAAAAATGGCAAGAAAAAAGAGCTGATGAGACATTAAATATGTATATATGTATGTATAGTCATATATATTTATTATTTATTAATTATTGTTTTAATTAGGCGATTGAGTTTTCAGTTCATTTGCATTTCTTACCCAACCGGAGAACATTCACTCACAAACACACACACACACGGCAGGTGTTTACATATGCATGTAGATATCTCCCTCCCCATCCAATACCAAAAAAGAAGACCATGTCTCATAGGAATGAGGTACTCAGTAACAGGCCAAATGTGCAAAGTGCGTATCAAAATTGAAGTTGACAAAACAGGAGAAGGGGGAACTTGCTCAATTCGTAAGATACGTTGCAATTAGCATAAGAAAACAGAAGTGAGCAGATACACACACACAGTTAGAGATGATCACAACATTGGGCATCACAGAAAACACTTTGACCATGTAAATGCCATTCCATTCAATTTTCCCCTCTAAAAGCTTATCGGTAAAAAAAAACACTTGCTGCAGCTGCGACGACAATTTCGTTGGACACACATTGCCTCTAACCCCTCCTCTCCACTACCAGCTCTTCGGCACGTTGATGATGTCTACGTCTACGTTCTTTAAAGCTCGCCTCGTTCCGGCAAGTTACCATTAAAAAAACGTCTGTATGTATGAACGTACACATATGTACAACCATGTGTGGGCTCTGATTAGTTCTGGAGCCTAAGCCGTTAATTTTCCCGCATCATTGATAACACACACGGCAGTGCGTATGTGTGCGTGTGTGCTCAGGGAATTTTGTTAATATTTGATAAATGAAAATGCACTTTCATTATTATTCCTAGTTTCCTCAGACAAAAACACATACACAAGCACACATACACACACGGCGCCGATAACGAAGATGATAGAAAAGCGAGTATGGAAAAAAATTTTCTCACCTCCGACTCGATACATATTTGTGGCCATTTCACTACGCTTTCGCACCAAACATTCACATGTAAGTTGTCCGGCACTTGATTTAGCACTGTTTTCAATAGTTCTCTCTCAGATTAACATTAAATTGGCGTTAAAATTTAAGTTGTTATGATTGCATTTGCATTTCACATAAGACGCGTTTTTTTCTCTCCGCCATCTTAGAAACAACCTAAAAAAATACACACACACACACGACGGCGAGTAAACAGCTGCATCAGGGCTGCATTCGAATGGCCGCGAGCTGAATAAATCGGATCGAATAGATATCGATATACAAATATAAAAGATATTTTCACTTTATTAACCAATTCACGAATTGTAAACTTTATCTGACACTTAATGCTTTGCTCGCTGTTCAAAATATTATACAAAATTAGTTGTTTATTTTTATTTTCTTGAGTCAGCTGTGCGTATATCGGTGGCGTAGCAGACAGCTATATCACTAGCTGTCAAGTCCGTGACGTGGCCTGGCCAACCAAGACGAACCGATTTTTCCAAAAGTATAGAAAAGAGTAATTTTAATTCGTGATTTGATTTTGTAGAAGTTCACTTGAACGTTTGTAAGATGACCACCTACGAGGAGTTCATCCAGCAGAACGAGGATCGTGACGGAGTGCGTCTGACGTGGAATGTTTGGCCCTCGAGTCGGATAGACGCCAGTCGTCTGGTAGTGCCACTTGCGTGTCTCTATCAGCCGCTAAAGGAACGCCCTGACTTGCCGCCAATACAGTATGAGCCCGTATTGTGCACACGGAGTAATTGTCGAGCGATTCTCAATCCGCTGTGCCAGGTGGACTATCGGGCGAAGTTGTGGGTGTGCAACTTCTGCTTCCAACGCAATCCCGTGAGTACGCCCGCGCGCTCCAAGGGGCAGTCAATAACACTGTGCAAGTCGAAAAAAAGGACATGAACATACTCGACGGATCCCCCATATTTTGGGTCATAACTTTTTTTAGTTACCACGAGCCAAGGGAACAGGGTGTTGATTTCTTTGGTAAACTTTCTTCAGCCTACTTTCTTGGAATATTCCGATATTGGGGCTTAGGGGCCATTCGGGTCAATGTGGCGAAAAAAATTCAAACTAAACTTCAATTTTTTTCTTGTAGATTTTTTACTCAAGATTCTCCAGTATTCAAGTTTTCGGTACCGAACCTTATAGCCAAATGTAGATCTTGTTATTCCATGTACCTTTACCAAAGATCTCCATCATAAAGTCTCCTTACCGTTAAAAAATATACATAAAAATGATTAAATTTTTTAAAACATTAAAGAATCTATATTTGTATGTACAATACAAATACACTATTCCTAACTCTTGGTCATTAAATTCCAACATAAGTCAGCCAGCAATGAGTCAAGCTTTTTACCACATTGTACCAATGTTCTTGTGGAGCAGAAATTTAATGAAATCTTTCTAGATGCTCATCTCAATCAGAAGGAACTTGCTGCCCAAAATGGTACTGATGTTGATGAGAAAAATGTAGTTCCAAAGACATATGGACACCTATATCTTTAAAAGATGCTAGCATTTGGTTTACATAAGCCTGCCAATCTTCAGACCGATGCACTCCTAAGCAGTTGTTAATGACTGCCCTTACGGAATCAAAAACAATTTTTTTCTTTGCATTAGTAGGGTGCCAAATTCATTGTTTTTCATCATATTGTACACTATCCAAGATTAGTTTCATGGATTCATACGATTCCTTTGCGTTGGAACCAGAGCTCGTAAATAACAATTGAACATTTTTGCCCCTGCGGTCTGCTCAATAACAAGACCGAAAAAATCCATGCATGCTTGCTCTCGCTCTGAGCAGAACACTTCATTTCTCCTTGTTTTTGTTTTCAGTTGACTGTTCTCAGTTGAGATTTCCTTGTTCTGCTCATTCAATAACAATTTATACGCAGCGAACCGACTAAGCGCTCGCACATTAAGAATCAGTAGATGAGCGAAAAGCCGAACGACTCACCTCAAAGGGTCTTTTTTTTCTTTTACTTGTTTGTTGTGTGTGGCTTGTCTGAGTCGCAAGCCCAAGCAGACACCTCATTCACACATACACTCTCACAAAAGCAATGACTTTTATCTTCTTCGCTCGCTACGATTCGCTCAGTGAATGAGCAGAGCAAAATGTAAACAAATCCATTGGTTGTTCGCTGAGCACTGAGCGATTCGTTCATGAGCTAATGTGAACGGTTCATCTCTGACTTTTTGCTCAAAGGGTCGGTAAAAAATTGGTTTTTTTTTTGACAACGAAAAACGGTCAATTGCTATTTGCTAGCTCTGGTTGGAACTGATTTTTATACCCTTGCAAAGGATATTAAAATTTTGCCCAGAAGTTTGCAACACAAAGAAATATTCAATTCCGACCCCATAAACTATTATATTCTTGATCAGGGCGAACTAAATTAATAACACCTGCAAATTTAATAGTTTTGTTCTGAAACTTTCAGCATAAGACTTTTAAGAAAAGATGGGCATTTCAACCGAAAGGTCCACCGAGACCAAAGAATTAAAAGTAGTTAAAAACACTAAGTTTTAAAGTAAGCTAATCTTTCATCTTTTCATAACCCATTTCGCGATTTTTGATTTGTTCTCTTTTTAATAGTTCTTAAAAAAGTGCCTATGGATTGCTTTTGATATCTGCCATTTTTCTTCTGGTACAAAGAGTTAAAAAACGATGCATAAGAGACCATAACAAACTATGCGATTGCAATTAACTCTTAAGTGTTTGCTTTGCCTTAAACAGATACCTCCTAAATATCTTAATGGAAAAAATACACATAAATATTTAAAAAAGTACAGAAGATTTTCAAAGCACACAAAATAAATTTTAAAGAACAATTCATTAAGAATATATTAAAAATATTTGGGCTTAAGAATTGTTTCAGGTTTCGTTTTTCACGTTCGAATCGCTTCTTATTTTGCCAATATTTTTGAAACAGGATCTCACTCGCTACTCACTTTAACACTATTTATAGTGCTAGCTAAGAGCTATATAATAAATTAAAAAACGAATTGAAATCGCGTTTTATTTTGACTTTTTTATAGTCTGTACCAGAGGTACACAGAGTATATTAATTTTGTGCAAAATTGTCTGTCTGCCCGTATGAGCGAACAGATCTCAGAGATGGTGAGAGATAGAGGATTGATTTTGATATATTTAAAGAAGAAGATAGGTAATCCAATGAGTACTTTATATTTCACAGCGAAATCAACACAAGCTTCCAAAATGCGGGAATTTATTGTTAAGCACTTGCCAAAACATATGTTGTGTTTGGCAGCTCACAGATGTTCAGATATATATCGGAATGCCTAAGGATAAACTTTAATAAGCTAATATCGGTAATCGATAAGTAAAAAAATTTACGCTCATTCAAGCTTTAAAGTTTGAATTTCCCTGTTTCTACGCAAACTTATCTCTCAGTTTTAAAGCTATCGAGCTGAAATTTTGCACAGAGTCATCGTTTTACTGCCCGCCGCTAATATGTCGGAACCGACCGGATCGGATGACTATATCATATAGCTCGCATAGGAACGATCGGTCGAAAAACAAGTTTTAGCGAGAAAAACTTAAAAGTTTTCAAAGCACTCAGTTTGACGAAAATCGGGAAACTATATGACTTAGCTCCCATACCAAAGATAAATCTGAAAAATAGACTTAGTTTATTTTATTTAAGGTCCAAAGTAATATTCCCCGGTATAAAAAAGGTAAAAAAAGGGTTTTTTAGTCTTTTTCTTCCCTTTTTTACCATTTAACCTTACCATCTTACCTCAAGAAACACATAATTCGTAAAAAAAGTTAACAAGAGCCAGAAAAATTGTCGTGGCATAGCACGCAGTTGCTAAAAACTAGACTCCGTACAGGTATTACAAAAATGCGCTACTTTTGGTTCCTTTCCTGCCGGACATCGTACATGAAACCTTCAAAATAGAACATTTACGAGCTAGGGGGCTATTGACCATCGTTCAAGCCACTCAATGCTCCTGGATTACAACCTCGGTTTTTCGAATTTCTGCCGGTCAGTTTTCCATTCTGTCCCAGTGTGCAGTGGTAAAAAGCTTGACTCATTGCTGGCTGACTAATGTTGGCATTTAAAGACCGAGGATTAGGAATAGTTTATAGAACATTACACCTTAATTCATCAAACATTAATTACACACTACAATTACATTACTTATGTACATTGTACAATGTATTACATACAAATATAGATTCTTTAATAACACCGTGCTACAGTGCGAAAAAACCTGGGAAATGACCTAGCGTACGCTGTAGAGTAGGTCGCGTATAGCACTTCCTCATACTTGGTTTTCCTCGGGGTCCCCCAAAATCTGAAGATATGGCCCAAAAACCGTTTTGTGCTCATTTTGCCCACTTAACATGAAATAGCTCGCGAATGGACCGTCTGATTTTCTATAAACTTGTTAATTCTGATAGCTTTAATATATGTAACTCGATGGCTGATTAATGCGAGTTACAGATCTGGTACTTACATCTTTTTTTTTAAATTCCTACTTTAACCCTTGCTGGTTAATAAAATTGCTTCAAGCTATTTGTTCTTAAATTTTATTATAATAGTCCATTTAATTCTTCGTCAGACAAATGTTGTTTAGATAAATTTGGTTACTGTTTGCCGAAGTTATTCGCATTTTTCTGAGCACACATCGGCAATCTAGTATTTTTTTTTAATGTGTTTACAGAATAACTTTTCAGCTAACATAAAATCCCCTAAAAGTATACTTTCCGAATGTTAGGTGGGAAATTTAGGTATACTTTTTCATAGTCACATAAATTTTTACATATATTTTTCACGATATTGAACCGTTCGGGAGCTGTTACTTTGTAGGGCCATGATAGTCCCCGGTCAAATCAACAATTAATAATAAACATCCTTACTACAGTAGTACCATTTCTTCTTATTTAGATTATGCCCAGGTTAACTTAACACAGTCGTCAATGATAAAGTTTTCCGTTTAATAACCACCTTTTGTGCGAACAGATGAACGATAAGAAAAAGAAGTGTTAAACGCGACCTGCTCTACAGTCATTTCCCAGGTTTTCGCGCTTTTTTTAAAATTTGTAGCACTTTTTAATGTTTTAAAAAATAAAAACTCCTTTTTATTTATATTTTTTAATGGTAAGGAGATTTTAGGATGCTGATCTTTGGCAAAGCTACATGGAATAACGAGATCTACATATGGTTATAAGGTTCTGTACCGAAAACTTGAATACTGAATAATCGTGAGCGAAAAATCTTTAAAAATACGTTTAGTTCGACATGAACGGCCCCCTAAGCCTCATTATCGAGGATTGAAGTGTCCCAAAACTTCTAGTCTGGAATATTCCAAGAAAATTGGCTGCAGAAAGTTTACCAAAAAAAACCAACACCGTTCCATTTAGAGACCGAAAAAAAAATGTGTTGTGCTCTTAAAAATGGCAAACTTGATAAAAAAATTTAAAACTCTAAAAAGTAATGATGCAGTTCGATTCCTAGGACCAGAAATAGGGAGATTCTGTCGAGTTTGGTCAAGCCTTTTTTTTGTTAAAAAAAACTATCACAGCGTAATTATGACTTGATTTCAGTTCCCACCGCAATATGCGGCCATTTCGGAGCAGCATCAGCCAGCAGAACTCATCCCTGGCTTCAGCACCATCGAATACACAATTACACGGGCTCCGACCATGCCGCCCGTCTTCATTTTCCTGGTGGACACCTGCATGGATGAGGAGGAGCTGGATGCTCTGAAGGACTCACTGCAAATGTCGCTGAGTCTGTTGCCCCCCAATGCTCTGGTGGGACTGATTACGTTTGGCAAGATGATTCAGGTGCACGAACTGGGGGCAGAAGGCTGCTCCAAAAGCTACGTCTTTCGCGGCACCAAAGATCTGACGGCCAAGCAAGTGCAAGATATGCTGGGCATTGGGCGTGGAGGAGCCGCTCCGGGGCCACACCAGGCGGGTGTACAACCCATGCCTGTGCCTGGACAGCAGCCACCGCGTCCCGGAGCTCCAGGGGCGGCGACGGGTGGGGCACCCATGCCGCCGGCTCATCGTTTTCTGCAGCCGATCAGCCAGTGCGATGCAGCGCTGGGTGATCTGCTCAGCGAATTGCAGCGCGACCCTTGGCCGGTGCCGCAGGGCAAGCGCTACCTGCGTTCTACGGGCGCTGCTCTCTCGATAGCAGTGGGCCTGCTAGAGTGCACCTACCCGAACACGGGTGGTCGCATCATGACATTTGTCGGTGGTCCTTGCTCCCAGGGCCCCGGCCAAGTGGTCGACGATGAGCTGAAGCACCCAATTCGCTCCCACCACGACATCCACAAGGACAACGTTAAGTTCATGAAGAAGGCCATCAAGCACTTCGATGCACTGGCTCTGCGGGCAGCCACTAATGGGCACAGCGTCGATATCTACTCGTGCGCCTTGGACCAGACCGGCCTGCTGGAGATGAAGCAGCTCTGCAACTCCACCGGCGGACACATGGTCATGGGCGACTCATTCAACTCGTCGCTCTTCAAGCAGACATTCCAGCGGGTTTTCGCGCGCGACAGTCGCAACGACTTGAAAATGGCCTTCAATGCCACACTTGAGGTGAAGTGCTCGCGCGAGCTGAAGATCTCTGGAGGCATCGGCTCGTGTGTGTCGCTGAATGTGAAGAGCCCGTCGGTGTCGGATGTGGAGATCGGCATGGGCAATACGGTGCAGTGGAAGTTGTGTACACTGAATCCAAGCTCGACGGTGGCCTATTTCTTTGAGGTGGTCAATCAGCACGCAGCGCCCATACCGCAGGGCGGGCGTGGCTGCATACAGTTCATAACACAGTACCAACATCCGAGCGGACAGCGGCGCATTCGAGTGACCACATTGGCCAGAAAGTAAGTAGTGAAAGTAAGCTGTAGCTTTAATGACATCGTCTCGTGTTCACACAGCTGGGCAGATGCCAACTCCAATGTGCATCACATCAGCGCCGGCTTTGACCAGGAAGCTGCTGCCGTACTCATGGCCCGCATGGTAGTTTATCGCGCAGAGACGGACGAAGGACCAGATATATTGCGGTGGGTGGATCGTCAGCTTATTCGACTGGTAGGTGGATACTAACTGATTCCAACCTCCCCAACTCATATCTCATTCATCTTCCAATTGCAGTGCCAAAAGTTCGGCGAGTACTCCAAGGACGATCCAAACAGTTTCCGCCTGTCACAGAACTTTAGCTTGTTCCCGCAGTTCATGTACCACCTGCGCCGTTCGCAATTCCTGCAGGTCTTTAACAATTCGCCCGACGAGACCACATTCTACCGACACATGCTAATGCGCGAGGACCTCACCCAATCGTTGATCATGATCCAACCCATACTCTATAGCTATTCGTTCAAGGGACCGCCCGAGCCCGTCTTGCTCGATACCGCCTCTATTCAAGCGGATCGCATCCTGCTGATGGACACCTTCTTCCAGATACTTATCTATCATGGCGAGACAATTGCCCAATGGCGTGCGCTGAAGTACCAGGACATGCCCGAGTACGAAAACTTTAAGCAGCTGCTGCAGGCCCCGGTGGATGATGCCCAGGAAATACTGCAGACCCGTTTCCCAATGCCGCGTTACATCGACACGGAGCATGGTGGCTCTCAGGCGCGCTTCCTGCTCTCCAAAGTCAATCCGTCGCAGACGCACAACAACATGTATGCCTATGGGCAGGTGAGTTTCAGTTCCGGCTAATCAACTTGAGTTTAATTTTTTGCAGCTATTTTATTATACAAACTCTCGTTTCATTTTGTTTTTTTTTTTCACGTTATTCTTTGTGTAATCCCTAACCGTATCTATATCCGTCCACCTTGTCATGAGCAGCCGGCCATTGGTCAGACCACGGTAGTAAACTTTTGTTCCACTGAGATTTTTAGTTTCTAAGCTGCTTTCGGTTTGGGCTTTCGACTCTAGTTGGTGTTGGTTTTGCTTCTGCTCACATTTCCCCCTTCAGCCACCCCTGCACGCTCCCTGCCCATCATCTGACTAACTTATTGTTTGCAATGTCTCCCATAGGATGGTGGTGCACCTGTGCTAACGGACGATGTCTCGCTGCAGCTATTCATGGAGCATCTAAAGAAGCTGGCCGTATCCACGACTACATAAGTTAATTGAATTTGAGATCCTGGCAATACAATTACGGCTCCAAATATACACACACACATATATATATTCCACTTTGATTGTCTGAAACTACAATAAACTATTCAAATTATATTCCGAGCAGTTTTATTTCTTTCTAATATGAATTATTAAGAGCCGGATACTCGCAGCAGAACACGACCATTATTTAACAATTGATGACGATTGTTTAGCCAGTTGACTGATTTTGGCAGATTAATTGTTTTTTTTTTTGCAATTTATTTTAGTTAAAAAAACTGTTTTCTTTCAAAGATCTAATACTAATCTAAAAGCAGGGAAGCCACCTGCTCGGAAATAACGGCTGCTTCGGTTCAGTGGATCATAGAGGATATATGCCACAGGTTAGGTTCACAACATGGTTTGGGCGGCGGTTCCGTGGTACACGTTTTCGATTAGATCATGCGGGATCAGAAATGGTAGTTGATTCCGTTTCCGAAATACGATCAATACGAGTCTGTGGAGTGAAAAGTACTCCAAAAGACTTGTTTCTGATTTTGACGGCTGTTTGACATGCGACATTTGTGTTATTTTACGGCATGTTTGCAATCATGGAATGGGACTCGCTTGAAAATCTTGCATTTGTCCTGCATAAATGCGGCTGCGAAAAAAAAGTGAAATCTTTGGGATGTTACGCTCACTGGAAATCACCCGAAATTTTATGTATCATACCGTGAAGTTATTTAAGGATACTGATGGAATATAAGGCCACACGAAATCCGTCCTTTCGCGCACTGTGCGAACGCCACACATCCATCAAAGCCGTGAAAGATCGAATTCGTCGAAATCCACTGATCAATCAGAAAATCATGTCTCGTGAGATGACAGCATGTCGCACATCTTAAAACGTGACTTAGCACTCGGTACATACAAGAGACATACCGGCCACGTCCTGACAACAGCATTGAAACAATGCATAAGAATGCAAACAGACGAATTCTGTTTCTGTTACATGAAAGAATCGTACAACGAGCAGAACGATAGACTGTATGCTGTGACATCAAAACAATCGTCCGAACTCATGGCGAGAGTTCAGAGAGGTCACCATCCGACTTATGTGATAGTTTGGTGGGGAGTCCAATATGATGGGGTTACCGAGTTCCATTTTTGTGAAATAGGATCGAAACTTCGGCGAAAGTGTATCAATCAGACGTTTTGGAAAAGGTTGTGAAGCCTCTTGACACGACATTATTTGCAAACAAGCCATGGACCTTTAAACAAAACTTCTCTACAGCTCAAAAGGCAAAAACGACTCAAACAGGGCTAGAAAACCAAACTTCATTTTCATTACGGATAATTAGCCAACTGATAGCCCAGACCTGAATTCATTAGAGTATAAAGGAGTGCTGCAAGCCGGTTTTGAACCGAACCGGTTTGAACCCGAAAATCCGACTTTTATTTACCTGTGAACCGGACGTTGAAACAAACTTCTTTCAAAATAAATGCTGAACCTGAACCTGTTCCGAACCTAATAGTTCAGTTTAGGGATGTCGAAAATAATATCGAAATATCGAATATCGATATTTTTGTTAAAAATTCGATAAATCGTATTCGAATATTTTTCCGAGGCGATATATCGGATATTTTTTGGCGATATTTTTAGCGATGTTTTGCTTGCTTCCGTCACAATGCTGCGATCAACTATTTCTTTTGGTTTTTTGACGTGTGTATGCACAAAAATCACAGTGCAAATTGTGCAATAAAACTATTAAGACCAGTGGCAATTCGACAAACATAAAGGCGCACTTAAAGGCAAAGCATAGAGAGGCTTGGCTGAATTGAAAAGCTTAATTTGGAAAATGTAAATATAAATGATATTGACCTCAGCGAATTAATGTTCATTTGTCACAAAATTTATATTTCAAATCTTTGAATTTTTTTAGACGGAAATTCAAACCAAGCAGAAGCATTTGATTTTTATATATGCAATGTCAATGGATCGGCATATCTTATTACACCAGGAAGCTCAGTACCATCGGATCGCTTGGCTTCGGCTAAAAAAAGTGTGGTTTCTGACTACAGAAGTCGAATGACCGATGAGCATATATGTAACTCAACGTCTCTAACGATTATTGGTAAAAACAGAATTTCTTACGTTTCGTGGATTTAGGACTATACTTTTTTTTGGTTATGTTTGAGGTATATTTCAGCTATAAAGCTCTGTACTGAAAAATGAATTCAAAAACTAATCACTTAAGAACAAAAAATTTAGCTACGACTATGATGATTCAATGAGCTAAATCAAATTTGAATTCAACGTCTTAAACATAATAATATGTTTACCTTTTAAGTTTTAAGGAGAAGATGCTTTCTCCTAATCCCATCAATATAAAAACATGAAAAAGTTTCCAGAAGTTCCTTTTATAAATGAAATAAAATATATATCTTTTCTTAAGCTTATAAAAATACATTGCATCCATTTTATCAGAATGTAGTTTTTCATGAGTCAAAAGACACCCTTATTACCTCAAGAGACCTGCTAATTGTAAAGACACATAGTCAAATAGATATTGTTTGTGAAAATATCGATATTATCGATATTTTTACCCTAAAATATTTATATCGAAATGATACTTTTTCAATATCGCCAAAAATATCGATATATATGTTTTTGAAATATCCCACATCCCTAGTTCGGTTTGGTTTGGTCTAGCGATTTCTTCTGTTATCAGATCTGTTTTCTCAATAAAACATCTATGGAATCTCCACTCATAATAGCACTCGATTTTAAAGATCCTTGACTTCAAAGCTTATTAAATGTTTCAAAAAACTTGAGCTTACGAGAGCGTTAGTTAAAAGGAAATTAATGTTGTATTTATATTCTTCCCTTATGTTAGTTAACAGAGCATTAACATTAATGTGAACATTTCAAAATAATGTAAGCAACGCTTCGCAAAAAAGTATGCATCGTTTTTTACTACTTTAATAACTCTGCCATTTAATATACGATCTTTATGAAAAGTTCAGAGATTGCAGATACATATTGGATACATAAACTACACTGCAACATTAGTTTGATATCATCAAAATTGTTTGAGTTATTCAATATTTTTAATTGTTGGGAGGAATGGGGCGTGTCCAAAATTTGAAATAAACTTGATCTGCGTACAGACAATAAAAGTCTACATTAGGGCGGGTCAAATTTTTAATCGACCAAGCGTATAGCTAAAACATAATCTACGGTAAATTCTAAGAAAATTTTCCCAAGAAACCATATTTCTAAAATCAGTTCTTAGGTCCCGCCTAGCAAGGTCAAAATTATATGGGCTAATCCATTAAAACTTTACCACCTAATCTTTTATTTTGGACAAAATAATTTTTTTCGTATTCTCTGTTGCAGAATAGTGTGTACGTATTTCAGCATTTTGTCGAACTATTCGATTTCCCCTTTACAACTTAATATAGAATAGTTTTGAATACAAGACCTAATTTTGAGAAAAAAAATGGTGAAAAAAAGTGCCCTTTCTCGGCAATTAGTTTTTTCGAACTAATTTTCGGGATTTGATTACCAAAAAAGATTAAAAAAATTTTAAAATGTAGGTAATTCGGAAGTATAATATCGGAAGTAAATTTTGCGATGTTTTTAATATTTTTATCAGTAATGACTTTCGATAGGAAGCAATTCTAAATAATTTAAAATTTTAAAAAGCTAAGCTTTCAAAAAATTATTTTCCGCGAATTAAGCATATTTCGACAAAATGGTGGAATACGTATACACTATTTTGCAACAGAGAATACGAAAAAAATTATTTTGTCCAAAATAAAATTTTGGGTGGTAAATTTTTTATGGAATCACCCGGGGGCATGAAATAACGCCAGGTGAAATAAGGCCAGCGGGCCTTATTTCACTTCAAAAAGTGAAATAAAGCCCGCGGAATCACCCGGGGGCATGAAATAACGCCAGGTGAATCACTTTCAAAAGTGAAATAGCGCAACTAATGAGAGAGAAATAACACACGCGGGCTTTATTTCACTTTCAAAAGTGAAATAACACCCGCGGGCTTTATTTCACTTTTTGGAGTGGCGTTATTTCACTTTTGAAAGTGAAATAACGCCCGCGGGCGGTATTTCTCATTCATTGGTGGCATTATTTCTCCTTTGTGACTATAAGGAATATATTAATGAACTGAACGAGAGCGTAAGACGGACGGACAGGGCGATATCTCCTTTTCAAAAGTGATATAAAGCCAAGCCGGAGTTATTTTACTTTTGTCATTAAGAAGAAAATGATAAGTAAACAGGTTTTTTTAAGGAAAAGGAAAAAAAGATGAGTAAAACAAGAGCGAAACAGTTTCATTCGTCTAGGTGACAGATGACTAAACATCCTTATATCGAATATCTTCCATCAATTTATAAAGCCCGGCACTTTCGAAAGTTGGTTTTAAATCTCTAACTAGAATTCCTTTTACAATTTTCTTCGTTCTTTGTTATTTTTTTGAGGGAAAGAAAAAAAATGTATAGCCTTCAATTAAGTTTGCCACACTAAGGTCAGCTGGTCACTTTGACTATCAACACTTTCAGGATCGAATTAAAGTGAGTAAACTTAAAAAATTGCTTAGGACATACTATTAGTAGTATGGCCATTAAGGTTTACTTCTATAAATTTTAAAAGACCTATATAATCTAAATGGTTCCATGTCTATTGATCACAATAATTGATCTTATACCTAGAAACGTTGAAACGTTGCTATGCGGCTTACTGTTCAAAGTAGCGGGCAGGCCAAATTTTTTTTAAAAAATCGCGCGATCTTAAAACAAAATTTTTGTCAATTCAGCACAATACCAATTTAAGAAAAAACAGTATTGCAGACTTTCGTTCACAAGAATTTATGATTTCGTTACGCTTATAACGGATTTTTCTCTCTGTGCTATGAAGATCAGTGGGAGGTCGATGCATCTTAAGAAATCAGCGGATCTTTAATTAATTAGTTACTTTTTTATGACAGTCAAATTCTATGAGTTTTTAGAAAAAAAGTAATATATCACCCGTGGGCGTTATTTCACTCTTAAGAACTCCTGAAAGTGAAATAAAGCCCGCGGGCTTTATTTCACACTCATTAGTGGCGGGCGTTATTTCACTTTTGAAAGTGAAATAAGGCTCGCGGGCTTTATTTCACTTTTAGGGGGTGAAATAAAGCCCGCGGGTGTTATTTCACTTTCAAAAGTGAAATAAAGCCCGCGGGTGTTATTTCACTTTCAATAGTGTATTTGAGAAATCAAGGGTGAAAGTTATAAAAGTTGCCTTAAATGGCACTTTTCAAAATTTATTAAGAAGTCATTTTGAACGGAATAATGCGCTTGAAAATTTATATGCATGGACTCATTCGAGTGTCAGCCATGTCGCAATATTTGTTAAACTGTATAGTGTATTTAATTTTGACTTCGCTAGGCGGGACCTAGGAATTGATTTTAGACCAGAGATGGGCGCGTCGCGACGTTCCTATGCTCACTAGGCAGCGTGTGCATAGGACCTCTGCCGCGGCCGACTGCACAAAATCACACGTACGCTATAAGCATTGAAAGCTATTTATAGAACACGAATGTTCGGTCGTCGTCGGTGGTCGGCCGAAGCATGTATTAGACCAGGGGTGCCCAGAACGAGCTTACCAGCGCGTAAAAACCAATACACATACACCAAATATATTTCAAGCAATAACAACAAAATGAGATAGAGAGAGAGAACCGATTTTTGTTTTTGTGTGTGTGCCGCGGAAAGCGACACGCGTTCGGTCGTAGGCATAAGCATTTTGTAGTTGTGTTCGAGTTTGCGAAAGACATAGGGGAGACATAGGGGAGAGGGAATAGAGACACATATGAAGTTGTTGTTGCAGGTCAGAGCGCGGCAACAACAAAACATAGAGCACGCATAAGATTTGTTTTTGGTTTTTCTGGCCTTATGGCTCGCGCAAAATGTATACGCGCAGGCTATCCCTTTGCGTAAAACAACAACACGCGCGTGTCTCGCGTAATGGGCATGGGCGCCCCTGTATTAGACTTTACATTGTACTTTTAGTTGACGGAGATCAGTTGAGAAGCAAGCCCCACGCAGCGCATTAGCAAAAAAAAAACAATTTTTACAGTGCGCTCCAAAATGTTTATGCCCGAATGGAAGAATAAATTTTTCTTTATAGAAAATGAAGATGGCAGGCCACATTGCTTAATATGTAATCGCATTTTAGGTCGCAATGCTAATTTTTTTTTTAAAACGGCATTATTTACTTTGTTACATGCTATATGAAACATATAAAGGGGCGCAGAAAAAATTAATTCTTTTGCAATCGCAAGCGGAATATTTTCTGCGTTTCATTGCTATTGATAATAACATAGATATGAATAATAATGATGATAATGATGACAATGATAATGATGATAATGATAATGATGACAATGATAATGATGAAAATGATAATGATGATCAGTAGATTAACTTGTCTTGCAAAAAAGCATCCCACGAAGTTGCATTAGCTTTAGCAAAACATTGTTGTCCTTTGGAGAATTGTCAGCTATTTTTAAATATGTCTTCAAATGTTTCGGTAAAAAGGGCAAGATATACTATTATGTATTTATAAATTTTGTTAATACTCCTTCTAAGCGTTTAAAGTTAACGTATAATAATTTATAAACACAATGAGTGAACGTTAACTTGCAGCGTACACTGTACTGAAAACACTTCGTTTTTTCGCTGCAGCGCACGCAAATTGTGCTTGTATGCGTGTGAAAAGTGTGACGATATGTGTGCATGCCCATCTCTGTTTTAGACCTATGGTTTCTTGGGGAAAAGCGCTTAGAATTTACCGTAGATTGCGTTACTGCTATTCGCTTTGTTAATTTTTTCTCATACATACAAATTGACCCGCCTAGTCTACATACCAAGTTTCGTCGCTCTAGCCCTTCTAGTCTCCGAGATCTAGGTGTTCATACAGACGGACGGGCATGAATATATCGACTCGGCTGTTGATGCTGATCAAGTATATATATATACATTTTGGAATATTGGTGATAGCCGGCTCGAGGTCGTGATTAAAAATCCCAATTAAATTTAGTTTTTATCCAACATTTTTACATACAATTTATGACACGTCTGTACCGCCTGAGTTCAATACTAACTTATTTTTTCTCTAAGAGGTGTCTGTAAAGATGAGCAACGTTCTCAGTGTCCGTTTTGTAGTTGAGTCTCTTGTCAGTAGGTGTGTCAATTATGTGAAGCATTTCAAGAGTAAAACGTTTCCTGTAGTTGTTCTCTTGTTGTAAGATGCTTGTTCCCTCGAAGTTTAGTGAATGTCCGCTCTCCATATATACATACATATACATTTTGGTGTCGGATGTGCTTCCTTCTGCTTGTTACATACATTTGCACGACTTTAGTATACCCTTTATATACCCTGTTCCCATGAAAAATGGGAAAAGGGGGATTAATAAGTTGTGCAAAAGTATGTAACAGGTATAAGGAAACAGTTGCGACTCTTTAAATTATATATATTCTTAATCAGCATCAACAGTCGAGTCGACTTAGCCATGTCCGTATGAACGCGTCGATCTCAGAGACTTTAAGAGATAGAGCCACAAATGTTTGCATGTAGGTAGGTGTATAGCAGATCCAGAACGAGTTTATTTCAGATTTGAAAAATTTCCCTGAGTATCGGGTATATCGAAGTCGGGCAGGACCGACTTTAACTTATGCACCCGTTTATTTAGACTACGAAATGGAATTTTACTTCACAGTTAATTATGGTATTAATATTTCCATGTCTACATTTCGCTTCCGACCCAAAAATAACACAATTTTCACTCCATTGCACAGTGCACTGTGGGCCAGAAATCTCATTTTTTGGCCAAAATTCTGGCATTTCTACACCAGACTAGCTAGGAAGCTAAAGCTTTTTACGAAATGTTCTTAAAAGATTGAACTTAACGCACATAGTTTTTAGAAAAATAAAGAAATTTTAAAACATATTGATAATCCAAGTCAAAGTTGGACAATTTTTCAACTTTTTGGATTTTTAATTAAAAAAAAACTCGGGGTTAGACTTAAGCCAAATTTTGCAGAGAGGATATTCAAGTGTAGATTGTTTCTAAGAAAAATAATTGTCATGATCGGATAAGTCGTTTATGAGTTATTAACTCAAAATAGTACTGACTTTGAATGCCCACCCTGTCAACGATTTTCAGTCAATCTGACTACTTTCACCGTCATTTTTATTTATTTAACCTTATTTCTTAAAACAAAAAATAAAATATAAAAAATTAAATAATTAAAAAATTTTTTTTATGTATTTTAAACCGTAATTCCGTGCTTCTAAAAGTATGCTACACATTTTAATCCATGGGAATAAAAATAGCTTAGCTCTCACAAAAAAGAAAAGCATACTTTTCGGCTGACTTGAAAATTGAAACTGGCTCGATGCCAAATGGGGATACATTTTTAAAAGCGATTTAATAAAATCCAAAGCATAACCGCGCAAAAGCGCATACCTCCAGTTATAGTACAATATTCAAAGAAAATTATTTGACATGTTACGAGTGATTAGCCAGTGGCACCAGTGGGCACTCTCAAATCAAAGTTGCCAAATGTAAAAAAACCCAAAAAATTACTGATTTTTTCCATTTTTTATGAAAACGAATAAAATTGGAAACTTCTTTATATTTTTTTATTTAAATCTAGTCCGTAGTCGAAAATACATAATTAGTCTCTAGAAGCTGTTTCTTTCCTAGTTCCGACTATTAATTTTCCATTTTTTTGAGCAATTTCATGAAAAATCAATTTTGAATTGCTGCCATTCAAAAACCAAGAAGTGAAAATGTTCCAAATTTTGGCATAAAATAGCTATAAGTATTCTTAATCGTTTCCGACAATCGTTTTATCGAGTTTCCCAAACAAAAAGTGGGACTTTTGGCCAAAATTTCGGCCTGCTGGCCCAGTGTAAAGTAAAATCGGCTTGTCAAGATGACAACAGCCCCGAGGGGCCAAAGCCGAGCCTCTCTCAATCTCTTGGCTTGTGCGCTTCTAATTTTAGCACAAGGGAAAGGGACCTACAGTTTAACGCCGAATCCGAACGGCAGTTTTTGAGAGGCTTTTCATGGCTAATTACTGGAATGCTGGCGCCAACAGCAAGAGGTGTGGCCGGGTGTAAAGTGTGCAGTGGTCCAAATGGTTGCGCTAGCTATACCCTTTGCAAGGGTATAAAAGTTTCTTAATATTAACAAGTTACGCGTGCTGTTTTTAGATGCTTTTTTAAAAATTCACAGAAAGAAAACGAAACGATATTTTTTAAATCGGTTTTTTATTTGAAAAATAATGAATGAATACAAAATACAAAATTTTTTGTTTCAGAATTGTGACGTTGGTTGAAAATTTTCTGGTCTGCGAAAAGTGGTATGAAAAAAATGCGCCATTTTAAAAAACGTGGTTTCGAGAAAAGCGCGCTTAAAGTTTGCAGTTGCTAGGACATTTGGGTCATCTTTCGAAAACCCTTTTGGGGAAAATATTTTTAAATTTCTGAACTATGGAAAAAAGCAAAAAAAGTCGATTTTTTTTCCGGCCCAACTTGTACAACCCTCTTAAAAAATTTTGTAAAGTATAGTTGTATAGTATTTGGACGTTAACTTATCAAAGCGCGATGATACCAAAAAGGTGTAAATGGACTAAATTTGGGAACACAATGGCCCATGTAGTTCATCTGCACCGGTGCGGCACTAACGAACCCCCTAGCTCTTCGTAGTGAGCACTCGCCACCAGACCAACCACCAGCCATGTATTTGCATAACGATTTTGTATGTGAATGTACCAGTCGTTAGTTTGGTGATGCGCACTATAGTTCAAGTACTAGACTAGCGCTCTGATGCATTACCTGTCGTTAACGACGCGACTGACGTTCAGTGATGCACCAGGTCGTTAGGCCTGGTAGTGCCTTGACACCAGCTGAACTACAGGGGTATATTAACTTGTTAATTACTTTATTTTTTTAATTGGCAGATAATTTTTTAAGTATTTTTGAACTTGGGGAACAAAATAAATTTCATCTTTAAATCAAAAATGTAAACAAACTCCGTTTAATACCTGTTTCTGCAAATATCTCTTGAACCAGACGTGCTGGGGTGAAACGAACAATTTATTAAAATTCAGCGCCCGCAAATACATAAGGAACGTTTTCTATCTTTTCTAGTGCAAAAGTTTGCCTAATTTGGTGTAATCGCTCTGCGCTCTCCAATTCCTTTATAAAAATTTTATTTTTTTTAGAATTTCAAATTCTGAGAATTGCCCTTAAAAATCTTTCAAAATGTTACTATCTTGCAAAATGTTATCAGCAAGGACTATTCCGCGTCTAGCTAAAAATATAAAGTTAAAAAGCCATAGAATACTGAAAGAGGAACCGAAAATCATAATCGGATTTGCCATTTATAGCTTTGTACGGGTCGACCCCCGTTATTTAGAACTCTCAAGGGATCCTAAAAAATAATCAAATTAATGGGTTATTGAATTAAGGAATGAAATGAAAAATTATTTTGTTGTAACATTATTATTCGTCAATATCCATTTAGTTTTCACTAGCCAATCGAAAAGTATTGTCCTCCCTCTGAACCTCCTTCAAAATATCTTCATCCTTTATGAGACTTCCATGAAAAGTCCACATCAAAAATTAAAAAACCAACCACGACCACAGTTTTTTATACCCATTACTCGTAGAGTACTAAAGTCGTGCTAATGTATGTAACAGGCAGAAGGAAGCATCTCCGACCCCATAAAGTATTTACAGGGTGGTCCATTTAAAAATTGGAATTTAATTTTGCTATAAAAAAACGGCTCGATATTTTTCAAAAGGTTGAACATTTATTGGAAAGGTTGGTTCATGTCATTTATTTATGAAAAACAATTTCGGTCAAATGTCCACCACGGCTGACTTGAAAGTAGCCTATTCGATCCATCCAATTTTTGAGAACATTTTTAATTGTTTCGGCACGTATGTCAGCATCAGCAACTCGAATATCGTTCTTCAACTCATCAATTGTTTTATGATTGTTTGCATAACATTTGTCCTTGACCGCTCCCCAAAGATATTAGTCTATCGGAGACAGATCACAGCTTCTTGGCGGCCAATTCACATCTCCGTTATTGTTGATTATTCGATTTTCGAAGATAGGGAGCAAAAGATCGATTGTGGCGTGCGCTGTGTGGCACATAGCGTCGTCTTGTTGATACCAAATATCGTCCAAGTCTTCCGCTTTAATTTCCTCCAAGAACCAATCAGTTCGGTCGAGTGCACCGGACGAGTACGTACACGGGTTGGTTTATCCACCAACATTCCAGTTTCACTAACTCGCACGAATTGATCCACAAATTAAGTTTTCGGAACATTTTTTTTTTTTTCAAATTCTTCAAGCGAATTGCGACCCTTTTCGAAAATGTCAAAGTTATTACTAAATATTAGTCGGTTTACGAATGACATTTGACGTTTTTAAAGTCAAATTATGAATAGTTCAAATTCCAAACACTAAATGGATCAGCATCAACAGCCGAGTCGATATAGCCATGTAAGGCTGTCTGTATGAACACTAGAGCGTACCTCCCTTGTATGAAAAATAATTTTTTTTCTAGTTCTTTGCGGTACATAGCTCAAAAAAATGCAGAATATTTTATACAGAATTTAGCGAAAATCCAAAATCAAATATTTTAGGTGTTGATGGTGCTGAGTGTTGATAGATTCTGACTTAATTCATATGACGATCTTAACTTTTGTTAATTCCAAAAGATATGCATTCTAAACAAGAAAGAAAGTTGGTCAAGCCCGACTATAACATACTCTGTACCTGTGAAGTGCTGCCCATCACCGCTGCGACCTGTGCTGCCGATAATTGTTTGTTTTCCTTATAACTCGACAACCGTTCATGCGATCTTTACCATTCCTTTGACGGATCGATAAGTAATCCTGATTACTAAATATGTCCAGAAGGAACGAACCTTCTATTTATAAAACTGTGGGAGATATGACGTTTTTACCAATTTGGGGGGGCGGGAGGGGGCGTGGCAAAAATTGAAAATAAACTTGATCTGCCTGCAAGTATAAGAAGCATATGTCCCATATATGTCAAGCCTCTATCTCTTACCATCTCTGAGATCTGTGTGTTCATACGGAGAGACAGACGGACAAACGGACATGGCTACTTTGCACAAACTTATTATACTCTATGTACCTTTGGTACAGAGTATAAAAACGGGCTGCAGGCAAATACTCATGCAGTTTTATACCTTTCATTAGAAATTTAAAAGAGAACTACAACTGACCCAAATTATCTGGTTGGGTCTTTCAAATCGGCCATGGATTTAGAAAATCTTTTAATAATAGGAGTCGCCCTTACAGTGCTGTTTTATATTCAAAAGCTTAAACTAGACCAATTTGTCTCATGCCATTAAAAACAACTGAAGTAAAGTTATATTTGGTTTTTATTTATCATAGCAAATTGTTTTATTTTATAACAGATTTAAAATAAATAAAATGCATTAAGGTTTCGTCAACTTTATCAGGTCGTCAATCCAACGTTCTCAAAATACTTGCACGTTGTAATAACAGTGCTTTCCGCGTTCTTTTGTTTTTAATTTCAAGATTTATAAACTTCTGAAAACTGCATGTGAGCAAGGCAACGCATCTTCAAGTTCTATATACTGTCGACATCCTGTAGTACAGCTGGTGTCAATTCACTACCAGGCCTAACGGTCTGTTGCATCACTGAGCGTCAGCCGCGTCGTTTACGACAGGTATGGCATCACAGCTCTAGTCTAGTACGTAAACTATAGTGTGCACCCATCACCACACTAACGACTGGTAATGCAGGGTCGTACCGATCGGTACTTTTTCCGGACATTCCCATACAAAATTCGCAAATACTTGGCTGGTGGTTGGTCTGGTGGCAAGTGCTTACTACAAAGAGTTAGGGGATTCGTTAATGCCGCACCGGTTCAGCTGAACTACAGGGCATCTTTTTAAATATGGTTACACTAAAACGAGCACATCCCTAAAGATACCGGTAGGCAACACAAAAAATAACAAAATGCAGTTAGCTTGTTAAGCGGAATAACGAAGCGATCTGGTATAAATCCATGATCCATAAAATATTTTTGGTTCGTTTTCCAAGAAGTGCAACACTGTCATATAGATGAATACCAACTTCTCAGCAACAACGTGTTCTGTTGAAGAAAGTTTTTCCCAAATCCATTGCAGACTGCAGATTAAGGGGTGATTCTATATGCCGACGCTGTTTTTGAAACTTTTTTAAAAAAATCTTATTTGAAAACGCAGAATTTTTCCAATTCTGTTTTTTTATTGTGTTAGAAATATATCAAAGTAAGAAAAATATTTTGTCTGCATCGATAAGAAGGCTGTTTAAAAAGTTCTCGGCCGTCAAAGTGGGGGTCCAAAAAAAGGGTATAGTGCTGGCGGCCACGATTTCTCGTCTCCAGGTTGGATGTAATTCTGGTCTGAAACTCGAAAAAAAATTTTGTGATTTTTTTTGACAAAATGGCGCTCATTGAAAAATGAAGATCGATTTTTGACTTTTTTTTGTAGTTTAGTGTAAAAAAAAATAGTACAACCTTTTTTTAAAATTATGATTGATGTTCAGCCCAAAATGGTGCCAGTTCTGCGTTCTGCATTTAAAAGCCTTTATCCTTTAGAGTATTTCGAATTTCAAAAAATCCTTTTAGGGCGAAATTATCATATATAAAAATATAATCAAATGCAAAAAAATTTTAAAAACTAATTTTTTACATTTTTCCCTTTTAATTTTCTTTTCTGCTTCCCCTTTTTTTATTTTATAAAAAAAATTTTTTTATAAAAAAAAAAAAAAAAAAATTTTGTCCCCCCTTATCGTCGTGCCTCGTTTCTAATTTATGAACATTGTAATCTTGAAAGGGATTGATGTAAGCACTTTTGGAATGAAACAAGCTCGAAAGGATTGCGTCAAGCCTTAAAAGATTGAATTGAGTAGAATATTCCGTAAATCGTGATTAAATTTTTAAACTCGTGCCGGGATTACTCTAAGAAAAAAAGATTTTTTTTTTTTTTTTTTTAATGGTTTAAAGAATACATTTATTGGTAACTAGCCTTCTGCTACCCTTTTTGGCCGCTTATACTAGTGTGATATTGTGTTTTATCAGTACTTGGCAGTGTCCATTTGGGCTTACCGATAATGTATAAGTGTTTTAATGTAGGTATTAAGTGAGAAAGTGTGAGAATTTGGTGTAAATGGTGTCCTGCTAGAGTCGCCGTGAGTTCAGGTCCTTGGGTAAGACTCTCTTTAATCTTCTTCTTTGGCGTACACCTTGGATTCTCCGTTTTCTTAACAAGTTTTTAGCCAGTTTGTTGGGGTGGTGAGATAGCTTGTCAAGGTAAGTGGCGGCCTGTTTGTTGATAACATCCCCAACCATGGGAACTCCAAGGTCTTTTTCAATATCCCTGGTTCTCAGGTACCATTCAGCTCCCGTAATGCGTCTAAGGATTTTCGCCTGGACCACTCTAATCTTCCTCAGGTGAGACTTCGCCGCAATTCCATAAATTTGTAGGCCATATCTCCATACCGGAGCCAGAATTGCCTTGTAGATTAGGACTTTGTTCCTGAGCGACAATTTGTTGTTGGAGTTCAGGAGCCACCCCATGCGCCGTGCTTTGGCAGCCACTGCCTGAGCTGTTGCCGTGACATGTAGTCCAAAGGTCAGTCTTCTGTCCAGTGTCACTCCAAGGTATTTATGAGCTGCTTTATGCTCCATAAGCTGACCGTGCAAGAATACTCCCGGGCAGGTGTCACGACGGATGGAATAAGTCACCGAAGCGCACTTGTCCGTGTTTATGACAATATTCCATCTACCGGCCCAATTGCTAAACCTATTCAAGTACTCTTGAAGGGCATCTGTGGCTGAGTATATGCATTTGTTTCGGGCAAGTATGGCCGTGTCATCAGCAAATGTTGCAATTAGAAGATCTTCGGAGTTTTCAAGCGGAATGCTACAGGCTCTGGGCATATCGTGAGTGAATAGGGAGTATAGCGTAGGACCCAATACGCTACCCTGCGGTACACCAGCCCGAATTGTTCTTGTTTGGGATGTCGCTCCGTCCTGTGCAACCTCAAAAGCTCTGTCCGTCAGGAAGCTCTTGATTAGAAGGTACAGTTGGGGCGGAAGAAGTTTCTTGATCTTCGAGAGCAGACCTGCGTGCCACACTCTATCGAAGGCCTGCTGGATGTCAAGGTAAGCTGCCACTACGTACTCTTTCCCGTCATACCCTTCAAGGATGTAGTTGACCACTCGATGTAATTGTTCGGGAGTTCCATGGCTCAGTCGAAAGCCAAATTGGAAATCGGGTATGGCTTTTCGAATAGATCGAATATCAAGCATTCTTCGAAGGATACAGCGCTCGAAGATCTTTCCAAGGGTGGATAGTAGGCTAATCGGCCGGTAGGAATCAAGGCAGGATGGTGGTTTTCCATTCTTGTAAAAGAGAACAATTCTGGCTTTCTTCCAGGGTGATGGAAAATGGCTTAGTCTCAGAGCCGCGTTTAAGATGAGCACCAAGAACAATATGGCTTTGTCTGGCAGGAGCTTCATTGTTTTGTTGTCAATGTTGTCAATGCCTGGGGTCTTACGTACCACCAGATCCTTGATTTCCCCTTTCACCTCAGGGAAGGTGATTGGCGGAACTGGGAGGGCCATTTGGAGGGGGCTATCTAGGGCATCTGAGACTAATTGGTTCCGGCGGGGCGAGGATGTTTCATACGGCTGGAACCGCTCTTCTAAGTTCAGGGCAAAGGCTTCCACTCGGTCCTGTGGTGATTTTGCCCAGGAACCATCAGGACGTTGAACTGGGAACTTTGGCGCAACTTGCCGCTTGAACCGTTTGGTGAGCTTCCAAAGCGCAAACTTTGAGCTTTCATCCGCAGTAGCTTTTTCCAGCATTCGGTCTGTCGCCTCACGCCTGAGTGTGGCAAGGACCTTTCTTACTCTGTTGGCAACTCTGCGGTATATTCTGTGAATCCGGGGGTCATTTGTGCGGATATACTCCCTCCGTAGCCGCTTTTTAAAATAAAGCAACTCCTCAGCAGCAGGGTTGAGTCCAGTAGAGAGTCCTCCGGGTAGATAAGTTTGGCCAGTGGGGGGAGTAGCCTTCAGGGCAGCTTGTTGTACTTTATTTAGGAAGATAGCAACAGCATCTTCGACATCCTGCGTGGTTTGTATCTCCATATTAAGGTTGACGGAACTCGCCAACTCGGTTCTGAAGGTTTGGATGTTGGATCCAGATAGGAGTAAGAATTGCCTCTTGGGGATTCTTTGTGGGGACGTGTGGATAGTAGCCAGAATAGGAAGATGATCTGAGGATAGTTCGTACTCCTCCTTCACAGAAAGTTGGGCTGCTTGAAACCCATTGTATATGAAAAAGTCAATAGCAGAGGGTGTGCTTCGTCGGTTAGAGGGGTAGTAGGTCGGACGACCAGTAGCCAGAACCTGGGCGGAGGAGTCCGTGATGGCATTAAAGAGCGCTGTACCACGGCTTTCTGCTCTAAAGTTGCCCCATAAACGATGTTTGGCGTTAAAGTCACCTCCAATAATAAACTTCTGTCCAAGTTGGTCCAGGAGTCTGTCAAAATCAGCTTGCGCCCATGGAAGTCGTGGTGGGAGGTAGGCTGCAGCGATCGTTACTTCTCCAGTTGTCGTCAGCACCGACACTGGAGCCAGTTAAACATGGGCGATAGAGATTGTGCGGTGTTGGTAGTGAACAAGCCCCTGTTTCACTAGAACCGCCGCTCCTCCTCTTGAATTTCCATTAGGGTGGTTAGCTCGGTACATTGTGTACCCTGGGATTACACAATGTACGCCTCCTCGTAGATAGGTTTCCGTGACAAGCATAACATCGATGTTGTGCTTGTCGAGGAAACCTATTAGCTCGGGTGCGTTGGGACATAGGCTCCGAGCGTTCCATAATCCGAGGCGCAGTTGGGAAGCCATTATGGTAAGTTATTTGAGGACATGCGTGCACGCAGGAGAGCATTTTCCTGCGTCAGTTGAAGCACCATTTGAGTTAGCTGCTGTACTGACTCAGCGAGCTTGGCCATGTTCTGTTGCATCTCCTTGAAGTCATTCCAGTTGGCGCCTTCAAACTGCTGGTGTCCTGGAGCTCGGGCTTGGGAGCGGGATTGTTCTCTTTGTGGTCTACGTTGTTGCTGTTGAGTGTACTGTTGAGATTGCTGCTGTTGTGGTTGTTGACGTTGTGGGCAAGTTGCACTCCTGCCTCTAGACTCTAGAGCCCTGTTGGCCCGATCGAGCCGCATCAGCGAACGAAATGCCTTCCTGTACCACAGCGGCTGGGACAAACTGCAGTCGGGGTCTGGTCTGATTGAAGCCGGGATTAATTTGGGGTTGTATACCTGGACGGCGCTCGTTCATCTTCCTTTTGTAAACAGGACATCCTTTATAGGAGGCGGTGTGGTTCTGGTTGCAGTTCGCACACTTAAAGAGGGACTTAGTGATGGCTGAGCAGCCGGGAGCAAGTGTGGGATGCTCTTCGCCACAACGTCCACAGACAACATCGCGAAAGCAATAATTTTTTGTATGTCCAAATTGCTGGCATCGGAAGCACTGAACCAGGTCGAGGTTTTTTCTTGGAAGCTCAGTTTTGACTCGCTGTCGGCCGACGCTATTAACTTTGAGCGCTTCTAAGTTGTTGGTGGCCTGTTTAAGGTCTACAAACCAGATATTTTGTTTTTCCAGGGGTTCTTCGCGGACCTTTTCCAAGCCATTATCATCAAATTTCCGATGTCTTCTAACAGCTGGGTTAAACATATTAGTGACGGTGTGCCCATTACGCTCAAAGGCTGTCACAATTTGTTCTTTTGGGGTGGAGTGCGAGATATTTAATACCACCACTCGAAAAGGTCGGTCCTCCTTCAGTTGGAAATAGGAGAATTTAATATTGATTTCCGTCAACTTGGCGATTATTCTGGTGACACCAGACTTAGAGACCGCCAGGTCATAGTCTTCAGGCTGTACCACCGATTCAAGCGTTTGTTGCATTTTCTGGAGATCATCTAGGTGCGGCAGGGTAATTGGTCTTGGTTTCGGTGGCCTTTGAGGCCTTAGCGGTGCTTCTTGTTGGTTGACTGGTTGTGAGGGTGTAGCTTCATTAGCTCTACCGATATTCATACTGTTCAATTGCTCCTCTTCGGCTGCAAGGACTGCGAATCGGTTTTGGCTTGTTTGCAGCGCTGCTTTGGAGGTGGTCGGACCCATGACAGACCCGTTTCCTATATCCCGGGAATTGTACGCCTTTCCGATTTTGTTCGGTCGGGCAGGCTGAGCAGTTTGGTGCCTTTTGGTGGGTACCTTTTGCCAGTCCACTTTTGGTGGGATCCGCTGGTAGACCACCATTTCAGTTTGGGCTGCAGGATTTGAGCCAGTGACTTGAGGCGACTGGCTGGAGCAGTTGGCTACTACTGGGATCCTGGCTAGGGTGTATCCAGGCAGGGCAGGCCATTTTCTAATATCCAGAAATGAACCAGCTGTAGTGATCTGGTCTGAAATGGACGTCATCTGGATGTTGTGTCCTTAGGCTGTCTCTACATTTGTTTGACTGCCTCCATTTACCACTGGAGTTATATACGGGCCACTTGTAGACTTTGTGGTTACTGTTGATGTTGTTGCGGGTGTCCATAATAATTTTGCAGAATTCAAAGATAAAAAGATTGAATTTATCTCGCCGTTTTTTTTTCTGTGCCCTAATAAACACCTAGATCTCGGAGACTAGAAGAGCTAGACCCACCAAATTTTGTATGTCTATTGTCTATACGCAGAACAAGTTTCTTTAAAATTTTGGCCATGTGCCCAATGTATGTGCCCAATATCTACAATCTCTGAAAGTTTCAAAAAGATCGGATAATAAATGGCAAAGTTGTAAGTGTTAAAAAAAGGTTGCGCTGTTTCCTTACATAATGTTGAAATGTTTACATTAATGTTAATGCTCTGTTAACTAACATAAGGGAAGGCTTTACAACATTAATTTCCCTGAGTAATTTGTATATCGAAGCCAGGCAGGACCGACATTAACTCACGCTCTTGTTTTAAGATAACATTAGTACAAAGAGCAGCATTATTTCGGATCAGCATCTCCAGTTGAACACTGCAACTTCCTCCCAGATCGTTTTTTGAAGCGAATAAACCACCCGTTGCTTGCTTTTAATCCTTCGCGATTTAAGGATTTACCATATTTTTGTGCCTTTTGCTGAATCATTCTCCCATTTACAGGAAGATTGCTAATTCTGGATTCGGAAACAACTGTTTTAATAGCCTCATTCTTTTATTAAATTGTTCTCCCCTCATGCGCATTTTTTCGCCATTACAAAATTTTTAAAACTTTTGACTCAATTTTGCTCGATTCCTGAAAATTGCAGTGTGTTAGGTTTTATTTGAAACTTAGCTGCAACATGCTTTTGAAGCTTTCCATCTTCAATTTTTCGAATGGTCTGTCTTGCTTGCTACCTTTGTCTTCAACGCTTAATGTGTTATATGTTAAATTTCGTCTCCATTTTGCGGTTTGAAATATTTTTGAAAAAAAATTACTGATATCGATTAATTAAGGTAGCTTTGTTTCAAATTTATATTCACAATAACATCGAATTATGGAGGCTTCTAATTAACGAAGTAACCTAATTAACGAAATAGTTATACTTAAAATTCTGAACGGACAGAAAAAAAACGTAGAATTATGGGGGTAAATCGAATTATCGAGAGTTCGAATTAACGCTATAGGATTATATCATATCACACAATTGAAACTACTTTTCGTTTTTATTTTCTCAAACTCATTTTTAGTAAATAAACAAATGCCGGAAGAACTTTCCATTAAGCGGAATGAAACAAATTTGTATAAATAATAAAAGCAAATTAACAAAAATTTAACTACTAATACGTGTTAATTAATGCCTCTGACTCCCGTGCTTAACTATTTGGTACACACTGACTAAGACGCACGCTCAGCGCTGGCAAGAGCTCAGTTAAGAAACCGTATGGACATCTTTTGATCAACATCTGTACGGTCCAGGGCCTTGCAGAAGTCCTCAAACGATATTTTGCCCTGACAGCACAGATCGGCCTCCAGAATGGTGCGCTCCGCTATGCTGACCAACTGGTCCTGACTAATATTGGCGCCCACCATCATGTGCAAAATAGACAGCAGCTCGTCCCGGCTGATTACGCCATCATCGTCCAGATCGTACATCTTAAAGGCAAACTTTAATTTCTCTTCGCGACTATTCAGCTTGCTCTGCTTATTGTCCCGCAGCGGTCTGAAGTGGGCCAGGACATTCATGAATTGGCGGAAGTTTACTCGGTCGTCGTTGCTCTCGGCAAAAAAGGAATGAACAATGCGCTCACACAGGGGATTTATAGCCAGCTCGGGGATGCGCATGAGATCCTCGCGAGAGAGTGTGCCGCAGTCGTTGCGATCCAGCGACGTGAATCGTGAGTACAAGCGTTCGATTTGGTTGGGAGTAACTGCAGGTGTAGGGGAGTAGAAGAGAGAGGGGATGTTGATAAGAAAGTCATTATCACAAATTGATACCTTAAATGGTTAAAAAGCATTGGATACAACAAATTCAACCAGCCGGCGGCGCTTTCAATTGTGAGAAATTTTGAGGCTTATCGCTAAATAAATTACACGCCATCGGACACTATAAAATAGCACCCGTCCCCGTATTGATATGACTTTGGACCGCAGGGGCTTGGGGCGGGCTATGACATCACAACGGACGTGCTGGTGCAACGGGAAATTATCTGGAAAACTTCAGTCTATAGATCGATTTACATAAGGCAAGGCCTGCACTAACTTGCCAGTGCATTTTAGTTGTGGATCATTTCGCATTTTAAATACCCAAAGCAACAGTTGCGTAGACGTCGTGATGGGCTACCACTTGGCACTAATGAAAAAGCAAATAAGTGCCCATCAAATGGAACAGACACATATAGATTTTAGCGCCCTGCTGCGAAGTAATGGATTGTAAATGCGTTGGTTTTCGAACTTCTTTATTTCTGGCCCATGTTTTGGCTGAAATCAAGGTCACGCTGATGCGATTAGTTTTCACACTTACAGCCGGTTTCATCTTGTATTTGTGCAATTTCCTCGTTTCGCAGGAACAATGACGATTTATTTCCCATACTGGCTTTGTTTTTAACTAAATAATTTTGGTTCTTGTAGGAAATACACTATGCGCCTTTCACCTTCTGTCCAGCAAGCATTGAATCGAGTAATGGACTAAGAAGTGTATCGTCATCGAAGAGAAAATCTATCGTCATCGCGCATGAAATCTATCGATATCGATGGAGATGGTTGTACTAGTTCAGATTCAGTAGTTCGTTCAAGGTGGTTCCATATATTTTTTAATATTTAGTTAATAATAAAATTGTGTACACTAGCGATTTTTCCAGAAATCTAGGTAATGACTATTCTTCCATTCTTTTTTCCATACGAAAATATTTTGTTTTTAAAGTAATTTGAGAAAAGTAGGGAAAAGGTATCTTCGGCCAGGCCGAAGTTTTGTATACCCTTGCAGACTCCATTGATAACTAATAAGTTTTTTTTAACTAAGACTACTTTTCTGACCTTACTTTTCTAAGTGAGCTATACCGATCGCTTTCAACCGATCGTTCCAACGGTAGCTATATGCTATATTCATCCGATATTGACAAAACTATGTAGAATTGAGCGAAACCATACCAAATAAATAAATGCCAATTTTCAGGACATTTTCATTGACAACAAAAAAGTTTTTCTTATTAAGACTAATTTTCTGACTCTTCTTTTCTATGACAGCTATACCATACAGATGTTCGATTTCGACTAAACTTTGTGGAATCATGGGAAAGCATAGCAAACTAAGAAATACGAAGTTTGGACGCGTTTCCATTGAAAACAAAAAAGTTTTTCCTCACTTCCTCCTATGATAGCTATTAGCTATAGTCTCCGATCCGGCCGGTTTCGAGAAATGTGCAGCGTATATGAACCAAAAAACTTCGTGCAAAGCTTGGTGAAGATAGATTTCTAACTGACGGAGGAGATAGCATAGAAACAGACAGACGGACAGGGCTAAGTCAACTCAGCTCGTCGTGCTGATAAAGAATATATATACTTTATGTGGTCGGAGATGCTTCCTTCTATGCGTTACAAACATCCGGTCAATGTTATAATACCCTCTGCAAAGGGAAGAGAGAAGATTTTTTTATAAAAATGATAGAAATTTTTTTATTGAGGGTATTCACTAGCTCTCGTAAAATGGCAAAGCGTAAATCCAAAAGTTTACGAAGCAACAACAAAACACATTAGAAAAAAATTACCACTTTTAACATGCCTTAGGGTATGTTTAAGAAATCAGTCGTAGATGTGGAAAAGTGTAAAGTTTTGAAGTGTTGTAAAAGAGAATCGGTTAAAAATACTTAGTAGCGAGCAATTTCGAGATTTTTGTTTTAAAAATATTCGGTCACACCAGCAAACTGCAAATTATAAAAAAGAAAACTGGAAGGCAATTCAAAGCGCTGGAAGAATGTTATGACGCCAAGCGTTTCCGCGATGTTGAAGGGACGCAACAATGGCAAGAAGCTGAGTTTCCTGTATTTCCCTAGCGTAGCGTTAACCAGGCCATCTGGCTGCTGTGCACTGGATCACGTGAGGATGCCTTCAGTAACATTAATCTTATTGCCGAGTGCTTGGTCGATAAGCTGATCAATGCTGCAAAGGGTTCCTCCAACTCGTACGCCATCAATTCGAAAACAAGCAGACCATTCTACTGACATGTTTACAAATAACTTAAAATAACTCTATTTAACAATTCCGTAGCTTAACTGGGGGTCGTGAACACCCAAGAATTAAAAAAATAAAAAAAACAATTAATTAAACTCAACTCTAAACATATTTTTTCAATTACCAAAACTTGTTGCACCCTTTGTCTTGGCATTTTTTTTTCGTTGTTTTTATTTGTCAAGTTTTGGTACTCAAAAATTAGCTCGTCGAAACATATGGTTAATAGCCAATTTACACTGGGGCATAAAGGCTGCCCCTAATGAAAATTTCCTTAAGCCAGCCGGAAAAGTTTGCCTTTGCCATACAAAAAGGTGACAGTTTCGCTTAAAAACAGTTCGGCCGAACTTACGGCAGGTTTTTTAAAAAAAATATTGACCCTGAAAATTACTACTGTGAATCACAACGGGTCGCTCAGTAGCTCCTGTGTGGTAACATTACGCTCTAACATTTTACGAGAGCTAGTGAATACCCTAATTGATTTTTTTGTTTGTATCGACAATGTTTTCTACATCTTGTAGGTCTTCATAATAAATTTTTGAACGTTCATAACCAGAAATCTATTGCCCCCACAGAAAATATGTTAGAACTAAAAAGAATGGTAATGTTATTATCTATCAGCCTTGCTTCCATTTTCACCTTACTTTTGAGATTTGAGCACGTGAACACTTGAATTTACAACAAATACTGGCTGCTTTATATGGAAAACTGCACTTATATCTGTGGCTACTAGATGTAGACCACAAAATTTGACAATATTTTACGAATTGAAAACGGCAACTGTGATTGCCGTGACTTAAATTCGTACAATTTTATTGGACTTAATCTAGTTACCATAGTTAGAACTTTATGTCACTCACATATATGCTTTAACAGTTTGAATGTGAAATTCATGCCGTTTTCATGTCCAAATCGTAAAAGTAAGGTGAAAATGGGAGCATGGCTGTATTACTTTGTTTTCAGAGATACACACCAGAGACCTGCAGCAAGACTCTAATGTTCGATCACACTCGTGCGTTTACTTGGCTTGGGACTCGTCGCCTTGGTTCGGCACACTCGAAATGATCGCAAGCGCATTGAGTCAGAACGATTAAGCTCTTTGCTTCGTAAGAGTAATAATATGAACAAGCCTTTCATACCACGAGTCAAAATAAGCCTTTTGCCAGCAATGGCCAATTGTTGTCTTTTGAAAACTTCAAACAGCAAAATGCTTCAAGAAGGAAAGAGAACGTATGCAAAATACAAATGCAAAAAATAGGTTATAATGCTATCTCTTTTGCTCTCACAAATTGTTGTTTTTTGTGTGCTTGTGTCGATTGTGTACAAGCGTTGATCGTAACATTTCGCAGCAGTTCTTTGACTTCGGTGATTCGCGCCCGAAGCTAGGAGTAATCGCGAGTATTTGTACCGAACGAACTTTACTCATGACGGCTCGCACCAGAAATTCGATTTTGTAACAAGGGACTTTGCGTCAACTCGCGGCCGAAGCGCTGAGTCATCTTGAGTATGAGTAAGGGCAATATTCGAGGTTGACAAGCCTTGAGCGCTGAGCGATTGTACTCGTGGCGGCTCGTTGCAGTTCTCTGATACAGACCAATTCGCGGTTTCCAATATGGCGGCCGATCACAATGACTTAATGACTATAACTAAAGACTTTTAGACAGTCCCCTACCACAACATACCAAAAATCTGGCCGGTCAATATTTTATGCATAAATATGTCCTTTTTTTCCTAATTTGACTGGAGTATGTTACTATTACTACAATTAATTTTTTTTTTTAACATTTGCCTGGCCGGGGTAGTTCTTTCAGACAAGTTCAAATGAGCTAGTTCAGCATTGAATGTCGGAACCAAAGTGAGCACCACTGCGGTGTTTGGTAAACAATTTCTTTTAACTTTCACTAAAAAAGGAAATAGTTCCCATCTTCAATGGACAAATTGAACTCTACATTGACGGCTGTGAAAAATCTGCGCTCCAGCGTTAGACACTGCTTCGAACATTTGGCTGATGGCACTGATGGCGAGGGTGTGGAAGAAAGCCGCAACAAATTTGTTCATGACTTCCAGGAGAGGTTCGGGGCCATCAACTCGCAATTGCGGTAAGCGTACGCTTCTCCAGCCAAATCTGCTTTAACATTTGGATGCTTCTCTACAGTGAAGTGGAGCAGTTGATAAACGGCCTGCAAGTGCCGCCGACTGCCTATTCGTTGGGGAACACGGCTTATCTGGCCCAGGAGACCTCACAGGATCGCCAAGCTCTATACCCGCAGCTGGTAAACAGTTACAAGTGGATTGATAAAGTGCACGACCACAGCTTTCTGGCCTTCAACAATCTCAATCAGAACACGCTGCGACGCTCCTACAATTATTGCTCCCAGAAGCGGCAACGCTTGCCATTCTCTTCGTTTAACAACGACCCGGAGTGAGTTTTACCGTCTAGCCGCCTTCATTGAACATTGACCTAATTTCCAATCACCCATTGCGCAGTCACATCGATAAACTACTAAGCGAAATCAACACCCCGCCGCACACTACGTACAGAGTATTCCATCCGTTTGGCTCCAACGCTGTGGCCATCGTCACCATTAGCAATGTACTGAAAGCTGCCATTGTCTTTAAGGGAGTGCTCATCGAATGGGTGACTGTGAAGGGCTATGACGAGCCCCTTGAGCAGGATGACCTGTGGGCAGAGTCTCGTTACGAGGTCTTCCGGAAGGTACAGGAGCACGCCCATTCGGCCATGCTGCACTTTTTCTCGCCCACACTGCCCGATCTGGCCGTGAAAAGCTATGTGACCTGGTTAAACAGTCACATTAAGCTATTCATCGATCCCTGCAAGCGCTGCGGCAAATACATAGCCAACGGTTTGCCGCCCACGTGGCGAGATCTTCGCACCCTCGAACCCTTCCACGAGGAATGCCGAAATTGCTAAAACACAGGATGATTAAATATATAACTGTATAAGCATAACTTGTATACTTCATTTATTTCAAAAACAAAAAATTATATGTATTTTGAATGCTTGCGTACGGATTTTTAGAAATCATCGCTTCGCTCGACTGAATAACTACAACGGTTTAATGCATTTAATGGCCAGTGGAGGCGACAGCGGCGCCTGCAGCTGTGTGCACACCGCGCTCTTGGCACAAACGCGCAAAGTTCTGTCGCAAAGTGGCACGGAGTTGTTCGCGCTGCCGCTGCACCTGCTCGTGCTGGTACTTATAGGCCAGCACCACCTCTTGGGGAATGTAACAGTTTTCATCGTCTTTATCGTAGTCGTCAAAGTCGTCCTGCAATGGAAAGGGAACATATTAGAGCGGTTAAAGAAGCGCAATCAAAACGGATAATTTAAAGGGATTAAGCTGTATTTTCAATTGTCTGATACCTCATAAAAGTTTCTCATTTGAGTTATTTGGCATGCGTAATAGTCAATCTGAGAAGCCCAATAATGTATGAAAAGCTGCATGAGAGGTAGGCTGTCTGAGTTCTCAAATGATTTTTTGGAAAGCCAACCCACAGTTAACTTAGGTATTTTTCAACACCTATCTCAAATGAGATCTCGACAAGTGGAAATACAGCCTTAGTAAGGCTTCCTTTACACTGCTCGACAAATGAGACATGATAGTCTAGTAGGTAGTTGTAAAATAAATGTAAAAAGCTTTTCAAATTCATAGGCGCAACCCGATGAAATGCTGGCCTACTAGATTATCATGACTCATGTGTCGAAGAGTGTAAAGGCAGCCAAAAGCTAAGTTCACACGGGCAAATTATTTTGTCAAAAATGACGAAAATTTGTCAAAATTAGTTTGACGTGTGTGAGTGAACGCCAAATTAATTTGCAGCCAAATGCTTGTGTCAAGCCGTTTGCCGAGTTTGCCAAGTCAAAGTTTGACTTTTGTAAAAACCAATTTTAATCAGGGATGCAAACAATTTGGAACTAAGGATTGCTTCGGTTCGGTGGTTCAACTGATTGTAAACCGCCGGTTCGGTTGGTTTTTGGAGCTAACTAAACCGCGTTTTCCGTTTTGGTTCTGTGGTTCACTCTTTATCTATCTTATATATATCATCACAATCCACTTTATTCATGACATAAACCTCGACATAGAATCGATAATATAAAAAGAAGCCTTTCCGTTTGAGACTTGGAATCGAGTGTCATTATGTTGTTTAACTCGTAGTAAAAAATCCCTCGAACCATCTTGAATCGAAATCCATCATCGGTTTCAATGATCTCCGTTTTTGACCTAGCCCCGTCCATTTTTAACATCGTAACCGTAGGAAAACCGGAAACCAACAATCTTGTTTATTCTTTTTAAATAATTTCTGATGAATTAAACCCTGATCATATTTTCTATCTTTTAGATTGAAAAAATACACCCCCGAACCAAAAATCTTTCATTTGATTAACTATATAAATAATTAGATATTCTGATTGAATTTACCTTAGTCGAACCCAACTCACGTTTTAATTTTTTAAGATATAAAAACAATTTGACGCCACATTGAAAAATAATTAATAATAGTCGATCACAATTTTGTAAGCTAAATAATAAAACTGTGTCAACCCTACCGGTATAAACGTAACCAACCACCCCCAAAAAAATTCGCACAGGACAAACCATAAGAGATAGAAAGCTGAGTTTTTTAAAGTAGTTTTATCTTATGCTGAAAGTGAGTACTAAGAAACGATTTTGGAAATTCGGGAAATGTGGAAAATTCAAAGAAAACTGTTGTATGCAACTTTGTTCTATTTTCATCCGATCAGGCTAAAATTTATTTTCAGAGATCTATATGAAAATTTAACTATGACTGCATACTAATTTTCCGGAAAATTCACACCCCTTTGTGGAAATTGGGTGATAAAGGTTGTATGGGTTGAATTTTAGTTCCCAGCGATTAGCTCCAAATTCTTTTTCAAAGTTACTCATAAAAAAATATGATCGTGGAGGAGGAAGATATGAACGTGACTTTCAACTTTTGAAAAATCTACCCCCAAAGTCGGAAAATGGTCGGAAAACAGTTGTATGCTGGGAACTAAAATTCAACCCATACAACCCTTACCACCCAATTTCCACCAAGGGGGGTGAATTTTCCGGAAAATTAGTATGCAGTCATAGTTAAAATTTCATATAGATCTCTGAAAATAAATTTTTGCCTGATCGGATGAGAATCGAAAAAGTTGCATACTTTTCGGACCTTTCTTTTCTATGGGAGCTATGTATACTATATAATTAGATGTCCGATTTCGACTAAACTTAGTGGAATCATGGAAAAGCATAACAAACTAACAACTACGAAATTTGGAGGCGATCCCATTGAAAACAAAAAAGTTTTTTTCACTGGAACTTCTTTTTCGACCGATCATTCCTACTGCAACTATAGTCTAGTCATCCGATTTTGGCATATCTTTGTAGAATTCTGTAAATGTATATAAAATAAGTATATGCCAATGATAAGGATTTTTCCATGGAAAACAAAAAAGATTTTTTACTAGAACTAGTTTTTCAACCGATCGTTCCTATGTAAAAATTGTGTGAAAGCATAACAAAAAAAAATATGCCGATTTTTAGGTCTTTTCTATTGAAAACAAAAAAGTTTTTTTAAACTAATACTTTTCCAAAAATACTTTTCTATGACAGCTATACTATATAGATGTATACTATAAAGATGTACTATATAGATGTCGACCAAACTTAGTGGAATCATGGAAAAGCATAGCAAACTAAGAAATACGAAGTTTGGAAGAGTTTCCATTGAAAACAAAAACGTTTTTCTCACTAAATATAGTTTTTCGACCGATGCTTCCTGTGATAGCTATATACTATAGTCATCCGATCCGGCCGGTTACAACAAATGTGCAGCGAATATGCACCAAAAGTCTTCGTGCTAAGTTTGGAGACGATAGCTTTAAAACAGACGGAGGAGATAGCATAGAAACAGACAGACGGACAGGGCTAAATCAACTTAGCTCGTCATGCTGATCAAGAATATATACACTTTATGTGGTCGGAGATGCTTCCTTCACTGCTTTACAAACATCTGGTTAATTTTATAATACCCTCCGCAAGGGTATACAAATACTACTACAAAAATAGATTTTCGCATATCGAATTTTTCGGGAATTACGGGCGAATTTTCCGAAATCGGCAAAATACGTGTCCAATTATTGTTTATACTTTGAATACAAACCGAGTTTAAAGTTAACCGGATGAAAAATAAATCGACAATTTTGGCTTATTAATAAGGTTTAGCAGCTTAGGGCTGATTTCTTATGCTTGTGTTTTTGGTGGATTTTCCGCTTCACAATTAGCAATGCAAATTCACCAAAACCACCTGGATTTGCAAAAAGAGGAACATGAGAAAACTGTCCTTACTTTTCGCTTCTAGCAATGTTACTTGAGTGATTTTCCTAAAAACCAATAGATCGGGTTTCTCCTCCGATTATTCGAGAGAAGAATGAGACAGTGATGAGAAATCAATATCCCCTACCTACACTACAATTTTTACATTTCAAGTTTTTGCAAAAGAAAAAAGAGAATGCACCCATTTCGCCATGACTCACCCACATCTGCAGCAATGAAAACTTGTGCTCCAATGGCACCGAATGACCATAGAGCAGATCAGACACATAACTGTTGCGATCTGCCACATCAGCATTAGTTTGCTCGTCATCCAGCAGGTGATCGTGATTGCACAGTCCATCCGAGCATGAAACCTCAGAGCCCTCGGGCGATGAGACTACACTGGACGTGCGTGAATTGGCTTGCGATGTGGGATCGCTGCCATAGCCAGAGTCACGGACATCCTGCTCGCAGGGACAATTGGGCATGGGGGCCAAAAAGCAATCATTGCATTTGCCGTCGTCCTTGGCCCCATTTGATGAAATGCAACTGGCCGCATCCACGAGCTCATCATACAAGGGTTGAGGAGCTGCAGATGAGGCCGACTTCTTGCCCTTTTTGGTGGTAGACTTTTGCTTCTTTTTCTTCGGTTGCTTCTTCGATTTCGTAGGCTTGCCCTTGGGAGCTGCAACTGGCTCGCACTCTGGTTCGAGTTGCGGGTCCAGTATGATAGTCTCCATCATAACAATGCCATCATCGTCCTCCGTATGCTCCAAATCGTCTACGTCATCGTCATCCGACTCGCCGGCATCCGCATCCTCCTCCGCCGTCATATCCTCGCACATCCGATGCTGCATGATTTTCTTCTCATCCTTCTTCTTCTTCTTTTTGAGCTTCTTCTGCTCTTTCTTGAGCTCCTTGGCCTTCTCGGCGCGACTTATCTCCTGGTAGAGCAGTTCCAGATTGCTGATTCCCTGTTTTTGCTCCACAAACGTGTCGAAGCTGCGGCAAAGGGCATGCACACCGACAGCAGCCAGCACTTGGCAGGCACGCTCCTCCTCGCGCAGGCTCACATATATGCGACGCAGTCTTTCGTACATAATCATCCCGACGCAGGTCAGCACCTCTTCTTGGGCAATCTCCAAGGTCTTGGCGTGGCGTTCGCGTAGTTTGGAGTAGCTGCCATTCACTTCCGGCTCGGCGCGTTTAATGAGAGCATCGAGGAATTCGATTTTATTCGTGCTCACATGTATATGCTGCTCGGGCACGCACTTGCGGATGTGCGCATACAGCTGGGCCGCATAGCCCTTCTCCTTGGCGGAGACCTCACCAATGAGTATTTTATAGGCACGCTCGATCTGGAATGTTAAACTACTATCAAAGCCCGAACTCGGGACACGTTCACCCGATAGTCCACTCACCTTTGTCCGACATCCAGCGCAGAACTTGTGCTTCTTCAAATAGTTCTCCAGCACATCATGTAGTTCCTTCGGCTCGATGATGGTCAACTCGGTGCGGCAATTGTTTTTCATGGCCGACCACACCTCGCGCCACGTCTCCGAGAAGGGTTTGGCACGGAAGGCGTCCAGCGAGTGGAGCACGCAGCGTGTCTTATTGCGCAGCTTGCTATCAAGCAGATTATTAAGCACCTCGTGGTGCCGATAGAGCAGCGTGCCCAGAGCCTGTGGCGTTTTCAGTTTATCTTCGCTGATGCCCAGCGTGGCGCTTGGCCGCAGTTCCAGGGGATCTAGAGTGCGATGTCCAGACTCGGTCAGCTGATAGAACAATCGCTCCACCCGCCGGCGACAGCCCACACACTGGACGCATTGGTTCAGAACCGACATGAAACTGCCGCTATCTATCTCCAGAGATTTGCGACGTTCGGCCTCTGTGAGCAGATTGAACTTACGCGTAAACTCTTCCAGTTCGCGACCACGTATCTGTGGGCTATCGATGACAAGTCCTTTGCTGTTCAGATCCATTAGCATCTGCAAGGAGATCGTCGAGGTTGGAGAGAGAGAAAAGGTGTTAGAGCGATTGGCCGAGAAATGCATTTCAAACCGGTTTTGATGCTGCGCCGACGTCGCAATTTGTTGGCAGCGCTGCTCTGCACTTTCAAACAACATGGCGACAGCAGCAGCAGAAGCAACGAGAAGGAGGGGCAGGTGCAAGTGGGAGTTCGGGGGCGGCAGGTGCAGAGAGATAAGAATCATAAAATTCGAATTTTCCTTTTCTCTTGCTCTCTCAGCTGATCCAAGGCCTTACTCGAGTTTAATTAACAACGCACAATCCACTTTTAAGAAATATACGCCACTCACACACACGCATGTTATGAAAGTTTATGGGAGTGTGTGCGTATGTACAATGTACATATGTATGTATGTACGTATTTAATGAATTCCTTTGATTTGTGCAATCTGAAGGTACCTTACATGCATGCTTAGATTTGTAATTTCTTGGCCACCTACCATTAACTTATCACCAGCTACCAAGGGTAAATGCCTGCGACCAACATAACTCGAGTCATCATCATCATCCGTATAATAGACTTTCGTCAATCTCGCCATGTTCTCTTCGGAGAGCCAACGACGGCAATTTCGGGCACTGTTGGACACACAATTTTTTCTCAGCGGGGGTGGGATTTGGCAGCGAAAACACAGTACAATGTTTGACAAATATTATTTACAAATATTTATATTATTTTATACAATTAAAATGGCCGTCTAACTCGGGAAATTCAACTATTATATCAAACACGTAGGTAATCGGGTCCGGTCGCCATTAATACAGCAAGCAGGGTTGCATTGGTGCCTTTTCGAGTACGTACTCGATTGGGTATCGATAGTTCTGTCTTTTGTACTAGATTCGTGACAATTGCGATGTGCGTAACAAATTAAAAAAAATAAAAACAACTGGTTTAATTTAAATGTAAAAAATACTTCCTTTGTTCCGAAATTCGCCTAAAACATTGATGGTAAAGGCTTAAATTACTTTGTTTTTGGTTTTCCATTATGGGGTTACATACAGTTAACTTTTTTGAAAATGTTCATATATTTAAGTACACACACCGAAAAGTCAATCTGCCAATTATTTTAAAGATACACGCACAGTTGTAAAGACGCTCCATGCTAATTTACAGTGCAGTTCAAACATTAAACGAGGCTTTCGCGAAACAGTGTTTTCAACGTCGGCGTACTTGATTTCTCGAACACGGCAGAACCTACTGGTCTCCAATTTTGATAATTTGTAAAAAAGCTTCAGGTAAATTTACGATGCTGTTGAAACTTCAAACGTGTTTTCCTCAAAACTGTGTTCTCAACGTCGGCTTACATGATTTCTCTAAACCGGCTGAACCGATCGGATTCAAATTTTAACACAAGCTTCTAAAATGTATTCTTAAGAAATTAATCGAAGCTTTTTTCACTCCGATAATAATTATTTTTTATAAGCCATTTAAGACCAATTTTTTTTTTTTTTGGGAAGCTGCTAATTGGTCTGAAAAATTAATTTTGCTTAATACGTCGAATAATTTCCAGACTTTGCAATTCTTTGACAAAATTCGTTTGGTTTTTAAATTATGGATGCTGAAGTTCAGAGATATCATATTCGCCGCAAGGCTCTACTTTTGAGTGGAGATCAGCTATAGCAGGTTTCCCAATTATAATTTTTACAAATAAAATATTTTAAAATACAGTTAAAAGTTACCTTAAATAAAATAAAATATTTTAAAAAACAGTTAAAAGTTACCTTAATATGTGTACAAATTTTTGCTTTAATAAAATAGCATTTTATAGAGTATGTAGCGCCTTAAGATTATAGCATCCGTAGAAGGTTTGCTTGGACACCAGATACTTTACCATCGCTATTAAAAACATTATTAAATAATCTACCTATATACGTGGTGTGTTCACAGGAAAAGGTGAATTTTGAATTTTTTTTGAAAAGTACTGATTTATACAGTTAATTGTCCATTTTGTCTCCTTTAAAAACGCCCTCGGAATAACACACTGCCAACGCTTTCATCCTTGAAGCATCGAAAGCGCCGAGGCCCAGCTCTTCACGTTCGAATTGACCACAATGTGCAACGCTTTCCTTTCATTGGTCTCTTCATTTTGGAATAGGAAAATTTTCGGTGGTTGAAGCAGATACGGCATTCGACTACGCATACTAAGTCACCCGATTTTGAAAACACTTGATTGTGTTAAATTTATAAAAACGAGAATTTTTTTTTTTTTTGCACTTGAAAATTTTGTGACCACTCACTTAATTTTGTGACCAATGACTTAATTTATAAGCTTTATGTCTTGTGACATTGGAAAATTAAATACAAAAAAATAAATAAAAATAAAATATTTGTATGGCAGCCACCATGATTTACGAGGTTCCGACATATGTGCAAAATTTCAGCCCAGTAGAAACAGATGGACGGACGAACAAAGCTTAATCGACTCAGCTCGTGCTGATCAAAAATATATATACTTTATGTGGTCGTAGATGAATCCTTTTTTGCGTTCCAAACTTCTGGGCAAAATTATAATTAGGGTATTCACTAGCTCTCGTAAAATGGTAAAGCGTAAATTTACCACACACGAGCTACTGAGCAACCCCTTTTGATTTTACTGTAGTAGTTTTCAGGGCCAACTTTGTTTGTAAAAACCTGCCGTAATTTCGGCCAAACTAATTTTTAACAAAAATGTCACCTTTTTGTATGGCGAAGGCACACTTTACCGGCTGCCTTAAGGCAATTTTCAGTAAAGGCAGCCCTTATGCCCTAAAGAAAATGGCTATAAACCAGATGTTTAGACGAGCTATTTGAGTGCCAAAACTTGGTTAGTAAATATAAAACAAAATAAAAATGCCAAAACAAAGAATGCAACAAGCTTTGAATAAGCAAAAAAAGACTTGGCCCTTTAAGAAATAGTATGCAAAATAGCTGTTTTAATAAGGGAAATTAAGACAATGCTTGGAGTAGGTGATGGCGGCTCTTTAGGTCTTGTTACAGTCAAAGTTTTATTGATTGCATGTTTTTATGATTTTAAGTCTTACATAGGTGTTTCCGACTGCCAGTTAGGCTACGGATTTGTTAAAGTTATTTTAAATTTTTTGTAAACATGTCAGTAAAATTATTGTTTTCTTCTTCTTGTTTTCGAATTGATGGCGGACGAGCTAGAGGAACCCTTAGCAGCATTGATCAGCTTATCGGCCAAGCACTCGTACATGATATTGGTGTTCCTGAAGGTATCCCCACGTGCTGCAGTGCACAGCAGCCAGATGGCCTGGTTAACGCGAGCATGAATCATTTCGAGCGAGCGCTTGACAGTGCGACAGGAACTCAGCTTCTTGCCATTGTTGCGTCCCTTTAACATCAGCGTGCAGGTCAGCCGATCCACAATGGGGCACTGGGCCTTGCGGAAACGCAGGCGTCATAACATTCTTCCAGAGCTTTGCATTGCCTTTCAGTTTCCTTTTTTATAATTAACAGTTTGCTCGTGTGACCGCACATTTTTAAGAGAAAAATCTCGAAATGGCTCGATACTAAGTATTTTTAACCAATTCTTTGGAAAATTTTACAACACTTCAAAACATTACACTTTTTCACATTTACGACTGATTTTTAAAACATGCCTCAAGGCATGTTAAATGTTGTAATTTTTTTCTCATGTGTTTTGTTGTTGCTTCGTTAACTTTTGGGTTTACACTTCTACGCTTTGCCATTTTACGAGGGCTAATGAATACCCTCAATACACTTTTCAAGTGTATACAAAAATGGAGGGAAGCTAACTTCGGCCGAGCAGAAGCTCATACATGTGCAGCGTATTTGTAATGCCAGAATTCGTGAAAAGTTTTGTGAAGATTGCTTTCAAACTGACGGAGGAAATCGCATAGAAAAAGAAGGACGGACAGACATGGCTAAATCAACTTAGCTCGTCAAGCTGGTCAAGAATATATTCAGTATGTGGTCGGAGATGCTTCCTTCAATGCGTTACAAACATCCGGACAATTGTATAATACCCTCTGCAAGGGAATAAAAAACCATCTCATAAAAAAATTTTGAAATTGACTTTTAAGTTCAGCCTAGGGGTTTCTTTGGAAGGCAGGAACTGTCCTGTGGTTATGGGGGCGTATGTCGTGAGGTAAAGTTGCTGATCGGCTTAGCATGAAAAGCCCAGCGCGATCCTTGGTTACTGCGTCTCAAGTCGACTCACACCTCCCCGTGGTAACCCCTGGTAAAAGAGCGATGCATCCGCAAGGCTAACGTGAGCGGCGATCCTTCCCTGGGACAAATAGGGGGCGGAACTTCGGGCTAGGCACCCGACTATCGTCTAATTCATCCGCCAATGAAAGCTGCAAAAACAATACCTCGGATACGGACCACCATCGATGACGACACACGCAAACGTTTTAAGGACGGACCACGACTTGAGTATATGCACCTGGAATGCTCGCACCCTCAAAAGGGAGGGTGCTGATTACCAGCTAGTGAAAGTTCTCGAAAATTATTCATCGGACGTTACCGCACTCCAGGACAAGGGAAAACGTTGAAAAAAACCAATGCTCCCTGGGAGATCTACTATAGTTTGGGTGCGGTTTTGCAGTCTGCGGAAGACTGCGTCGATCTGTCATCAGCTTGACACCAGTTAACAAGCGACTAGCCGTACTCAGACTTGAGGCAAAATATTTTAGTATTAGCCTTATCTGTGCTGACGCCCCAACAGAAGACAAGGACATCGCGATGAAAGACAAATTCTATGAGCGCCTGAAACGTACGAGGTGTGTTCAAAAAGTAAAAATTATTTATTTATTCATGAATATCTATTTTGTCCCCTTCAAAGTAATCCCCATGAGGTATTATACACTTGTGCCAACGGTTTTTCCAATCTTCGAAGCACTTCAAAAAATCATTTTTTTTATCTTGTTCAGCTCCTCTTTCGATGCCGCCTTTATCTCGTCAAGCGTAGCGTAACGTCGTCCTTTCATGGGCCTCTTCAGTTCAGGGAACAAGAAAAAGTCACAGGGGGCCAGATCTGGGGAATACGGTGGCTGCGGCATCATTAGTGTGTTGTTTTTGGCCAAAAAGTCGCGCACAAGCAACGATGTGTGAGCAGGGGCGTTATCGTGGTGCAAAAGCCAATTTTTGTTCTTCCACAAATCCGGGCGTTTCTGGCGGATTGCTTCGCGCAAATTGCGCATATCTTGCAGGTAATATTCCTTATTGACCGTTCGTCCCAGTGGCAAGAACTCATGATGCACCACGCCCCTGCAATCGAAGAAAACTGTCAGCAAAACTTTCACATTCGACTGAACTTGGCGCGCTTTTTTCGGTCTTGGTTCGTGCGGCAGCTTCCATTGAGATGATTGAGCCTTGGTTTCCACGTCATAACCAGAAACCCACGATTCGTCACCAGTTATGACCCTTTGGAGCAAATTTGGGTCGTCGCGGACAGAGTTTAACATCTCATTAGCAATGTTCATTTTGCAATTTTGGTACGAATTTCGTGGCGACCCGTCTCATGCCAAAATCATTGATAAAAATCGAATGGCACGAGCCAAACCGAATATGTTTAGGTCCTCAGCAACTTCTCTAACGGTGATTCGACGATTGGCCAATACCATTTTCTCCACTTCATTAATTTGTTCATCTGTTGTTGAAGTGCTCGGGCGTCCGGCTCGCTCTTCGTCGTTCACATCTTCTCGGCCTTCTGAGAACATTTTGTACCACCGATAAACGTTGCTTCGGTCCAAGGTAGCTTCTTCGTATGCCACAGTCAACATTCGGAATGCATCCGCGCACTTGTCGGCATAAGTGAGAGACATGAGTACCAACATAACGCCACAAAAAAAATCGAAATTCGAAAATACGTAACCCGCGAAAATTCAAAATATGCGATACTTTTTGAACACACCTCGTACATACCAGCGCTGCCCTGATCACGACATTAAGATCGTGCTAGGCGATTTTAACGCGAAAGTCGGGGGAGAAGCCGTTTTTAGGCTGACAATCGGCCGTTTTAGCCAGCACGAAAAAACTTCCAGTCATGGAGAGAGGCTAAGAGATTTTGCTGCGGGCAGGAACATGGTCGTTAGTAGCACAAGATTTGAACATCGCGACATCCACAAGGCGACCTCGAGGTCCCCTGATCATACAACGGAAACCCGATTGATCACGTTGTGATAGACGGAAGGCATTCATCGATGATATTGATATCATCTTATGGGCTTAGCGGTAAATGAGGAAAAGACGAAGTACCTACTATCAACGCGCAAGGAGTCTAAGCTTGGACAAACTGTTGCAATGGAAGAATAAAACTCAAATGCTAACAGATCGGGCACCATCTTTTATTAAGATGTAATGCTACTTGCATATGCCGATGATATTGACATTAACGGCAAAAACGTATGGGCGGGAAGCAGGGCGTTTTCAGAGTTTGAGAAGCAGTCAAAATTCATGGGCTTATCTGTTGCAATGGGAGAGTAAGACTTTAAGTTTGTTAAGGACTTTGTCTACCTCGTTGCTATGATTATCAGCGACAACAACATCAGTCTGGAGATCCGAAGAAGAATAACTCTTGCAAACCGATGTTACTACGGGCTCAGTAAGGAGTTTAAGGGCAGAGCCGTCTCTCGAAAAACGAAAATTGCGCTATACAAGTCGCTTATTATCCCAGTCCTGCAATACGGCGCAGAAGCATTGACATTAACAGTATTGGATGAGGAGACGATCGGCGTGTTTGAGAGAAAAGTCCTTCGGAGGATTTATGGACCTGTAAAAGTTGGCGATAAGTTCCGCACCCTTATGAACCACGAACTGTATGAGGTCTAGGGGACACTGATCTAGTTAAGTGCATAAAACAACAGCGGCTGCGCTGGATTGGACATGTTACTCGTATGGATGAAGAAGCTCCAGTACAAAAAGTGTACAGGCGGAAGGCGAACGAATTAGGGACAGGAAGAAGGGTAGGACGCCCGAATTTAAGATGGGAAGATCAGGTGCTGAAAGACATTAAGGCGCTTGAACTGACCAACTGGTGCCAGCTCGCACAAGACAGAGACGAGTGGCGGGCATTAATTGCAGTGGACGAGACAGTCAAACGGTTGTGAATGAAATATCGGGCCAAATAAGAAGAAGAAGATTCTAACCTAGACCGAAAATGTTTTAGTATAAATGGGTCTCTTTGGCTGTAAACTGTTGCATAAGTTTGAGCTCTACTTCCTATTTCGTCACCAACTCTCTTGTTTTTTTTAAATTTTCATCAAAAAATTCTTTTTATACCCGTTACTCATAGAGTAAAAAAGGGTATACTAAAGTCGTGCAAATGTAAGCAACAAGGAAAAGGAATCATCTCCGACCCTATAAAGAATATGGGCATTTCCACAGAAAGGTCCACCGAGACCATAAAATTAAAAACGCTTTTTTCGATTATATTTTTATTGGGAAACAATTAAATTAAACTAGTTTAAGCCAATATTCAAATGCAAAGTCGAGCAATCACCATTTTTATACCCTTGCAGAGGGTATTATAAAATTGTCAGTATGTTAGTAACGCATAGAAGGAAGCAGCTCAGACCTTATTAAGTATATATATTCTTGATCAGCATGACAAGCTGAGTTGATTTAGCCCTGTTCGTCTGTTCGTCCGTCTGTCCGTCTGTTTCTACGCTATCTCGTCCGTCAGTTTTAAAGCTTTCTTCACCAAACTTTGCACGAAGTCTTTTGGTACAAATACGCTGCACATTTGTCGGAACCGGCCGGATCGAATGACTACAGCATATTGCTGTCATAGGAACGATCGGTCGAAAAACTAGTTTTAGTGAGAAAAACTTTTTTGTTTTCAATTGAAAAGCATCCAAACTTTGTATTTTTCAGTTTACTATGCTTTTCCGTAATTCCACCAAATTTGGTCGAAATCGGACAACTATATAGTATATATATAGTAGTCCTCAAAATTGGCATGTATTTGTTTTTTATGCTCCCACACGATTCTACAAAGTTTGTTCAAAATCGGATGACAATTGCATACAGCTGTCATAAAAACGATCGATCGAAAAACTAGTTCTTGTGAGAAAAACTTTTTTTTTCTAATGGAAACGTCCCTCACGTTGGCATATATTTTTTTATATACTTTTACACAATTCTACAAAGTTTTGTCAAAATCAAATGACTATAGCATATAGCTGCAGTACGAATAATCGGTCGAAAAAGAAGTTCTAGTGAGCAAAATATAGGAAAGGTAACTTCGGCTCGGCCGAAGTTTTGTATACCCTTGCTACTTCCATTAAAAACAAAAAAGTTTTTCTAACTAAGACTTCTTATTGCACCTTTCTTTCTATGGGATCTATACTATATACAATACCAAACTTTCGACCAAACTTGGTGAACTCATGGAAAAGCATAAAAGAATAATGTTAATTACGAAATTTGGAGGCGATCCCATTTAAATCTAAAAAGTTTTTCTCACAAGAACTTCTTTTTCGACCGATCATTCAAACTGCTGCTATATGCTATACCGATCGTTCCTATGGGAGCTATATGTTAAAGTCATCCGATTTCGACCAAACTTTGTAGAATTGTGCACAAGTATATAATATAAGTGTATGCCAATGATAACGACGTTTTCATAAAAAACAAACAAGTTTTTCTCACTAGAACTATTTTTTCGATCGATCGTTCCTATGGCAGCTATATGCTATAGTCATCCGATTTCGACTAAACTTAGTGAAATCATGGGAAGGGATATTAAACTAAGAAATACGTACTTTGGAGGCGTTCCATTGAAACCAAAAAAGTTTTTCTCTTTAAGACTAGTTTTTCAACCGTTCGTTCCTATGGCAGCTATATGCTATAGTCATCCGATCCGGCCGGTTCCGACAAATGTGTAGCGTATATGTACCAAAAGACTTCGTGCAAAGTTTAGTGAGGATAGCTTTAAAACTGACGGACGAGATAGCATAGAAACAGACGGACAGACGAACAGGGCTAAATCAACTCAGCTTGTCATGCTGATCAAGAATATATATTCTTTATAAGGTCGGAGATGCTTCCTTCTATGCGTTACAAACATCCGGACAATTTTATAATACCCTCTGCAAGGGTATAAAAACTTTTGTTTTAATTGAGATCGACTCCAAATTTCGTAATTAACAATTTGTCATGATTTCCCTTGATTGCACAAAGTTTGGTCGAAATCGGACATCTATTTAGTATAGCTCCCATAGGAAAGTATGGTCCGAAAAGTAACCTTATTTAGAAAAACAAACTGCAAGGGTATACAAAACTTCGGCCGAGCCAAATGTAACATTCACCTATTTTTCTTATTTTTATCATTCTTTTGCAGGTTTTTATACCCTGTTCCCATTGAAAATGGGAAAAGGCGGATCATGAAGTTGTGCAAAAGTATGTAACAGGTAGAAGGAAACATTTGCGACCCTATAAAGTATATATATTCTTAATCAGCATCAACAGCCGAGTCGATTTAGCCCTGTCCGTCTGTCCGTCCGTCTGTCTGTCTGTCTGTCTGTCCGTCTGTCTGTCTGTCTGTCCGTATGAACACGTGTTTCTCAGAGACTATAAGAGCTAGAGCCACAAATTTTTGCATGTAGATAGGTGTATACCCGATTCAAAACGAGTTTGTTTCAGATTTGGAAAATTCCTCCCCCTCCCCCCTTTAAGCGCAAAAAACTGTCAGAGCCAAAATTTTAAAGTTATACCTTCCAAAATATTTGCAAGTAAGGCCCAATATCTATCTATTCTGAAAAGATCAATAAGATCGGACGAAAAACACCGAAGTTATATACGAATCAATTTTGCATGTGGGAGAGAGGGGGGTCTTGCATTGTCAGTTAACGCGCGCGGCCGCATGCCATGCGTTTGTGTGAATGTTGGAGTGTGTGTATGTGTGAGTGTGTGTGTATGTAAAGAAAAAACACACGAAATCAAGGGAACAGGGTATTTTGTAGTCGGGGCATTCGACTGCAGCTCCCTTACTTGTTCCTTAAAAAGTACTTATAGATTTTTGTTAAATTTTGCACTCTAAAGTCATTTTAAGGGTACAAAGATGTCGTAAGAAACCATAACAAACTATGTGAGTGCAATTAACAGTATCTTTTTTCTTTGCATTATCAAAGAAACCACAAAAGTAATCATAGAGAAAAAATTTTCACATAACGTATGTCCCGTAAAGTATCATAATGAGTCAAATATAAAAAACACCAACATTTATTTTTCAACGAATCAGCTCTAAATATATAGTAACATGATTGCAGATCGTACTAAAATTAGTCGTGTTAAGAAAGTCGAACGGGTTTCGCAGATTATTGAATTTTTATGAAAGTCAATAAACCGCACTTCCATATTCTGTCACATAACGTATTGCTTTTTGTTTGCCAGTATCTTGGGACCTTCTCTTTCTACAACTTTCAGCTTATACATTAAAAATAGTGCTACTAAAATGCTATTCAAAAACCAATATGGACAAGTTTATTTTATAATTTTTCTTTGTTTTTTATGATGAAGGTTAATAAACGACTGTCGCGTGCGTTCTGTGGAAATGCCCATATATATTCTTGATGGGCATCAACAGTCGAATCGACATAGTCATGTCCTTTACAATCTCCTCTGCCAAATTTCAATTCTTTTTAATTTTTATACTTTTCGAGACATGCAGGCTTCCACATACATTTCAAAAAGAAAATTCTGGCATCTGAAAGTAAAAATAATAGCCTTTTGAAAACAGAATTTATCCCTGAGTCAGCCGAAATCAAGCAGTCGACGATAGGAGGTCCCGGGAAAGAAGGTACGATAACAAGTTCCCACTTAAAACATTATATACTGTGATGCTATGGCCAATTATCAAATTACCATTGATATGCACATTTTGCTTGTAAGAAGTTTGTCTCTCTAATTTACTGCTCTGTGCCGTGGGTACAGCTAAGAAACACGAAATAATCTTTTTCAAACCAAAACGTTGTGCGTACTCTTTAATGCGTTCCTGCCTTTTTCTATTTCTTTGAAGAACATGGCTCAAAACATTGAGGATATTTGATAGAGAATCAAACGAAAACCCAAAATCAGATATTTTAAGCTTAAAGTTTCTAATTTTACCTGCTACAGCGAAAATATACTTTTGAAATGCCCCACCGTACGCTGTGAAGAAGGTTGAGTAAAGCATAGCCTCATACTTGCTTTCTTCCTAAAACCTTCAAAATCTGAAGTTATGGCCCAAAAACCGCTTTTTGCATTTTTTTCTCATTTATATTTACGTATGTGTTGCACAATTTTTGGACCAAGATTAGCATCCTCCGAATAATGTTACCCAAGAAATATAAGTTGAGCGAATCCAATAGCATTAAGCAATAGTGACTATTTTATCAAAGGTATGAAATGGTCCAAAAACCGCGAAATTTGCCAAACTAAACCGTTCATCCGATTGCGATGAAATATCGGGCAATGGTAGGACGCTTGCCTGCGAAAATTTCTCAGTTAAATTAATGGCCGGCAAATATTCCAAAAACTGCAAAATCTGCCAAATTATACGGATCATTGCGATGAAACTTTCGGGAATGATTGGACGCTTGCCTACGAAGATTTCTCAGTTGAACAAATGTGCCGAAGATGGTCCAAAAACCGCGAAATTTGAAAAATCATCAAAAGAGTATTTATGAAATACGGTTTAATAGACGGCTAAATAGGAGATGAGATCGGACGGTCCAACAAATCGCTATACTTGCAATATTCTATAGTGAGTTATATGAGTTTATTTTTGATAAATGTCAATTGTAGACGGGTAACCCGTCTTCATAATAATCTAAACCAGTGGTCCGCACCATTACATTGACATGCCAACATTGCATTTTGTGTGTGTGAAAAATGAGAGATATGACCAAAAAAAAAAAGCTAACATTTTTTTATATGCATAATTACTAGCTATAACTAAAAAAACAGCTATTTAACGCTAAAAACGGCTAGATTTAGCTACAACATGACAATGCGGCAGCACTAGCGCTGTGCTTTAATTTCGTCACACGAACGTTTATAGGGATATACTATAAACCAAGGGTATAAACCAGGTGTACCCCAGCCATGCCCCGGGGGGGAACACACGACGACGCCGCTGCCAGCAAAGCCTAAGTGTGTTAGACAGAGAGGCAGAGAGCCCTCTTCTTGGGGAACCCGGGTATAAACCAAGGGTGCCCAGAACCAAGGTTCTTACTCGCTCTCTTGCTACTTCTTATTTCAGTGTCAAAATTTTGACAAAAGAAGAGCGAGAACATTTTAGCGACTTTTTCGATTTTTTGGGAATTGCACCAGGTCTCAGTCGTCTTCCTTACTTTCTTTTTCGTAATAAAAATCTTTTCACAAAAATGTTTTCCATTTTTTGTTGGTTTAAACTAACCCAACTGAATCCACCATAATTTTCGTTTTAAATCATTTTTGGTACTGACGCCTTTACATTATTTCCAAGTTTTACACAGCAATATGGAGCGCCAGTGCAAAAATGAAAAAACACGTAAAGTCTGTCGCAAAATTAAGAAGTAAATCAAGAAAATTTCGTGCGCGGAGATGCGTCGCTCACAGCTGCTGCTTACAGACTGACATTTAAGAAGGAAGCAAAGAGAGCGAGAGAGCGAGCGAGACTACCTTTTTGAGTATACCTTGCCCAGAACGAGCTTACCAGCGCGTAAAAACCAATACACATACACCAAATATATTTCAAGCAATAACAACAAAATGAGATAGAGAGAACCGATTTTTGTTTTTGTGTGTGTGGGAAGCGTTCGGCCGTACGCATAAGCACTTTGTTGTTGTGTTCGAGATTACGAGAGACATAGAGAGAATAGAGACACATATGAAGTTGTTGTTGCAGGTCAGAGCGCGCCAACAACAAAACATAGAGCACTCATAAGATTTGTTTTTGGTTTTTGCTGGCTTATGGCTCGCGCAAAATGTATACGCGCAGGCTATCCCTTTGCATAGAACAACAACACACAGGCGCCCGGTTTTGCCGTATCTAATCAAATAAAAATTTGGCAAATTTCGCAATTTTTTTGACCGTTTGGTTTACTCCTCCTATTTATTTGTCTACAATTTCCCTATATCAAATCTTCATAACAATCTAGGCTGAAGTGAAAAATTTGCAAATTCGCAACATTTTGTACCGTTAAATAAATTCACATCTTAAATTTGACAGCGCCTGCATTGTAATCTAAACATTAAGCGTTTTATAAGTATTTATTATGGTAATTTTTACAATTTCGCGGTTCTCAGTTTATGATACCTTCGCAGATCAAATTAAATTTCATTTCGGTAGTTTCACAACTTCATTTCTTCTCTCTTCTTTTCGATCAACTTTAGAAAGCGGCCTAGCGGCCATTCGCCCAGAGTGGTACTTTCTTTCATTACCAAAATTTCATCTTAGCCTTGTCTAAGATGGATATAATTTTGCTTAGGACTTTTTTCGAGATCAGCAAGAGTGAAACCTTTGAGAGACGTTGAACATTTGATTCATTGGAAAATCCATATTTCCTGCTTGTGCGTTTGAACTACTTGATGTTTTGCCGGGTGGAGTTTTCGGATCGGGTTGATTTGCAAGAGGAAAAATCTGTTAGATCAGACCTTTAGCATACGCTAAAGGAACAGATGGCAATTGGTTCTCATTATGTAATAACACTGCCTATTTTTTGTTTTGATAAAATCACTTACTTTTACAAGAACCATCAAGAAATAATCGCCAATCATTCGGTTGGTGGTTGTAATTAAAATTGTCGAACAATTCATCGACATCTGAGCAATATACGAGCTTATTTTCGACATCGTCAGGCTTATAAATTTGCTCAAATGTGGCTAGGGGCACATCCCGGGTGAATGTGACTTTAAAGTCGGTTTCCACTTTATTCCACTGCTTTAATCGGGACCCCAACATCTCAGTTTGCCGTCAAGAAAGACCCAAATCTCGCATAAGATCATGGAAGTCCTCATTTGTAATAAAATGACGCTCGTTATACTTTGTGTTACTCGATCGCCTCCGTCGTTGCCAAAATATCCGTCATAGTATACAGGTTCTTTCGGAATTATATTCTCTGCTTGGCTATCTCCATTTTGCCTTGGTACTGTTTTTGATACAGTCATCATATAGTATGCGATCCCGAGTTTTAAAGCTATGACCACTTGTTTTCGTGTTGCAAAAGTAGCAACTTTCGGGCTTGTGTAATGCTGCGCGATGCCAAGTCATGGGTCTCGAAAATGGCAAGGACTGTAAAAATGCAAGTCACAGCCCCAAAGGGCCAAGGCCGAGCTCCTCTAAATCTCATGGCTTGTGCGCTTCTAATTTTTCGCACAAGAGAAAGGGCCTACACTTTAACGCCGAATCCGAACGGCAGTTTGAGACGCTTTTGCATAACTAATTACTACAAATCAGGCGCCAAGAGCAGAGAGAGGTGACCGGGTGTAAAGGTGTAAAGTTTATTCAAAGAAAAAACTTTTCATTAGATGTTCCGAGGCGGGATCGAACCCAAACCTCTTGCACAGCGGTCGCGCACACTAGCCACTAAGCCACCCGGCCACCATGGCAAGCACTGAGAGTTACTTTTTCTCGATTGCTTCAGTTTTAAAGCACACGTTGAGAACCACGTACTTTTAATATAATTCCGATCGAATATACAATTAAAAGCTTCAACAATAGCTTTACTTTACTTTAACTCAAATCGATGCTGACGGTCTACAAATAAGCCGCAGACATAACAAAACTGATTACACATTATCACCAATTTGAATTGTAAAAGTTTTCTTCAATTCCCCTTTGATTTTTAAATCGATGCATTTCGGTTTGACATTATTATACCTTTGTACTTTTGGTACAGAATTTATAAAATTTTTGTCTGTAAGTCTGTTTCTTATGCCTTCCTAAACCGTTCACGCGAAGAAACTTTGGGACAGGGTTGGACGTTCCATAAAATGATAAAAAAAAACCGCGAAATTTGCAAAATTATTAGTTGAGTAGTTATTAATAAAAGCGCTTATGTGGATTTAAAGGTACAAAATGTTGCGAATTTGCCCATTTTTCATTTGAGCCTAGATTGTTTTGAAGAAGTGATATAGGGAAATTTTAAACAAATAAATAGGAGGAGTAAACCAAACAGTCAAAAAAATTGCGAAATTTGCCAAGTTTTTATATGAGTTTAGATTATTATAAAGACGGGTTACCCGTCTACAATTGACATGTATCAAAAAAAAAACTCATATAACTCACTATAGAATATTGCAAGTATAGCGATTTGTTGGACCGTTCGATCTCATCTCCAATTTAGCCGTCTATTAAACCGTATTTCATTAATACTCTTATGATGATTTTTCAAATTTCGCGGTTTTTGGACCATCTTCCGCACATTTGTTCAACTAAGCAATCTTCGTAGGCAACAGTCCAATCATTTCCGAAAGTTTTATCGGCTTAGTTTTGCAAATTTCGCGGTTTTGGGACCATTTTATACCTTTGATAAAGGGTATAAAAATAGTCACTATTGCTTAATTGGATTTGCTCAACTAATATTTCTTTGGTAACATTACTCGGAGGATGGTAATCTTGGTCCAAAAGTTGTGCAACACATACGTAAATGTAAATTTACTTTGTAGGTATTTGTCAACAATTATTTAAATTTGCCGCCAAACAAATCATATTATACTTTTGGGGGCACTCATGTTAAAACACATACTAATGCTGGGTTTACACCGCGTCACACTGTGACACTATTGTCTGTGACACTTTTTGTGACAAAGGTTGTCACAGGTCAAGAGTGTTTACATTGACGTCATATAAATTGTGTGTCACAGCGCTGTGATTAGACAAATGAGTACTTTTGGGGTGAACGATTTTTGTCATTGTCACAGAGCGTCACAATGCTAAAACGTGAACATTGAACGAGTTCGTGACCAGTGAGCCAGTTCCACGTATACAACAACAATAACTAAATAAAAAAGTACAACAATGGATTATGATTGATATCTGTAAATAAGCAGACGCTAAATTCTATGTTGAATCGACAGCAAAATTTGTCACAAAATTTGTCATTTTGTTGGTCTGTGTCATTTTTATTTTATAAATTATTCCTTGGCCGGAGCAGGCCAAGTCGCATCTAATAGACATCAAGTTCAATAGCGAATGGTAAAGTGGCCTCCACCAAAAAACATAGGAGCTGATCGAAAATTGCTGCATCCTTGCGCACATCATTTGTAAATTTGTACAGAATACTTCGCAATTCTCCACTCAACTTGACATAGATTCCTTTTTCCTTTAAGTCAAATTAATTTTGTCGTCGCAGCAAGAGTACTGATCCTCATCTTCGTCCAGCAACCACAACCCAACAACAGCAAACGCCGCTAGGTCTGGCTCCTCTCAGGAATTCATTTGATGAAACTAAAAACTTTAATTTAATTTAAATAAAAAAAATATTACCTTTATATTTACCTTTATCAAAACTCTTAACTTGCTCGATGTGCTTGTCACAGAAAAAATGAGTTTAAATGAGCTGCCTCATTGAAACAGCTGTTCAAGTAATTCTTGTCACAAACGCCAAGTGAGTACTTGTGTTCACACTGAAAGTACTCATTTCTGTGACGCTTGATTTCTGTGACAAGACATCCGATGTTCACATTGCGCTGTGACACTGTGACACTGAAATGTGACACTTTGTGACGCAATATAAACCCAGAATAATATGTAAGCACACTAAAAAAATACTGGGTTGTCTATGTGTACTCAGAAAAACGGGAATAACTTCGTTAAACGGAAACTAAATTCATTGGACCAACGTTTGTTCAATGGAGAATCAAATGGGTTTATATAATAAAACTTAAAAAAAATCGCATAGAATAAAATAGTGAAACCAGTGGGGGTCAAAGTTGAAATTTTGGGGAAAAAGGAGAAAATGCCAGATCTGCAACCCGCATTTCTTAGCCATCAAACTAAATCTGTCAAACCATTGATTATCATACTTTAGATTTCTCTCGTCGCTATCGGAATTTCAAAGGCTTTAAAAAATCAGACATTCCATGCGCGAGTTATTTCAATTTAAATGAGTAAAAAATGCAAAAAGCGGTTTTTGGGCCATAACTTCAGATTTTGGGGGTGTTAGGAAGCTATGCTCGACCTGCCCGACAATATTTACTGGGTCTCGTGAAAAGTATGTTTAGATTTTTTTTGTAACACTGTGTTATGAATGTAAGCAGGCCCAAAAATAGTTTAGCTATTTCGCAAATTGTAGTACAAGCTACATGAGCGGAGAGCGCAGGACTGATGCAATACATATATACCTTTCCTAAGCACTTTGAAAATGAAAGTACAACTGACCAAAAATTTCGGCCATGGATTTAGAAAATCTCGTAATAATAGGAGACGTCCTTAAAGCGCACGCTAGACCAATTAACTCTGTTCACTAAAAACAACTGGAGTAATATTAGTTATATTAGAATTTATCTTACATATGGGCATTTCCACAGCACGCACGCGACAGTCGAACGAATTTATTAACTTTCATCATAAAAAAAAACAAAGAAAAAATTTAAAATAAATTTGTCCTTATTGGTTTTTGAATAGCATTTTAGTAGCTCAAAAATCTGCGAAACCCGTTTTAGTTTCTTAACACAACTTATTTTAAAACGATCTGCAATCATGTCACCATATATTTAGAGCTGATTCGTTGAAAAATAAATGTTGGTGTTTTTTATATTTGACTCATTATGATACGTTACGTGACATACGTTATGTGACAAATTTTTCTCTATGATTACTTTTGTGGTTTCTTTGATAATGCAAAGAAAAAAATTTCTGTTAATTGCACTCACATAGTTAGTTATGGTTTCTTATGCAATTTTTGTTTACACTTTGTACCCTTTAAAATGACTTTAGAGAGCAAAATTTAACTAAATCTATAGGTACTTTTTTAGGAAAAAAACATGCAAAAGAATGATAAAAATAAGAAGAATGGTAATTGCTCGATTTTGCATTTGAAAATCGAGAAATGGAATATGAGTAAATTTATCGATAAAAGTGTTTTTAAGTACTTTTTATTTTTTGGTCTCGGTGGACCTTTCTGTGGAAATCCCCATATGATAAGAATTTTATTTTATTATCAACTTAATGTAAACTCCTTTGACTTTGTCAGGCGGATTGAGAATATCTAGCAGTCCAACGTTCCCAAAATAGTTGCACGTTGTAATGACAATTCTTTTCGCGATTTTTTATTCTTAGTTTAAAGATTTATTAATTTCTTTTTAAACATCACCAGCACATCCCTAAAGACAGCATTAAGCACTATATATATGTCTGAAAACCACCGCAACAACAAAATGAGTATAACAATGTTTTCTTTTTCCGCTGACGGACTAGCATTACGGTCATACTAACGTAAACAAAGAACATCTGGTTATATGGCTTTGCTTGCAATTGTGAGTCAAAGACTAGATCACTTAGCCTTTGGCTTGGTCATCCGTCACGGATGATCTGCCGAATGGAAATTTATCTCTATTGAGAAAATACACAGAAAAAATGAAGTCATTTAGATCAACCAGACAATGAACAGGGTATTAAATCCATTATCCATGAATTGTTCTTTTTGGTTCATTTTTCAAGAAGTGTAATACTGTCATATTTCCAAAAAAAATAACATCAAACAGATCGACCGCCTATGACTTATAGGGTGGCATGACATAACGCCCTAGGACTTATCCGAAATGAAATTCGGGCGTTAAGTCCGTTTTCATTACGGACTTAACGCCCGAATTAAATTTGGGCGATATAACCGAAATGAAAGCGGACATAAGACCCTAAATCATTCGGGCTTTATGTCCGAAATAAAAACGGACATAATGCCCAAAAATATTTTGGACATTACGCCCGAATTGCTGAAAACTGAATTAAGATAGATTCATTTTTTAACGCCTCGCTGGAAATTGAATTACTCTACAACTACAACTGATAAGAACAAACGGTTTTTTATATTGAATAGATATAAGATGATATTAAATAAAATTGTTTTTGTTGTCCATGTTGTTATTGAGGTTTTTGTTGTAGCGAATAGCAAAGTGGATAATAAAATTCAGGTTAAAGAACTGCCAAGCAATATTTTTATTTTATTTAAATTTAATGATATTTTGCCTTATTAAACATTTCTTATTAAGTTGGTTTAAAGCTAGTTAAAGAAAAAGGACGGTTTTGAGAATGTGGATTTTTGTATTGGGCCAATTTGAGTTTTGTTGCTTTTTCTATTGTGGCTTTCATTTTATTTCCATTTGCTTTTTTTATATATTACTAGCTGAATATAAAACTATATTTCCATCCCACACAAAAAATTTACAGTCTATGCTAAAATAAATTCTGAACATTGGTAAAAGTCTAACACTTACATTAGAAACCTTCAGACCACTAATAAAATCAAATGGTCCTAAACCACATTTAAAGTGGTTCATTCGGATGTTTCGAAGCTGGGTACACATCAAATTTTAAAATCTTTGCGTAAATAACCTCTGAACCATTAAAATAAACTCCCTATTACCAACTTACATACAAAATTTCGAGTTTCTAGCTTATATAGCTTCTGATTTCTGACCCACTTTTTATCCGTTTTTAACCGCTTTCGAAACGACTCTTTCTTGATCGACATGAACATAATGTGAAAAATTCTTGATGAAAGGTTCAGCGGTCTAGACGCCTTTAAGGAACAAGCTTACTGTAATACGAACATACTTTCACTTTTTTATGTATTCTAGCATATATCCCAGCACGCTTCGCTTCGCCGCCGTCAGTCTAAAAGAATAATAATTACAATAAATAAAACAACTGTTCCAGATTTTCTGTCTAATTGGCAGTCAAATCCAAAGGTACGCCAAATTAGACTGAAATGGTGGGTCGCACAGCCAAATCATATCGTGCGCTGGCCAAAAGAAATACAGGAATGTTCTCAATTCCATAACTTTTTAAAAAGTAAACCGATAACAGTTCCGCTTCGGTTTGGTTTTGCTGTTCTCAATTCCGAAGGATATTGCTTACTTTTTACTTGTGGCACCAAGCGAAACGACCATAAATGGAACATTCGGAAATGAGAGAGGCTGACTTATACGTGTTACTTTTTTTTTCTGACACTGGCAAATTCTTGAGATCCTTAGCAAAAAAATAGTTTTTAATTCAGTTAAAGACTTAAATGCAAGTCAAATTACATAAACAAATTCCAAATTATTCAAAGAATTAAGAAAAAATTAGCTTAATGTACATTTAATTGTACAGCTACTGTACAGTTGCGTAATTTGCTAATTATTTACAATTTCACCGGCCATAAGCATCACTTTTTAAAACGAAAGAGTTTTTGTGTTTCGAGAACATGAATCAATTCAGTTTCCGAAAAGTTGCAGTGGAAATAGAATTGGAATGAAAGAGGTAAAAAAAGTGATTTTAAAATTTTTGACTTTGAAACCCTTAACTTTTTATTTAATAATCGATCCCGAATATCCCAGTTCACACCATAACTGCATCAGTTCCTAACAAATCTCCGATTTCATTTTTACTTTCAAATAATCCGTTTTCAAAAATCTTATGAACCATGGGCTCATGTTTTAAAGTTTTGTTAAACTTTGGTCTGGAATACAACAATAACCGCAGCAACAACAACAGCAAAAAAAAAATGTATAAATTTAATTCAATCGATTACCTATAAATAAAAAAAACCTCTTGTTAGTATCACTTACATCTGAAGGTATACCCATACAGTACCATTAAATTTGTTTGACCAGTGTTTTTGAAGCTGCGACCCACTGTATATCTAAATGTCTGCCGGTCACAACGACCCGCTGTGACCGTTTTTATTGCGGACTTTACGCCCAAATTTCACCCCATTCGGGCGTTAAGTCCGAAATGAAAACGGCCACCGACATATAGCTGTAATAGGAATGATAAATTTAATTGGAATTGAAAATCTCACTGATATCCTATTTTAATACTCTGTACCAGTGGTACACAGAGTATATTAAGTTTGTGCAAAAGTATGTAAAGTATATATATATATAATTATATATATATAAAGTATATATATAGCCATGTCCGTCTGTCCGTCCGTATGTCCGCATGAACGCAGAGATCTCAGAGATGGTAAGAGATAGAGGTTTGTTATGTATGGGACAAAAACTTCTTCTTATACTTGCAGGTAGATCAGTTTTTGCAATTTGAAAAAAGCGTCATATCTCTCAAAGTTTTATAGATAGAAAGTTCGTTATTTATTGATCCGATCGGATAAACGATAGTCGAGTTGGAAGGTTAGACCTTGTGCATCTTTTCTAGTACATGGTAAAGTTGTAATGTAGTAGCTTTGGTCACACTACACCACTGCAAAATAAACTTAATCAAATCATTCGTATGGAAGCTATATGTTATAGGCGTTCGATCTGTCTGATGTTAATTTTTTTGGAAAGCTTGATCAAGCTTCATTGATATTGAGTTGAAACTGCCCAAGTGGCGAAGCCTTAAATTAGGGCATATTTTTATTTGTTTATAACTTAATTTATTTATATCTGTTAAACTATAAAAGTCTCCAACTTTTGGAAGATACCATAATTTAGGGTATGCTTGGGGCAATGAATTGCATGTTCTTAGAAGTTATATCATGGTGGTTAAACTGAGCGAAAATTATATATGTAATTTTGCAACTATTACTTAATATTGTTAATTAAAAAAATTTTTTTATTAAATTAAGATTTTAAAAGATGCAACAAAATATTCAGCAATATCAATGGAACCCCTATCCGATATACACAAGCTAAGAAAACCATTTTTTTTAAAACCCCTTTTGTCCACTTTTTTGTTTTTTTTTAGGTTTTTTGAAATTATTTCTAAGATTAACAAAATTTTTTGTTTGCGAATTTCGAAAAACTTTGGGTCAAATCAAAAATGGTGAGTCCGGAAACCGTTGGGGTTGGAAAAAATGACCCTTATATGAAAATTATGGAAAGCAACCTTTCTCCAACATTGTGGGTTAATGCAAGGAAGTGTTCTGTTGAAGAGGGATTTTTTACCAAATTCATTGCAGACTGTAAATTACCTGGCTCGGCTGGAAACTACACTGAGAGAAAAAATCATGCCGATCGCGCTTTCTATCAAGCAGTTTTGATTTAAAAAGTACGGATAGATGTAATAGTGGTATTCCTGAAAGTGATTTGCTTTCGATTTTGATTTGATTTGAATTTCGTGCATCAGCTGTTCACGACTGTTCCATACAAAATGTGCAGTGTGCCCAGAAATCGTATTTTATTTCACGAAATCAACTTCGAGGCTGGTTTCAATTTGATTTCATTTTATTGTGACCATTTTCTTGCACACCGCGCATGACGGTTGTTTAAATTCTGCTATTACTTAAATGTGAAAAAAGTTGTACGTTTTGTCGCATTTCAAATTTGAATAATAAAATGAACTATGTATTTATTGTTTGCATTTTAGAATGCATACGAGCCTATTGTATAAATAGACCAGCGGCCTTGAGTGGCAAAAGTCATAGATGCTCGAGTTTTTTGGCCTATTCCTCTTAAGTTCTGCCAAGGGACATAAGTTACTTCGCTTGGCATTAGTCAAATACATAATTAATTGAATTAATTGAATTGGAAAGTTGCAAACATTCTAGACTACATATGTATTCTGCCAATAAACTTACTTAAAATGCTTAGAAAACTATAGTTTTCACAATTTCATTCGACCCTGTGTTTCGCGCCTTTGTTTAAATTGACGCCAATTGTTCTGAAGGGTCTTTCCGTCAACTTCTTTTGATTTGCTTTCACGAAATCAAAATATAAAGCAATTCTCTTTTAGGAATACCACTAATATGCGTGTACTCAAGATTAGAATATTTATCATCAATACTCATCAATTTGGCGTCCTCCAATCATGTTGCCAGCTTCTCACTTGATGAAAATTTGAATATTTTTTCCAAAAATGTATTCAAATGTTCATGAATTGTGAAGCTACAAAATCAGATATTTTAAGTTTCGAGGGTGTCGGGTAAGGTGATATTAAAAACTTTGAAGCGTCCCCGGCACCTCATGGATTTTACGCATTCGCATAGCTCATGCTCAAAATGAGCAGTGCAAATTTACCAAATCCACCTAGATTTGCAAAAACAGGAACATGAGAAAACGGCCCTTACTATTTTCATGAAACTCTATAAAATACAATGATTTTTTGAGACATGTTCTGGAAAGAACTTAACATTTTTAAAGTCTTATGAAGAAAAGTACGCCATAGTGTTCGTGTAACAATGGAATAGCCTACTGTTTTTCTCTGATGACATTTTGTTAATGTTACTCCGATTATCTGGTATCAGTCAATATAAACATGTTTTGTTCTATTTAAAGAGTTTAATTTTTGCCCATTTTTACATCTCTTCCGCTCTTTGTCATAGCCCTGCCAGACTGCCTGAAATGTTTTAATTTATCGCCTTATTCATCGATAGCTGATTTGTTTTTTCGCTTCCCTGCTACGGTCACACTGGTCAAATTGGTGATTGAATTAGTAGCGTCTTTTAAATAGATTTTGGAAAAGAACGCGTGTTTCTTAACTAGCTGGACACTTGGAAATCATTAAAAAATGTCGCATCACTACGTGGTGACAGCACAAAAGCCCACAGCGGTGGTTGCCTGCCTAACCGGTAAGCGGGAAATTGTATGGGGAGGCGGGAGCAGCGCAAAATTTCCGCCGCAATCCAGCCAGATGCATGGCATGTCTTGCCGGCTCCCTCTTTCCTAAACGTGGTTACACAAGTTACAGGTCTGATGATTTTTCGCTTCCAGGCAACTTCACCTCGCCCACAGACCTGAACCTGGTCATTGCTCGCAATAACCAGGTGGAAATTGATCTGGTCACGCCGGAGGGACTGCGACCGCTGAAGGAGATTAACATAAATGGCACTATAGCGGTAATGAGACATTTTCGTCCACCGGACAGCAACAAAGACTTGCTATTCATATTGACACGCCGCTATAATGTGATGATCTTGGAAGCGCGGATGGTGGGCGACAACATTACGGTGATAACCAAAGCCAATGGCAATGTCTCGGACTCGGTTGGCATTCCGTCGGAGGGCGGAGTGATAGCGGCCATTGATCCAAAGGCGCGAGTGATTGGAATGTGCCTGTATCAGGGTCTGTTTACCATAATTCCCATGGACAAGGATGCCAGCGAACTGAAGGCTACCAATTTGCGGTAAGACGAAGTCGATTGTTGTGTCAAAAGCGCCAAAGGGCATAGCCCAAAAAGTAGACAGCGGATTTTGCATATTTTTAATTCTAGTAGGCAAAAGTAAATGTGCACTACGTTAAATGTTGTGCCGTCTCTACGCTAAGAAATTGCAAAAAAAAAATGCACTCAATTTCAAGTTAACTAAATTTAATTTAATAAGTCATACCGTTAGAAAAAACACAAAATGCAGATAACAAAATGACTAAAATTTATTGGAAAAACATTCGCCCTAGTCTACTAGGACTAAAATCGATTTGAAAATATGCAAAATCCGCTGTCAACTAATAATCCTGGGAAAAGTGCCCCAGGAGATTTTTTTATTATTTTGAATCAGGGATTGTAGCTAATGTCTCAGAGAGTATGGACGCTACATTTAAAGACAATAGGTCTATTGTTTGCCGAGTAATCTGCAGAAACATTAAAAGATAAATAATGAAATATCTGATCTTATATCACTTTTTACCACGCAGTGTTGATTGAAAATTAATAATATTTCACTTATTTATCCGTTACAAAATTCATTAATTTTTCTCCTGTTTCTTTGGTCTTAAAACGGTGGTCAACGTTTTCAAATTTCAAAATGACCACTTTCCACATTTGACAATACAACGGTATTTGAGCAGCTGATGTACCTTTTAACCATCTACATAGTACAAACAAGAAAAAAACCTGTGAAGTGCTGCGCATCACCGTTGCGACCGGTGCTGTCCATAATTGTTTGATTTCCTTATAACTCAAATATCGCTCATCCGATCTTTAAAATTCTTGCAGCGGATCGATAAAGAATCCAGAATACTAAATATGTCCCAAAGCTTCGAACCTTCCATCTATAAAACTGGGAGATTTGACTTTTTTCTTCACGTGGAATTGAAAAAACCCCCCTGACGGCGCACTTTTACAATAATAACCACCTACAGTTAAAAATTATTTTGAGCAACAAAAAACTTGATACATATATTTTAGTTCTCAGTTTATTATAATACTCATCACTTGACCCCGGATTTTTTACAAAATCATATTCTGATTGCGCAGAAGTTCATTTCATAAACAAGGAAGAAAGTCGGTCAAGCCCGACTATATTATACTCTGTACCAGTTGGGGTCGCCGCTCGCATTTGCTCCCTATTATATTATATAAAATAGGTATCCAGGGAACACCACGAGGAGGCCATTGCAATAGCAAGGGGGTCGATATATGAATAAAGACCTACGAGTCGACTTGAGTTGCTTAAATACTTATCATTTAAGGTGCTGTTACATACTTTTGCACAAACTTATTATAATACTCTATGTACCTTTGGTACAGAGTATAATTAGGAGATAGAGGGGGAGAGGAAATAGAGGGAGAGGATTGGCACGCGCCGCAGACAAAAAAAACCTTTGCATTTGCCACAGCTAGAGATGGGCGTACATCGAAAACTACGCGGGACTCCGGAGTGACCAGAATGACTTAACATCATTGTGATTGCTTGATATTATGTTAGAATTAAAAAACTAGACTATTTTTATATTATTTGCAATTTAAACAATCCTTGTCTTAGTAGTCAGATGGGTATCGGGCGATATATTTGTTCCGCGACCATCTCTAATTTCTCTCTCTCTCAATATTTTGTATGTGGGAAAGGGAAGGGGGAAAATGAGAGCGTCCCAGTTATCTGCAAGAATCCAATTGGATCTAATGAGCTAGCCATAGCTGATAGGTTTTGTATTGGATTTCGTTGTTGGAATTACTCAGACAATATAATGGAATTTTTGGCGGGGCGGGGTCATCACACCCACAACGATCCAATATGAATCGTTAAATAAAAATTTGTCCTAAAATATTGTTGGCTATCACTTTGCTGTGTAGTCGTTGCTCATATTTGTATACATACATCTATATACATATATATGTGTTTTGCTGCTGCAGGAGCAGCCCAGATATATTGAATTTTCGTTTGCTCATATCTTTACTACCGTTCATCCGATCTTTACCATTCCTTTGGCGGATCGAGAAATTATCCTGATTACTAAATATGTCCAGAATGAACGAACCTATTCCATTCTATCTATAAAACTGTGAGAGATATTACGTTTATTCCAATTTGCGGGGGCGGGAGGGGGCGTACCAAAAAATTGAAAATATACTTGATCTGCCTGCAAGTATAAGAAGCATAAGTCCCATACAAGTCAAACCTCTATCTCTTACCATCTCTGAGATCTGTGCGTTCATACAGACAGACAGACGGACATGAATATATCGACTCGGCTGTTGATGCTGATCAAGAATAAATATACTTTATGGGGTCGGAGATGCTTTCTTCTGGCTGTTACATACTTTTGCACAAACTTATTATACTCTATGTACCTTTGGTACAAAGTATAAAAAGTAATTAGATTGGACATATTCGACATATTTTGCATATTCAAAATTTTTTCCGACATATTATCAAATCAGGCTTCCAAATATTTGTTTTATATTTAATTTTCACTAATTGATGCCCAGTCATTTTAAGTGTTTTAAATTGGTTAGAAAGGGTACTTTCAGTATAAATGTATTTTGGTGCGCTAATTACGTAAAAAATTTGCAAAATTGTCTCATTGACCGTTAAAAGGAGCTTTTTGGAACTTGACTTACAAAATGAAACGGGCAACAAATTCAATTGACCTTCTATAAGCAATTTACACTATGAGTGCGTTTTGTGTTAATAGCTAACAATCAGCTTTTTTCCCATACAATGACGAGTCATTCCACTTCCGCAAAAGTTTTGTGATTGAAAACATATTTTCTGAGGTTTTAACATTCTGCACTGAAAATGGCATTTCTATTCTGATTCCCATACGTTTATCAGGACTGACAAAAGCTAGTCCCGACCAGTCAAAATCAAATGCAACTGCATAAATGCTTTATTTTAACCATTTTTGGATTCTGCATTGTCACAGATTAAACACAGGCATTCTAACCATAAATCAGTGCTCCTTGGCTTTAGCTGCATTCATAAATATAGTCGAAACTGGAGCTCCGAGGATGACAACAATGAAACAACAATTCTTGAACGCTACGCTACATTTGTTAGCTACTCAGAGGCTGAGGGACTTTCCGAAAAAATATTTTGAAGATGATTCATGACCACCAATGTGCATCCAAAGTCCCTGCAAGAATCAATGCAGAAAACAGATTCCAAATCGTTTGCAAATGTTCGTAGTCCGCTGCACATATTCATAGCATTGCCAATTACAACATCGACTGCCGAAAGGTCTTTTTCTTCCTTAAAGATTTTAAAAACCTATTTACGAAATTCAATAGGGGAAACCCGTTTAAATGGATTAGGCCTATTGAACTCTCTTCGGCCATGTCGAAGTATTATCAATGCACCGGAAGCAATTTTAACAAGCTCAAAACCCGAAGAAAGTAACGGACGGGTTTAGTGTTCGATAAAATAAGAAATGAGGTTAGACTTTATCTTGTCCAATTTCATTTACTTCTTACAAAGCCGAACTGAATTAAAAACTTATTAACATATTCCATATATACATCTTTTTATGGCTTTTTTATATTTGACATTGTTGCAACAATTAAAAAATTGAGTTTTTTGTAAAAATACCGTGGTATTGTCAAATCAGGAAAGTGATCATTTTGAATTTTGAAAACTTTGACCACCGTTTTGGGACAAAAGAAATAGGAGTAAGAATTAGTGAGTTTTGTAACGGATAAATAAGCGAAGTATTATTAATTTTCAATAAACAATGCATGGGAAATCGTGATATTTATGTTGAAGTATTTCTGCAGATTACTCGTCAAACAATGGACATATTGTCTTCAAATTTGGCGTTCGTACCTTCCAAGATAATAGCTACAATCACTGATTCAAAATATTAAAAAATCTCCTGGGGCACTTTTTTCAGGCCTATTCGGCTTTGCCCGTTATCAAATTTATTTCCTCTGTTATAGAATGGATGAGCTAACCGTTTATGATGTGGAGTTCCTGCATGGCTGCATAAATCCCACAGTCATAGTGATTCACAAGGACAACGATGGAAGGCATGTCAAGTCGCATGAGATCAACTTGCGCGAAAAGGAATTCATGAAGATCGCCTGGAAGCAGGACAATGTGGAGACGGAGGCCACCATGCTCATACCGGTGACCTCTCCGATAGGTGGTGTCATTGTTATAGGACGTGAGTCCATTGTCTATCACGATGGCAGCAACTATCATGCCGTGGCCCCGCTCACCTTCCGTCAGAGCACCATCAATTGCTATGCCCGAGTGGATAGCAAGGGATTGCGGTATTTGCTGGGAAATATGGATGGCCAACTGTATATGCTGTTCCTCGGCACCTCAGAGTCGAGCAAGGGTATCACCGTCAAGGACATAAAAGTGGAGCAGCTAGGCGAGATTTCCATACCTGAGTGCATTACCTATTTGGACAATGGATTTCTCTATATAGGCGCCCGACATGGCGACTCTCAGTTGGTTCGCCTCAGTTCCGAGGCGATTGACGGCTCCTACGTGATTCCCGTGGAGAATTTTACTAACCTAGCTCCCATTTTGGACATTGCGGTGGTGGACTTGGACCGTCAGGGTCAGGGCCAGATCATAACGTGTTCTGGCAGCTTTAAGGACGGCTCGTTGCGTATCATACGCATTGGCATCGGGATTCAGGAACATGCCTGCATTGACTTGCCCGGAATCAAGGGTATGTGGTCCTTGAAGGTGGGCATCGATGATAGCCCGTATGAGAACACTTTGGTGTTGGCGTTTGTGGGTCACACCCGCATACTCACACTATCTGGTGAAGAGGTGGAGGAGACGGAGATACCTGGCTTTGCCAGTGATTTGCAAACCTTCCTCTGCTCAAATGTGGATCATGATCAGGTGCGTTGTTATTTGTCTAAGTAAGCCAGTCACTTGATTGCCGATTTTCAGCTCATCCAAGTCACCTCGGATAGTGTGCGATTGGTGAAGAGCGCCACCAAGTCTCTGGCGGCCGAATGGCGACCCGAAGGTGATCGCTCCATTGGCGTCGTCTCCTGCAACAGCACACAGATTGTGGTGGCCTCCGCCCGAGATATATTCTACTTAATCATTGAGGAAGGCAAACTTGTGGAGAAGTGCCACAAGACTTTGGCCTACGAGGTGGCCTGTCTGGATATCACACCCTTGGATGAGACGCAGAACAAATCGGATCTGGTGGCCGTGGGCTTATGGACGGATATATCGGCTGTGGTGCTGTCACTGCCCGATCTGGAGACCATCTACACGGAGAAGCTCAGAGGAGAGATAATACCCCGCAGCATACTGATGACCACCTTCGAGGGTATTCACTATCTACTGTGCGCCCTCGGCGATGGTTCGATGTACTATTTTATCATGGATAAGACCACTGGACAGTTGACGGAAAAGAAGAAGGTCACTTTGGGCACCCAGCCGACCACATTGCGCACTTTCCGTTCGTTTGCCACTACCAATGTGTTTGCCTGCTCGGATCGGCCTACAGTGATTTACTCGTCCAATCATAAGCTGGTCTTCTCCAATGTCAATCTGAAAGAGGTCAATCATATGTGCTCGCTCAATGCCCAAGCCTATCCGGACAGCTTGGCTCTGGCCACTAAGAACTCTGTTATTCTTGGCACCATCGATGAGATACAGAAGCTGCATATTCGGACCGTTCCCCTGGGCGAGGGACCGCGTCGCATTGCCTACCAGGAGGCCTCTCAGACATTTGCCGTTTCCACGCTGCGCATAGACGTCCATGGACGTGGCGGAGCCAAGCCGTTGCGCAACAGCGCCTCCACTCAGGCCCAGAACATAACGTGCAGCTCGAATATATTGCCCAAGCCAGGTGGCGGCAATTCAACAACAGCCAATGCCGAGGTGGGCCAAGAGATTGATGTGCATAATTTGCTGGTCATCGATCAGAACACCTTCGAGGTGTTGCATGCACATCAATTTGTGGCGCCTGAAACTATATCGTCGTTGATGTCCGCTAAGCTGGGCGATGATCCCAATACGTATTACGTCGTGGCCACTTCACTTGTGATACCAGATGAAGCGGAGCCCAAGGTGGGCCGCATCATCATCTTTCACTACCACGATAATAAGCTAACCCAAGTGGCTGAGACCAAGGTGGACGGTACCTGCTACGCCCTGGTCGAGTTTAATGGCAAAGTCTTGGCTGGCATTGGCAGTTTTGTGCGCCTTTACGAGTGGACCAACGAGAAGGAGCTGCGCATGGAATGCAACATTCAGAATATGATTGCCGCATTGTATTTAAAGGCGAAAGGCGATTTCATTCTAGTAGGTGATTTGATGCGATCCATTACACTGTTGCAGCACAAGCAAATGGAAGGCATATTCGTTGAAATAGCCCGCGACTGTGAACCAAAGTGGATGCGTGCCGTGGAAATACTAGACGATGATACGTTCCTCGGGTCCGAGACGAACGGTAATCTATTTGTATGCCAGAAAGACAGGTGAGCATGGGTGCTATTTGAGTCCTGTATTTGGCCAAAGGTCGTACGACATTTCTTCCTTCAATCCATTCTTCGGTAATGCTTATTATAAAAGGTAGACCCCAATGAAATGGAATTAAATTCGATGCAAACCTAACCAAGGAGAAATATGGGTTTTATAGCCTATTCACACTAGGCACATCTAACATCTTTCATCCAAAATCATGAGTCATAAAAATTTTTTCTGTCAAAAATTGTCAAGTTTGTACCATAGTTCTATAACACATTGATACAATTAACGATTTGACAAAACAAAAATTTTAAAAAGTTGACATAACAAATAGTTATTAAGAATTTAAACTTAGGATGTGGGATGTTGGATAAAAGATGTGCTTATTGTGAATAGCCTATAAGGGAATGACTATATTGTGTATAACAATATAGACATAAATCTCCTAGCGATCACCGATGCAGATGATAGATGACAGATATCTAAAATTTTACACAGACTTCAGTTTATATAATTCGGCCCAAAGTACGTGAAAAAGCTCGTATATGATTGATTCGCGCAACTTTCTATACATATCGCTCGCTCGCAGAAATATTCCCAATATATATTGTGTACATATTGCTATCTATTATAGTCTGCAAGTGAGATATGAATATGGCAGTATATCATTTTACAGGTTCATTTTCATGTTCCCGCTAAAAGGGCATATCTCAGATGTGCTGCAAACGATATCATACGAAGATCCTTCGGTTTTTTGTTAAAACATCATATTTTCGAATATGTATTTCGAATAAGCATTTCAAATATAAAATATTTAACAAATTGACTCAAAACTAGAAAACTATTTTCGCTAGGAAAAATACATTGAGAACTTTAAACGCAACTTGTATACCCACGTGCAGCACGTGTAAAATGATTATATGCAATACAATTTATTTATTTTCGCTTTGAACGATGTTAACTGATTCTGTAACCAGTTTTTTTATGACAGCTATTCGATATATTTGTCCGATTTTCATCAAAGTCGCTAAAGCAGATGAAGCAAATAATATTTGCAGCTTCCATTGAAAACAAAAAAGTTTTTCTAAGACTACGTTTTGGACATTACTTTTCTATTGGATCTATACTATAAAGATGACTGATTTCGATTAAGCTTGGTGAAATCATGGAAACGCATAATACACTGTTATTTGCGAAATTTGGAGGCGATCCCATTTAAAACAAAAAGTTTTTCTCACTAGAACTTCTTTTTCGACCGATCATTCATGCAGCAGCTATATGCTATAGTCATCCGATTTTGATAAAACTTTGTAGAAATGTGTCCAAAGTATATAAAATAAGTGTATGCCAATAAAAAGGACGTTTTCATTAAAAACAAAAAAGTTTTCCTCACTCGAACTAGTTTTTTTGACCGATCATTCCTATGGGAGCTATATGCTATAGTCATCCGATTTCGACCAAACTTAGTGAAATCATGGGAAGGGATAGTAAACTAAGAAATACGTACTTTGGAGGCGTTTCCATTAAAAACCAAAAAGTTTTTCTTTTTAAGATTAGTTTGTCAACCGATCGTTCCTATGGCAGCTATATGCTATAGTCATCCGAACCGGCCGGTTCCGACAAATGTGAAGCGTATTTGTACGAAAAGACTTCGTGCAAAGTTTGGTGAGGATAGCTTTAAAACAGACGGAGGAGATAGCATAGAAACAGACGGACAGGGCTAAATCAACTCAGCTCGCCTTGCTGATCAAGAATATATGGGTGATTCCATGAAAAATTTACCACCCAAAATTTTATTTTAAACAAATTAATTTTTTTTATATTCTCTGTTGCAAAATAGTGTATATGTATTTTAGCATTTTGTCGAAATATGCTTAATTCGCGGAAAATTTTTTTTTCAAAATTTAGCTTTTTAAAATTTTAAATTATTTTGAATTGCTTGCAACCCAAAGCCATTGCTAATAAAAATATAAAAAAAACTTTTATGTCTGTTTTAATGACCTTTATACTGTTAACTGGCAGTTTTTACTGGTTCGAGGTCATGTTATACTATTGGCATACCTTTAAACAGAGGCACACAACACAACAAAGGAGGCTTCAGGTTGATCGGACTCGTTTCATGAGGGACCAAATCCTCACTGGAGCCTGAGGTAAATCTGCAAGTTAACAGTATAAAGGTCATTAAAACAGACATAAAAGTATTAAAACGCATGGCAACTCGTTGTTGTTCGAAACTTAATAAAAATAGTTTCATTTAAAACAACAAAAACTCCTGTTTGTATATGCAAACATTTTTGGTCTTCTGCTTCAGACGTGGCGGCCGATGGCTGCTCACTGAATGCAAAGTCCAATGGAGGCCACCCACTTACAAAGGGAAATGGCTGCCTTTTTGGTGTTTTGCGCTCATGCTGCTTTTGGAACTCCCAAACAGTTTTGCCGTCGCTTTGGATAGACATTTCAGGCTCAAGATCGCTAATGAGTGAGTATTTGGTTCCTTATGAAATGCGTCCGATCAACCTGAAGCCTCCTTTGCTGTGTTGTGAGCCTCTGTTTAAAGTTATGACAATATCATAACTATACATCGGATTTTAGGTTTTTTTTGTTTGTGGTCCAAAAAAATCGAAATTTTGGCGTTTGACTAATATAAATATTGGCAATTTTTTAAGATGATCATATCCAAAATATGCTTTTTTTTAGGTAAAAGCATATGCTAAAATATGTCAAAATAGGTCAAAAATAGGTCAAAATAGGTCAATTTAGGTCAAAATATGTCAACATATTTTTTCATATATGAGATTTTTTGATTTGTGTAAGTTTATGGCACATATGCGTGGCTGGTAAAATTAATTATAATTTAATTTACAATATATAATTATAAGTTTTTCCATGGTATCGCATAAGGGCGGTGTCCACTCGGCGCGAAATGGACGCGAAAAGAAAAAGTGCATATAAAACCATATGCTGCGTAAATTTTCCGTGACGCGATTCCGTAAACAGTTTCCACTCGACACAAAAAAGATTACGTATTGCCACTACGTTCTGTTACCAATTACGTAGCGTAAGTTAACGCCCTTCGCAATATAAAACGAACAATCGCACGGATTGAATTAGAAGAACCACAACTAGCAATGAGCGCACCAAAAACGATTCTGCCAAAAGCGACGATTACGCCTTTTCAAATACTGATAAAATTAATTTAATAAACGCTGTCAGTGAAGGCCCACCGAAAAACAGACGCCAGCCAGCAGGCCGGAAGATGGCGCCGCATCGAGAGCTAGGTGAGCCAAACAAACCGCATAGCAGGTCAATCTATGCAGCAGGGACTGAAGCACATAGATATGCAGTTAATAGCAGCAGCTTAGCAGACTCTGTTAAGAATCTGCGAAACATCGTATATTTCGCGCGAAATATTCCGCGTCCAGTGGGCACCGCCCTATAATATTAAATTGTAAGCCGAAAAGCTTCTCTCGACATCACACGATGTAAGTGTTGCATATTTATTCTTTCTTACATTGTCTTGGACACATATTTATTTATATCAGGATAGGATGCACGCACAGTCTCCGCAATCCTATGGAGCGCGTGAGCCAAACAAGTAACATGAATCATGTTGGGATACTTTTAGATGCTTTCCAGACTTAATCATATATGCAGCTGCATCCGTTAGTAGCATAAGTACGTTTTCTTCAATGTCATTCGGCCACAAATTCCTCAGGGCATTATTTACAAATCTTGAAATTGAACCACTGTTAACGTTTTCTATCTCCTTACTAGCAACTAGATATGGTCTTGTGGGAGTTAAATCATTGAGACTTACAACTATAAGATTGGCTATAAACTTCCCGGCTTTATCAGTGGGTTCATTTTTTATTTGTTTTCGGCATCTTTACTTCCTGCTTTATGAAGGCCACAAAAATGACCGACGATGTTTATATATTTAATTAGCAAAGTTGTATTGCAGACGCCTACTTGGGAGCATATATTGACTCTCGGAATATGTAAAAGCATATGACATATTCCAAAATAGGTCGAAATATTCTTAAATATGCTTTTAGGTCGAAGATATGTAAATATGTCAAATATGCAAAATCAATGAGGATTTAAAATAATCTACTTTTCGTGAAACAAATTTGTATCCAATCAAATATTTTTTGTGACCACCCATTAAAAATATGATTTTACCTAAAATCCGATGTCTAATCATAACAAGACCTTGAGGCAGTAAAAATTGCAAGTTAAAAAAAAATCGCAAAATTTACTTCTGATCCTATTCAGTCAAATTCCCTTCACTTAAAAATAATATTAATCGTTTTTGTAACCAAATCGCGAAAATCGCGAGTACGAAAAAATTAATTGCCGAGAAAGGGCATTTTGTTTTTCTTCCATTTTTTTCCTCAAAATTAGGTCTTGTATTCAGAAATATACTGTATTAAGCTGTAAATGGGAATTCGAATAGTTCCAGAGTTCTGGTCTTTTTTCTCAATTATTAAGTTTTTTTTAGATTTTTAAAACAATTTATAAACATTAAGCATTTTTGCAATGATTTTAAAGGATCGGCACTTTCAATTCAAACTAAAAAGAATCACAAATGGTTAATTTCGAAATAAATTTTCATAAATGCGAAAAATACCATAGCTCTGGAACTATTCGATTTCCCATTTATAGCTTAATATAGAATAATTCGAAAACAAGACCTAATTTTGAAAAAAATGTAGGAAACAAAGTGCCCTTTCTCGGCAATTAATTTTTTCGTACTAATTTTCGCGATTTGGTTACCAAAAAGATTAAAATTATTTTTAAGTGTAGGTAATTTGGAAGTATGGGATCGAAAATAAATTTAAAAAATAGGGGAAAGTTAACTTCGGCTCGGCCGAAGTTTTGTATACCCTTGCAGCTTCCATTGATAACAAAAAAGTTTTTCTAAGACTATTTTTGGGACATTACTGTTCTATGGGATCTATACTATAAAGATGTCTGATTTCTATTAAACTTGGTGAAATCATGGAAAGGCATAATACACTGTTAATTGCGAAATTTGGAGGCGATGTCATATAAGACAAAAAGTTTTTCTAACTTGAACTTCTTTTTCGACCGATCATTCATACTGCAGCTATATGCTATAGTCATCCGATTTTGACCAATCTTTGTAGAAATGTGTCCAAAGTAAATAAAATAAGTGTATGCCAATGATAAGGACGTTTTCATTAAAAAAAAAAAAGTTTTTCTCACTAGAACTAGTTTTTCGACCGATCGTTCCTATGGGAGCTATATGCTATAGTCATCCGATTTCGACCAATCTTTGTAGAATTGTGTAAAAGTATATAGATTAAGTGTATGCCAATGATAAGGACGTTTCCACTAAAAACAAAAAAGTTTTTCTCACTAGAACTAGTTTTTCGACCGATCGTTCCTATGGGCGCTATATACTATAGTGATCCGATTTCGACCAATCTTTGTAGATTTGTGTAAAAGTATATAAAATAAGTGTATGCCAATGATAAGGACGTTTTCATTAAAAACAAAAAAGTTTTTCTCACTAGAACTAGTTTTTCGATCGATCGTTCCTATGGGAGCTATATGCTATAGTCATCCGATTTCGACCAATCTTTATAGAATTGTGTAAAAGTATATAGATTAAGTGTATGCCAATGATAAGGACGTTTCCACTTAAAACAAAAAAGTTTTTCTCACTAGAACTAGTTTTTCGACCGATCGTTCCTATGGCAGCTATATGCTATAGTCATCCGATTTCGACCAAACTTAGTGAAATCATGGGAAAGGATAGTAAATTAAGAAATACGTACTTTGGAGGCGTTTCCATTAAAAACAAAAAAGTTTTTCTCTTTAAGACTAGTTTTTCAACCGATCGTTCCTATGGCAGCTATATGCTATAGTCATCCGATCCGGCCGGTTCCGACAAATGTGCAGCGTATTTGTACCAAAAGACTTTGTGCAAAGTTTGGTGAGGATAGCTTTAAAACTGACGGAGGAGATAGCATAGAAACAGACGGACAGACGGACAAGGCTAAATCAACTCAGCTCGTCGTGCTGATCAAGAATATATATACTTTATGTGGTCGGAGATGCTTCCTTCTATGCGTTACAAACATCCGGACAATTTTATAATACCCTCTGCAAGGGTATAAAAAAATGTTTTTCCGTGAATGGAGCATATACACTATTTTGCAACCTAGAATGTGAAAAATTTTATTTTGTCCAAAATAAAATTTAGGGTGGTAAATTTTTCATGGAATCAATTATATATACTTTATGCTGTCGGAGATGCGTCTTTCTAAGCTTTACAAACATTCGGACTATTTTATAACACCCTTTGCAAGGGTTTAAAAATCTCATGTCTCATGTTAATTAAAAACTCCTCCGAAATGATTGGACAAATTTTCATGAATTTTTTTTGTGTGAATAGGTGAAGAATAGGTTTTATACCGCCAGGTGATTTGGGTGACGTTGTTTTTATTTCATAAAGAAGTAAAGTTAAATTGCTTTTAATTAATCTGACATTAAAAACATGGTTTTTAAAGGGAGGCGGACAATATCCACAAACTGCGAGAACGAGTTTGACTCTACGATAGCTCAACGACTCAACGAGAGTAAAAAGCAGGGATTAATACCGGTACCGGAACCGTTAACCGTTACTGGAACCGATACAATTTTTTTTTGAGAACCGAATACCGTTTCCTGTTATTATTGGAACCAATAGAACCGTAACAAATCCGAAACGTTGGTACCGTTTCGGATTTTTTTACCTTTGCGGAGCGCATCGTAATTTTTGTCAGATGATTGTAACGCGAAGAAGGAATCATAAGACGTCCTTTACACTATGTCCAATTTTCTTGTCACTTTTCTAAGAAGGCGTTCTACACGTCTGGCAGAAGACATTTTCAACATTTCTTCAACTGCAACTAAGCTTCCTCGGTTGCTGATCAATTACTGCTTAATAATGAATGCAGTTTTAATAATAATAATAAAGTTGTACTCTTCCATTTTAACAGATTGTCCAAGACGCTCGTTGATACTAGGTACTTTGTATTATCCTTATTTACCATGATTTGTGATTGCTTCTCCATCTCCAAAATCGATACAAAACCGGGTACCGGGATAAAAACCGAAATAGAACCTTTAACCGAATCATTCATTGCGGGACTTACCGGAACCGAAATTCGTTACGGTATTAATCCCTGGTAAAAAAATGGCATCTCAGCAGGCTGTTTATTTGTGTCTCTGTGTGTTTTATGACTGTGAAAGGTTGGTAAATTCCATCAGTAATTTCAACAATTGGTCTATATGTTACTACGTTTATGCTTAAATAAAAGAATCATGATTCTAGAGCCTAAAGTATGCTCTATTTATATATATTAATCACTAAAAACATTTTTTATTTAATATTTGCCTTAAACCTCTTTACCTATGACTAGTCAGACGACCTGAGTGAATGTACAGTGTGGACTAGGTTTAAAACTGTCATAACTGACAATCAATTAATGGAAATAAAATTGGCATACTTTAAAGCGCAAAAAACATGATTTTTTGCAAGAATAAACGTAGTTTGTGTGTGTGATAGTGAATAATGCCAGCAAGCCGACGGGGGATAGATTGGGGCGTCAAACGAATGCAGCACCAAACATGCGAAATATTAAAGCAGAAAGAACAGACAAAAAATCCATGAAGAACTCGAAAATGCGCGTGTATCCATGGCGCAATTGCGTTCTTCTCAATCACAAGAGGTACGAGCTTTTCGAAATCAACAACAACAATTGGAGCGGAGACACGCGCGCCGGATAGTTGTTAACTCAAGCTGAAGAATCGACCGGCAACGTCAACAAGTACTTAGAGCATTTACATCTGCTTCTTTCCTTCGTCGCACATTCCAATATGAGCCAAATATCGAATATTCCGCTCATCCGAAAGTCCTGATTGGTGCAGAATGGATACAGAATGTACAGCGCATAACAGCTCAAGTTCAAAAACAAGTAAGAAAGTCGGTCAAGCCCGACTATAATATACTCTGTACAACTCACGGGCCCCGTTTAATTAGAGATATTTTTAACATAGCGAAAATCATGTCGAAAATCAAGTCAAAAATCATTGAGTTGATCATCCGGGCACCTCTCAGAAGTCCTTTTTTTCGTTTGCTTTTTTTCTTTCGTTTGTTAAACGGTTTGCGCCCCCAAAGGCGAAAAGGTAGAATGGGTTTTGTCGGCACAAACCATATCAAGGACAAGCATTTGTTTTTAGTCTATATATAAAATTCGGTTTGTAAGATGTAGGAGCCATTTAAATGGAATAAATGGAATAAAAATGTATTATATTAAATCTCGTCTTGTTTTCTAAACTTTTAGCGCTGCCACTACGGACGAAGAACGCCAATTGCTGCCCGAGCTGGCGCGTTTTCATTTGGGCGACACGGTCAACGTATTCCGCCATGGCTCATTGGTTATGCAGAACGTTGGCGAGCGCACCACCCCGATTAATGGCTGTGTACTTTATGGCACCTGCAATGGAGCCATTGGCATTGTTACCCAAATTCCGCAGGACTTTTATGATTTTCTGCACGGCCTCGAGGAGCGCTTGAAGAAGATCATTAAATCGGTTGGAAAAATTGAACATACCTATTATCGCAATTTCCAAATCAACACCAAAGTAGAGCCCAGCGAGGGATTTATTGACGGAGATTTAATTGAGAGCTTTTTGGACTTAAGCCGCGAAAAGATGCGTGACGCCGTCTTGGGTTTGGAGGTGCGTACTAGAACATTTATTATAAGTGATCTTTATTAGAGTTTCCTTCTCTTTTGCAGCTAACGCTTAACGGTAAACGAATGAGTGCGGAAGTGGAGGATGTCATAAAAATTGTTGAGGACTTGACGCGCATGCACTGAAGCAATGAATTATTTGTAAATATATAAGAATATAAAAGAGAAAACTATCACCACACACAATTTGTTTAAAAGTACCCAAATCTTGAATAGTATGTATCCAGTTCCAGCTTAATAATTTTAGATCGTTTATGCGAGAAATTTACCGTGCAAAGATTTCTACGCTGAACGTAATAATTGGTTTTCCGTCGAGCCTCTGTGTAACATTATGTTTGGCTCCGAATGGATATAATGGTTTAAATACGCACTTTTAAAGTTGCGCAAGAGTCCCGCATTATTTTTTAATAAATCGCTAAACAAAACTTTAATTCAATTTCTGAATGAATTTCTTGGGGCAATATTAAGAATATATATTATATTCTTAGAAACTTTACAAAAACTAAATGGTAATGTGTGTATTAATAACGGGTGACAACTAAAAATCTGCACAAACTTTAAAATGCCGACATAACCACAATTCTCAACGGATCTTTATGAAAATTTGACCGATTATTTATGACTACATATACAAAAGAATTCTTCTTCTTTGGCCTGATGATAACATCACAACCGTTTTACGGTCTCGGCCGCTGCAACTAATGCCCGCCACTCGCCTCTCTCCCGAGCGACCTCTTACCAGGAGGGCACACCCAGCTTCGAAATATCTTTGTGCACCTGGTCGACCCATCTCGCCTTCGGTCGCCCTGGCTTGGGCGTGTTCCATAACTCGCTCGCATTCCGCCTGTAAACCCGTTTTACTGGAGCGTTATCATTCATACGGGTAATATGACAACCTTAGTGTCCCCATAGAGCTCGTACAATTCGTAATTCATTCGGATGCGAAATTCGTCGCCAACTTTTAGAGGTCCAAAAATGCTCCGAAGAACTTTTTTCTTCTTTGGCCATCACAACCGTTTTACGGTCTCGGCCGCTGCCACTAATGCCCGCCACTCGCCTCTGTCCCGAGCGACATTCCACCAGAGGGACACTCCCAGGTTCGCAATGTCTCCCTGCACCTGGTAACGCCATCTCCGCTTTGGTCGACCAGGCGGAGGAGTGCCTCCCAACTCTATCGCATGCCGATTGTACACACGCTTTGCTGGAGCGTTATCATCCATACGGGTAACATGTCCTATCCAGCGCAACCGCTGTTGTTTTATGCGCTTGACTAGGTCAGTGTCCCCATAGAGCTCATACAGTTCGCGATTCATTCGGATGCGAAATTCGCCGCCAACTTTTAGAGGTTCATAAATCCTCCGAAGAACTTTTCTCTCGAACACGCCAATTGCCGCCTCATCCTCTTTTGTCATTGTCCATGCTTCTGCGCCGTATAGCAGGACAGGGATGATAAGCGACTTGTATAGCGCAATTTTCGTTTTCCGAGAGAGGTCTCTGCTCTTGAACTCCTTATTGAGCCCGTAATAACATCGGTTTGCAAGAGTAATTCTTCTTTGGATTTCCAGACTGGTGTTGTTGTCGCTGGTTATCGTCGTTCCGAGGTAGACAAATTCCTTAACAACCTTGAAGTTATAGTCTCCCATTGCAACAGATTGTCCAAGCGTAGACTCACTGCGCGTTGATTGTAGGTACTTCGTCTTATCCTCATTTTCCGCTAAGCCCATAAGTTTTGACTGCCTCTCTATCTCTAAGAACGCCTTTTTTACCACAGATTCGCTTTTGCCGATGATGTCAATATCATCGGCATATGCAAGTAGCATGTTATCTCTGGTAAAGATGGTGCCCGTTCTGTTAGCATTTGGGCACTGGCGCAGTATGTACTCCATCAGCAGATTAAAGAAGTCACGATAAGGTATCACCCTGCCTAAAACCTCTTTTGGTATCGAAAGGCTCGGAGCGGTCTTTACCTGTTTTGACGGAGCTTTGTGTGCTTCTCAACGTCATCATGCAAAGTCGAACGTACTTTGCTGGAATACCAAAGGTAGACATGGCTTCAAAGAACTTTGACCTTATCGGCGTGTCAAAGGCGGCTTTGTAGTCAACCAAAAGGTGGTGGGTGTCTATCTTTCTCTCTTGGGTCTTCTCCAGGATTTGTCGCAATGTGAATATCTGGTCCGTGGTGGATTTGCCAGGTCTAAAGCCACACTGATAAGGTTCAATCAGTTCACTTATTCTCGGCTTTAGACGTTCAATGAAAAACTGACCGGTAGAAATTAATAACTTCGTTGTCTTTGGGCATAAACGTGTTAAAATCAGTACTCGGGGGTTTTTGGGTGCTCTGATTTTATTTCTAGCCATATTTTTTTGATCGGGTGGGTTCGGGCTGATTTATCGAGGTAGGAGGGCGTGAAAGTAATCAAAAAATCGAATGAGGTATCGTTTTATAAATTTTTGGGTGCTCCAATTTCATTTCCGGCAGTATTTTTATGATCGGTGGGGAGGAGGCTGACTTATGGAGGGGGAGGGGATAAAATCTAACAAAAACCAAATGTCGTATCGTATTCGGGTGCTTCGAATTTCATTGCTGGAAATTTTTTTCCGATCTATGGGGAGGGGAGCGACTTATGGAAGGGGAGGGGGTAAAATCTAATGAAAAACCAAATGACGTATTGGATTATATGTTTTTGGGAGCTGCAATTTCATTCCTGGCAATATTTTTTCGATCAGGAGGTCGATGAGCAGCCCAAGGAACAGAAGTTCCATATGGGGAACTCCCCAAACTAGTCCAATCTGGACTGTTTTTGGTACGCGCTTATTATGTGAAGCCCAACATTTTGGCAGAGCTTAATTAAGATCGGTCAATTCTTAGATGTAACCCCCATACACAGTAAATAAGCAAAAATATATGGAAGCTATAAGATATAGTCATCCGATCCGGTCGGTTGCGACATATTAGCAGCGTGCAGTAAAAATAAGACTGGGCAAAAATTTCAGCTCAATAGCTTTAGAACTGAGAGACTAGTTTGCGTAGAAACAGACAGACAGGGCTAAATCAACTCAGCCCGTTGCCCCGATAAAGAATCCAATACCTGGCTTAACGGCCTCAACTGGTACCGAAAAATATGGCCGTTGAGTAAAACGCCGCTAAGTAAGTCAAGTTTTTATAACCGTTACTCGTAGAGTAAAAAGAGTAAACTAAAGTCGTGAAAATGTATGTAACAGGCAGAAGGAAGCATCTCCGACCCCATAAAATATATATATTCTTGATCAGCATCAACAGCCGAGTCTATATAGCCCATGTCCGTCTGTCCGTATGAGCAAACAGATCTCGGAGATGGTAAAAGATACAGGTTCGACATGTATGGGACAAAAACTTCTTATACTCCTCCCGCGCCCGTAATTTGGAAAAAACGTCATAGCTTCGGAATTTTTATACACACAAATAAAAAAATACTTAAATGCTACATTTTTCATTGGTAAAATTGCCAATGTCCGTATTTGTATTTGATCCATATGCGTTTCCACTTAAAAACAAAAGGTCTGAACTTTTGATTTTAAAGTTTTCCATTTTTGATTTTAACATTTTTCCACTTTTGATTTCAACATTTTTTTAACTTTTGATTTTGAAGCGATGCATTTTTGAAATTAATACTTTACACTTTTGAATTTAAATGCTGCCCATTTAAAAAATAATAAAAATAAAAATAAATTGCCAACCGACACCTCTATGCAGAATTCCATCCGCCCCCTCGGATTTGAAAAGCTATGACCCACACCCATACGTTTGTTACTGAAAAACAACGAATTATATAAATTTATGTAATTTCAACCTTTTTACTTACCTCTGCTTCGCCATTGCGAATGATTGTTTGTGCACGCCAAGTGTGCTACTTATACTGAATTGTATTGATCTCAATCTAGCATCTGCCTAAAATTTGTAATTCTCAACTTTTAATTACGTTGAAAGGACAAATTATTTAACAATGTCAAACTTTAGATTCTGCTGCGAAATTAAAAGCAGCATTGTTGATTTTACTAAATATGTTAAAAAACAAAGGTGTCTGCACTTTGAAATCAAATAGCCGCACTGTTGATTTTAAAAGTCAACAAAAGTGCCAGCATTTTAAAATCAAAGGCTCGCACTTTCGATTTTAAAAGCACAACATTTTTGAATTTACTACGAAATCAGAAGCGGAATTGTTGACTACTTTTTAAATCAAAGGTGTCTACATTTTAAACTCAAAGATAACAAGTAAGGGAGCTGCAGTCGAGTGCCCCGACTACAAAATACCCTGTTACCTTGATTTCGTGTGTTTTCCTTGACATACACACACACTCAACCATACACACATTCCAACATACACACAAACGCATGGCATGCAGCCGCGCGCGACAACTGACAATGCAAGACCCCCCTCTCTCCCACAAGCAAAATTGATTCGTATATAACTTCGGTGTTTTTTGTGCGATCTTAGTGATCTTTTTAGAATAGATAGATATTGGGCCTTACATGATATATATAAAGTCTCAGTTTTTTGCGCTTAAAGTGGGCAGGGGGAGGAATTTTCCAAATCTGAAACAAACTGGATTTGAATCGGGTATACACCTACCTACATACATGTGGCTCTATCTCTTATAGTCTCTGAGATCGACGCGTTCATACTGACAGACGAACAGACGGACAGACAGACAGCCGGACAGACGGACATGGCTAAATCGACTCGGCTGTTGATGCTGATCAAGAATATATATACTTTATAGGGTCGCATGCATGCTTCCTTCTACATGTTACATACTTTTGCACAACTTCATGATCCCCCTTTTCCCATTTTTAATGGGAACAGGGTATAAAAATGGTTGATTTTAAATGACTGTAACTTTTAAAATCAAAAATAAAAATAGGTAATTTCAACAATTTTTATTTAAAAACGAAAAATGTTGACATTTCACTTTTTTTTGTGTAGATAGAAGTTTTGTACCTTCTGGAAAAATTTAGTAATTCTTTATCGATCCGCCAAAGGGTTGGTAAAGATCGGATGAACGATAGTAGAGTTATAAGGAAAACAAACATTTATGGGCAGCACCGGTCGCAACGGCGATGGGCAGCACTTCACAGGTACAGAGTACTGAGTCATAGTCGAGCTTGACCGACTTTCTTTCTTGTTACATTCAGAACAAACATACTTTTAAGGTAAGACCAAAAAGATAATGATCGGTGGTAAAGTTTGCCAACAGTTCAATTCCAAAATTTGTGTTTTTTGCAAACCTGCACATTTCCTCGCAGACTTGAAAAAATGTACGCTATGAGAAACTTTTTTCACCCATACTTGTTACACGATCTCAAAAAAAGTTGGGATCGTGTAATTTGGAAAAAATTTCTATTGGAAGAGTTAACTTCTTTGCCCAAAGTTGATAGTTTAATACACTAAAAAAGTTGCTTGAAATAGGCCAAATATTTTAATTTTTTTAAATCAATTTATTAAAAATGAAATTGTTAAACTATCAGGCATGTTCTCAGTTCCACTTCCACTGCAACTTTTCGGAAACGAAATTGATTCAGTTTCTCGCAACACGAAAACGAAAGCGTTTTTCGTCTTAGGGTACATGTCTAGTTTCAGCAGCCCAAAAGTAAGGGTTTACGAAAAAATTTATTACTCGAAAAGTTTACCACATATCGACTAGCGGTTTTTTTTGTTCGATAGATAATTGATCAAGCTAACTTTTAAAATTTTTTTGTAGTTGTTGTTGCAGCGGTTGTTGTTGTAGCCCGCTTCAAAGTCGACCCATTTTTAAAAACATAGGTGCCTGGTGCGTCAGATTTCCAGAGAACGCGTCATCGGATAAAAAAAATTTAAATGAGGTTTTGTTGGGAATTGATGTGGTTATGGTCGGAACTAGGATATCTGGGATCGGTCTATAGGGAGTAAGGGGTTCTCAAAGTCAAAATTTCGAAAATTGACCTATTTTACCCCTTAAAATGGCCCTAACTCCTCTTTTTGGACCGATCAAAAATACTTTCCCCTACACGATACGCAATTTAAAAAAACTATAGAAAATCGGTCAACAAATGGCCTCGCAATCTGACGCACCAGGGTGAAAAAGTGGTTCCGAGATAATCGCATTTAAAGTTTCGACAATATTTTTCTCTAAAATGGAAAAAAATTTGTAGGTTTTAGGCATCGTTAGTTGCATCTGGCTATTAGCTTTCACGGAAAAAAGTTTTATCAAAATCGTCAGACTTTTCGAAATTTGGAGATCGCCGGCAGGGTAATCCACACCAAATAATATTGATTTAGCACTTTTTTATATTTTCGGGTATGAGCTAGTTTTCACTTTTAGGATTTGCTTGGAAACATAGTTGCTGGGGGTGGGGGGGGGGTTGATCAAAAAATAATGAGTTTTTTTTTTCTTTTATTTACGTATTTTAGTTCGCTTTGATGTTTTTTTTGAAACATAGTTGATCGAAAAGTAATGAGACTTATTTTTTTTGTTTATTTTTTTTTTTTTTTTTTTTTTTGTTTTTTTTGTTTTTTTGCGCCAATTTTGTGATTTTGCGCCCGACCACCTGTACAAAAATCAAAATATCTCGAATTTGTATTTTTTTTTTGCTTAAAAATTTCAGGGGATGTTTTTAACATTATAACGCATGATTTAAGCCAAAAAAAAAAAAACGAAATTTTCAAAATCTGAAACTAGACATGTACCTTAAAAAGTAGGGGAAGATGGGGTGTTGTGATCATAGTAAGGTTTTTCGAACATAACTTCGCAAAAAATCAATATTTTTTCATTCTGTAATTTTTGTATATTAGTTAAAAGATGCCTGTAACTTGACTCATCATTAGTTTTAGGAAAAAAATGGTGTGTTTTTTTTCATTTCATTTTGAAAAAAGTGAATGGCCAAAATTGAAAATAAACTTGATCTGCCTGCAAGTATAAGAAGCATATGTTCTATACATGTCAAACCTCTATCTCTTACCATCTCTGAGATCTGTGCGTTCATACGGACAGACAGACGGACATGGCTACTTTGCACAAACTTATTATACTCTATGTACCTTTGGTACAGAGTATAAAAATATTACTAAAAATTCGGCAGCCTTCTTGGTTTCTTAAATATACAAGCACGTTATGCTGGTGGCGGTTTTTTGCTTGCCTTTCTTTTTTAATGTTTTTTGTCCTTTTTGGAGCGGTTTGCTTCTGCTTTTACCGCATCATTGCAACATTCTATTCGGAAGTCAAAAACGACTGTTTTTGCAGGGACAAATTCCGGTGGCTCACTACACCCCATACCCAGTAAGAAACTTCCTTGCCACACTCAGGCGTGAGGCGACAGCCCGAATGCTGGAAAAAGCTACTGCGGATGAGAGCTCCAAGTTTGCTCTTTGGAAGCTCACCAAACGGTTCAAGCGGCAAGTTGCGCCAAAGTTCCCAGTTCAACGTCCTGATGGTTCCTGGGCAAAATCACCACAGGACCGAGTGGAAGCCTTTGCCTTGAACTTAGAAGAGCGGTTCCAGCCGTATGAAACATCCTCGCCCCGCCGGGACCAATTAATCTCAGATGTCCACGATAGCCCCCTTCAAATGGCCCTCCCAGTTCCGCCAATCACCTTCCTTGAGGTGAAAGGGGAAATCAAGGATCTGGTGGTACGTAAGACCCCAGGCATTGACAACATTGACAACAGGACAATGAAGCTCCTGCCAGACAAAGCCATATTGTTCTTGGTGCTCATCTTAGACGCGGCTCTGAGACTAAGCCATTTTCCATTACCCTGGAAGAAATCCAGAATTGTTCTCTTTCACAAGAATGGAAAACCACCATCCTGCCTTGATTCCTACCGGCCGATTAGCCTACTGTCCACCCTTGGAAAGATCTTCGAGCGCTGTATCCTTCGAAGAATGCTTGATATTCGATCTATCCCAAAAGCCATACCCGATTTCCAATTTGGCTTCCGACTGAGCCATGGAACTCCCGAACAATTACATCGAGTGGTCAACTACATCCCTGAAGGGTATGACGGGAAAGAGTACGAAGTTGCAGCTTACCTTGACATCCAGCAGGCCTTCGATAGAGTGTGGCACGCAGGTCTGCTCTCGAAAATCAAGAAACTTCTTCCGCCCCAACTGTACCTTCTAATCAAGAGCTTCCTGACGGACAGAGCTTTTGAGGGTGCACAGCGACATCCCAAACAAGAACAATTCGGGCTGGTGTACCGCAGGGTATCGTATTGGGTCCTACGCTATACGCTATACTGGTACCTGAGAACCAGGGATATTGAAAAGGTCCTTGGAATTCCCATGGTTGGAGATGTTATCAACAAACAGACCGCCATTTACCTTGACAGGCTATCTCACCACCCCAACAAACTGGCTAAAAACTTGTTAAGAAGACGGAGAATCCAAGGTGTAAGTCAAAGGAGAAGGTTAAAGAGAGTCTTTCCCAAGGACCTGAACTCACGGCGACTCTAGCAGGACACCATTTACACAAAATTCTCACACTTTAGCACTAAATACCTACATTAAAACACTTATACATTATCGGTAAGCCCAAATGGACACTGCCAAGTACTGTTAAAACCCAATATCACTCTAGCATAAGCGGCCAAAAAAGGGTAGCAAAAGGCTAGTTACTAAAGAATACTTTACCAATAAAATGATTTAAATTTCCACAAAAAAAAAAAACACAAAAACAAAATTTTTTTTCAAAAATTCATATTTCGGTCAAAAAGGCAATCGATCAAAGATATTTCTGTCGTACTTACTTTTTGGATTCCAAAAAAAATTTTAAACTATATTCACAAGCCAAAAAAAAAAGTTACAATAATATTTAAAAACAAGTAAGGGAGCTGTAGTCGAGTGCCCCGACTACAAAATACCCTGTTCCCTTGACTTCTTGTGTTTTCATACACACATACACACACACTCTACACATACACACATACACACACACTCTGACATACGCATACACGCACTCGCAAACGCGGTAACTGACAATGCAAGGCCCCCTCTCACCCACAAGCAAAATTGATTCGTATATAACTTCGGTGTTTTTCGTCCGATCTTATTGATCTTTTCAGAATAGATAGATATTGGGCCTTACTTGATATATATAAAGATTGGAAGGTCTATCTTAAAAATTGTGGCTCTGACAGTTTTTTGCGCTTAAAGGGGGGAGGGGGAGGAATTTTCGAAATCTGAAACATTCAAAAATTTGTGGCTCTATCTCTTATAGTCTGAGATCGACGCGTTCATACGGACGGACAGACGGACGGACGGACAGACGGACATGGCTAAATCGACTCGGCTGTTAATGCTGATCAAGAATATATATACTTTATAGGGTCGCAAATGCTTCCTTCTACCTGTTACATACTTTTCCACAACTTCATGATCCCCTTTTCCCATTTTCAATGGGAACAGGGTATAAAAACAGGTACAAGGTATAAAATCGACTTGACATAAACAAAAAGCTGTAATTTATTTTTGCTTGGCGCCTATATTCAGGTTGCTCACAACACCCCATGGCTTAGAACACCCCACCTTCCCCTAATGCTTGTTGGCCGGTGAAATTAAAAGTAATTGACAAATTACGTGCTCGTACAGTTGCCAAATGTACATATTGTTAATTTTCTTTAATTTTGTGATCAATATTGAACCTATTTATGTACTTTGAATTGCATTAAAGTCTTGAAGTGAATTAAAATAATTTTTTGTTAAGTGTCTAAAGAAATTGGCAGCGCCTGCCAAACCGAAAAGTAAAACGTTAAAGTCAGCCTCTCGTTTCCGGATGTTCCATTTTCCATCGTTTCGCTTGATTCTCCCGTGCCAATTTCGTTGGTTTGCCAAAAGTAAAAAGTATGCAAACAGAATTGCGGTCGGTTTACCTTTGAAAACGGATCGTAATTGAGAACATGTCTGTATTTAAAATTAACAAAATTTTATAAAAAGATCATTTTTACTTTCGAAAAAAATTATTTCCATACAAAATGAGTTCTGACTGATGGTTAATTTTCTTCTAAAAGGTTGTCAATATAGGGTGCTTAATAGACCTAATATTTCAAGTGAATATTCGTTGGTTAATTCCTTGATTGTCTTGAAGCAGACATGTTGAAAAGGTCCTTGTTTTCTTGATGTCGAAATATTTTCAACATGTTCGCAAACCTATAGCTTTTGTAGTCCTTGTTTTAGATCAGTGGTGTCCAAACTCACACAATGAAAGCGTTTGCTTGTGTGCGAAGCAGCGAAATACAAAGGCAAGGTGCCGTTTTACTGCTTTATACTGAAAAAATAAAACGCGTGCGATTCAAACAAACTAAAATTTAGTTTGTTTTATGTTTGAATCGCACGCATTCTATTTTTTCAGTGTAAAGCAGTAAAACGTCACCTTGCACCTTGCAAAAAAATTGCTAGAAATAGCTTAAGAATTGTAAAGGAAACTGTTTACTTTTTCCAATGCGGCCAGTCTCAGTGAATAACAGAAACAAACGCAGCACAAGCGTTCTCTCACTGAGCGGAATACTTTTTTCTCACACCTCATGTGTTTTCTGTTACATGTTTTCGGTTGAGCAAAACAAACGTGTCGGTCATCCGACAACCTCCGACAGGAACTGTTTTGAACGAGAGCTCACTAAACAACTGTCTGCAAATGAGCAGAACACAATAAATGTCTACGAAAATTTTTTTTTTGTTTTTGTTTTGTGCGACTGTTAGGCTGTTTGTATGTGTGACGCTTGTTATACAGGGTGGTCCATTTAAAAATTGGAATTTAATTTTGATTTTAAAACAAGTAAGGGAGCTGAAGTCGAGTGCCCCGACTACAAAATACCCTGTTCCCTTGATTTCGTGTGTTTTTTCCTTTACATACACACACACTCACACATACACACACTCCAACATACACACAAGCGCATGCGCGCATGCGGCCGCGCGCGATAACTGACACAACCAAAATTGATTCGTATATAACTTCGTTGTTTTTTTCCGATCTTATTGATCTTTTCAGAATAGATAGATATTGGGCCTTACATGTTATATATAAAGTCTCGAGGGTCCAACTTAAAAATTGTGGCTCTGACAGTTTTTTGCGCTTAAAGTGGGCAGGGGGAGGAATTTTCCAAATCTGAAAGAAACTCGATTTGAATCTGGTATACACCAACCTACATGTGTTGTGGCTCTATCTTTTATAGTCTCTGAGATCGACGCGTTCATACGGACAGATGGACAGACGGACGGACAGACGGACATGGCTAAATCGACTCGACTGTTAATGCTGATTAAGAATATATATACTTTATAAGGTGGCAAATGCTTTTTTCTACCTGTGACATACTTTTGCACAACTTCATGATCCCCTTTTTCCCATTTTTAATGGGAACAGGGTATAAAAAACGGGTCGATATTTTTCAAAGGTTGAACATTTATTTGAAAGTTTGGTTCATGTCATTTATTTATGAAAAACAATTTCGGTCAAATGACGACCACGGCTGACTTGGAAGTATCCCATTCGATCCACCCAATTTTTGAGAACATTTTCAATTGTTACGGCACGTATGTCAGCAATAGCAACTCGAATCTCGTTCTTCGACTCATCAATTGTTTCAGGATTGTTTGCATAACATTTGTCCTTGAACGCTCCCCAAAGATAATAGTCCAACGGTGTCAGATCACAGCTTCTTGGCCGGCAATTCACATCTCCATATTTGCTGATTATTCGATTTTCGAAGATAGGTCGCAGAAGATCGATTGTGGCGTGCGCTGTGTGGCACTTAGCGCCGTCTTGTTGAAATCAAATATCGTCCAAGTCTTCCGCTTTAATTTCCCAGAGAACCAATCACATAACATTGCGCGGTAGCGCGAGTTGACGTCGATGGTTGTTCACGTAGATTTTCAGCAACCGCAGCAATGTTTTCGGTCGAGCGCCTCGGACGAGTACGTACACGGGTTGTTTTATCCACCAACATTCCAGTTTTACGAACTTGCTTCACGAATTGATCCACAAATTGAGTTTTCGGAAGATATTTTTGTTAAATGCTTTTTTTTTTTAATTTTCCACAGATTGAGTCGTGACTCACCACTTTGGAAATATGTTTTAAATATTTCACAACATTCTTCCTATATAAAGTACAAGCTGCCCTGAAGGATACTCCCCCCACTGTCCAAACTTATCAACCCGGAGGACACTCTACTGGACTCAACCCTGCTGCTGAGGAGTTGCTTTATTTTAAAAAGCGGCTACGGAGGAAGTATATCGGCACAAAAGAACCCCGGATTCACAGAATATACCGCAGAGTTGCTAACAGAGTAAGGAAGGTCCTTGCCACACTCAGGCGAGAGGCGACAGACCGAATGCTGAAGAAAGCTTCTGCAGATGAGAGCTCCAAGTTTGCGCTTTGGAAGCTCACCAAACGATTCAAGCGGCAAGTTGCGCCAAAGTTCCCAGTTCAACGTCCTGATGGTTCCTGGGCAAAATCACCACAGGACCGAGGGGAAGCCTTTGCCCTGAACTTAGTAGAGCGGTTCCAGCCGTATGAAACCCCTCGATAGCCCCCTCCAAATGGCCCTCCCAGTTCCGCCAATCACCTTCCATGAGGTGAAAGGGGAAATCAAGGATCTGGTGGTTCGTAAGACCCCAGGCATTGACAACATTGATAACAGGACAATTAAGCTCCTGCCAGACAAAGCCATGTTCTTGGTGCTAATCTTAAACGCGGCTCTGAGACTAAGCCATTTCCATCAACCTGGAAGAAAGCCACAATGGTTCTCTTTCACAAGAATGGAAAACCACCCTCCTGCCTTGATTTCTTCCGGCCGATTAGCCTATTATCCACCCTTGCAAAGATCTTCGAGCGCTGTATCCTTCGAAGAATGGTTGATATTCGATCTATTCGAAAAGCCATACCCGATTTCCAATTTGGCTTCCGACTGAGCCATGGAACTCCCGAACAATTACATCGAGTGGTCAACTACATCCTCGAAGGGTATGACGGTAAGGAGTACGTAGTGGCAGCTTACCTTGACATCCAGCAGGCATTCGATAGAGAGGCACGAAGGTCTGCTCTAGAAGACCAAGAAACTTCTCCCGCCCCAACTGTATCTGCTAATCAAGAGCTTCCTTACGGACAGAGCTTTTGAGGTTGCACAGGACGGAGCGACAACCCAATCAAGAACCATTCGGGCTGGTGTACCGCAGGGCAGCGTATTGGGTCCTACTCTATACTCCCTACTCACTCACGATATGCCCAGACCCTCTAGCCATCCGCTCGAAAGCCCCGAAGATCTTCTAATCGTAACATTTGCTGACAACACGGCTATACTTGCCCGTAACAAATGCATATACTCAGCCACAGATGCCCTTCAAGAGTATTTGAATTGGTAAAGCAACTGGGCCGCTAGATGGAACATTGCCATAAACACAGACAAGTGTGCTTCGGTGACTTATTCCACCCGTCGTGACACCTGCCCCGGAGAAGTCTTGCACGGTCAGCTTATGGAGCGTAAAGCAGCATATAAATACCTTGGGGTGACACTGGACAGAAGACTGACCTTTGGACAACATGTCACGATAACAGCTCAGGCAGTGGCTGCCAAAGCACGGCGCATAGGGTGGCTCCTGAACTCCAACAACAAGCTGTCACTCAGGAACAAAGTCCAAATCTACAATGCTATTCTGGCTCCGGTATGGAGATAAGGCCTACTAATTTATGGAATCGCGGCAAAGTCTCACCTGAGAAAGATTAGAGTGGTCCAGACGAAAGTCCTTAGATGCATTACGGGGGCTGAATGGTACCTGAGAACCAGGGATATTGAAAAGGACCTTGGAGTTCCCATGGTTGGAGATGGTATCAACAAGCAGGCCGCCATTTACCTTTACAAGCTATTTCACCACCCCAACAATCTGGCTATAAACTTGTTAAGAAGACGGGGGATCCAAGGTGAACGTTAAAGGAAAAGGTTAAAGAGAGTCTTACCCAAGGACCTGAAGTCACGGCGACTCTAGCAGGTCACCATTTACTCAAAATTATCACCTACATTAAAACACTTATACATTATCGGTAAGCACAAATGGACACTGCCAAGTAATGTTAAAACCCAATATCACACTAGCATAAGCGGCAAAAAAAGGCTAGTTATTGAAAGATACTTTACCAATAAAAAAAAAAAAAACTAAATTTTGCGTGTGGGTTGGAAATAAGAAGATGGATTTTTTCCCTATTTAAAACTCGGTTCGAACAAGGTTGGACGAGTTCAAATGTTAATATCGATTTGCATCCAGTTGAAATTTTGAAACATGTCTAAGGCCCCGGGCCCCGGGCAACGCCGAGTATTCAGTTAGTGATTTAATAAAATCGAGTCGGTTTTCTCCTTTCCTTCCCCCTCGCCATTTTTCCCCAAACCAAAACCACACCCCAACTTACACACAAGAACACTCCTTTAAAAAATGTGTGTTTAAAGCAGGGCGGCAAACCGGTTTTGATCCGAACTGGTTCAAACCAGGACTTCCGATTTTTATTTTGCTGTGAACCAAACCTTGAACCGAATCTCTTTAAAATGAACCTAAAAGTTTGGTTCGGTTCAAGAAAAATTAAAGCAATGAAAAAATTTGACCTACGGTCTAGCGACTTCTTCTGTTGTGATCTGTTTTGGCGACTGACTTTTATAATCGGCAGGAAAGCTCAATAAATCATCTAGAAAAAATGTTCAGACAACTACTGGAATCTGCCTCTGTTTTTAAAGATCCTCGACTCCAAAGCTTATTAAATGATTTACAAAACAAGAGCTTAACATTACATTGGTAGTATTTCTCATATGAAGACTACGAAATGGAATTTTACTTCACAGCAAATTATATTTTGAATATTGTTCTACATGTGTTCTACAATTCGCTTTCGACCCAAAAACGACCCAATTTCCACACGATTCGGTCGTTTTTAGATCGAAAGCGATTTGTAACCATGGTTAAAGTTTGGATTTTGGGTTTGCAGCCCTGGCTTAAAATTTGTTTTTATTCTGGACTTACGAGGACGGTCTTCTTCCGTTCTAAATGCAATAACGTAGCGTTCTTAAAGTTAGGAAACCGGTCTCAAAAAAAGCGTTCTATGATTAAGACCGTCGTTTTCAGAATAAGAAAAAACGGGCTTACCCTACTATTGAAAACGAAAAGACACGTTTCCGGTGCATTTAGAGCGGATTATTTCTCTGGATGCAAGGCTGGAAATATAAAAGGTGGACCTTACACGTAGTTGGGATATCATGTTATACTGGAGCTTAACCAGACCATTCTTAGTTAACTCTGACAAGGTTCAGTCGCCTGAGAGACACGGTTCGACTTTAAGACCAAACAAAACCTATGTGTCCTTTTTAACAAATCCTCTTTCAGGCGCATGCTCACAGTTACATACTGGGCACGTATGTGGATCCGCGCCTGCTCACGTGCGGCAGCCACAAACGTGCAATTGCCTTTGTGTATATGCGTCGGGGGTGGGGCAGACTGGTGGCATTGGCTTTTCATTCATAACACACGCACATAGCGTACATACATACAAACGTAAACACAGGAAAGTCACTGGAATGTGTTGCACGTTTAGCCACCACCAAAAGTTCCTGCCCGAGTGTGAGTGAGTATTTGTATGTGTATGCGTGTGCGCACTCGTTGTGCCTCCACACCACTTGGCAGCCTCAGCCTGCTGCCGCCGCATTCTGCCTCTGCCTGCGCTGCTGCTGCCCCCAGTTAACTGCAGCTCTGTCTCAGCTCGGTCCATTTGAGTAGTCACTCATTCGTTCGCCGCCTGCTCGCTGGTTCAGCTGCGCGTCCACATCGATGTCGCCTGAGTCTCTGTCTATCCTGGACCATAGATTCGTTGTGCAGTGAATTTGCATTCGCTATTTTAATAATAACTTTAATAACAAAAAATGTTGCTAACAGTACGAGAGCTCTAAATTTGAAAAACCAATTAAGTGTCGGAGCTCGTAAAAGTGATTCGCCAATACGCGTTACCGTAAAACTCGCTCGACCACAACACACTTAAATTTATTGGAAACTAAACAAATTGATTTCAAAATGTGCTAGCAACAATTAACATTCCTTGGCCGCCCATTTACAATTTTGTTGCTCGCCAGGAGAGAGAGCTTTGCTTTTGGGATTATCGACGGCGGCCATTTTACAGATACACCAGCGGCAAAACGGATAGCTGCAAGAGGTGAGTGCAGCAGATCCCTAAGGGCTCCTAAGTTCGATGACTCATAACCCTTCACACAACAAGCAACACTTGCAGCCGCAAAACTAACAATGAGCCAACAGCATAAAAGTGAAATTCAACGCGAAAACTTGTAGGCGATTGTCGAGTTGAGGGGGAAAAGCATTTGAAAAACATGTGTATGCCAAACAAAGAACCCAGAAGAATCGTCATCGTCATCGAGGGCATGTCACAGTCGTCGCAGTCTGTAATACGACCCTCCCGCAACGACGGCGGTTGCTTTTGCGCCGTAAAAGACGAAGAATCAGAAATTATTGTTTAGCAACAATAAAAAAGCATCGCGCTAGTCCCAAAAAAACCCATAAAGTGATACGCCCGACTGCCAAATGCAAATATTAAAAACAACAACGAAACATTTAATATTAATGAAAAGGGAAAAGCAGCAAATCGAATTGCACTTAAAAGAAACCTTTAGGACCAACCCGACGTCGGTACGGGCCCTGCCATACCGGTCATCCGGCAGAACCATAAAAATTATTCAAAAGTCAACGGTACTCTTGGTTTTGCTTTATGGACACTCAGTTCATGGTGGCATCGGCAAAACTGTAGAACTGCACTGCAAAACAGAATGTGGATGTATTCAATGTACTAACTATCCCGAAGCTGAAGTATGCAGTGTAGGAAAGTAATTGGTCAGTTACCCCTAGGTTCCTACAAGTACTACACTTGTACTCATTACCTAACTTCGTCTGTGCTGAAGTTTTAGTTCACTTGAAAGTGCTCGCTCCAATAGTTAGTGATTTCAGAATCTGAATATTTTCTTCTAATTTTTAGTACGCTACCGTCAAAAATAAAAATTACTTTTCACTAAGACACATTTTCCGACCAAATTTCGCAAAGCTGTCAGAAAACTTTTAACATTAATAAGTTTAAGTTTAGATCGAGTTTAAGATCGCTAACATTGAAAACTACAAAGTTTTTCTCACTAAACCTTATTTTCCGACTGTCCGTTCCTATGGCAAATACAAGAAATAGTCCTCCGATCCGCACGTCCATTTGGCCCACTGTACAATGTCCAGTAAAATCTCCTGTATTCTTTCTAAACTTTAGACATCTAAGCTTTGCCACTGAGATCGAAAGAATTCACTTCCATAAAGAGTATAATTTTTGAACCTGAACCGTAAACGTATACCAAATAGAACTGTTTAAAACTCAGAACCAGAACTATGACCGAGACCGATATTTCGAATTTTTTGTGTACCGGTATCAGAGAATTGAAATTACTGGAAATGAAAAGAATATAAAAATTGTACCTGAAGAGCTTCGGTCTAGAATGCAACATCTAGACTGCAAAGCGAGAACGTAGTAGTTGAGGACTTTTGTGCAAATTGGCTTAATTGTAAGCTTTAGATCTTGACCCAGCACGAATTTATTTTGTAAAGGCTCGGGCCCGGCAAGAAAATACTTGTGCCTTATAATGATCTTATTTGATTCATTAACTTGATTATTTGTAGACTGTTATAATTTATAACTTATAAAACAAATAAGAAAGTCGGCCAAGCCCGAATTTAATATACTCTGTACCAGCGAAAGTATATACTGACTATAAATTTTGTTGCAGCAGTAGCAAAACGCAGCGCTGCTATTAAGCAGCAGCAGCAAACATTCTACTGCTCTTGCTTGACCATCGTTCGTCCGATCTTTACCAATTCGAATCTGTTTTCGAAAATGGTCCATCACGTCTAGATTTTTAGTAACTTAAGCTTAAAATGCAGATCAGAAAAGTTCTTGTGTAGCTCCTTTTGCATATATTATATATATTCAAGAAATTAAACAGTTTGTGTTAAAATTCAACTAAATGAAAAAATTAGCTCTGACAATGTAGATGATGTCTATTGATATACGAGGTGTGTTCAAAAAGTATCGCGAATTTTGTGTTTTTTCAAAAATTATTTATTTATTCATGAATATCTATTTTGTTCCCTTCAAAGTAATCCCCATGAGATATTATACACTTGTGCCAACGGTTTTTCCAATCTTCGAAGCACTTCAAAAAATCATTTTTTTTTTATCTTGTTCAGCTCCTCCTTCGATGCCGTCTTTATCTCGTCAAGCGTAGCGTTTCCTTTCATGGGCCTCTTCAGTTTAGGGAACAAGAAAAAGTCACAGGGGGCCAGATCTGGGGAATACGGTGGCTGCGACATCATTAGTGTGTTGTTTTTGGCCAAAAAGTCGCCCACAAGCAACGATGTGTGAGCAGGGGCGTTATCGTGGTGCAAAAGCCAATTTTTGTTCTTCCACAAATCCGGGCGTTTCTGGCGGATTGCTTCGCGCAAATTGCGCATAACTTGCAGGTAATATTCCTTATTGACCGTTCTTCCCTGTGGCAAGAGCTCATGATGCACCACGCCCCTGCAATCGAAGAAAACTGTCAGCAAAACTTTCACATTCGACCGAACTTGGCGCGCTTTTTTCGGTCTTGGTTCGTTCGGCAGCTTCCACTGAGATGATTGAGCTTTGGTTTCCACGTCATAACCATAAACCCACGATTCGTCACCAGTTATGACCCTCTGGAGCAAATTTGGGTCGTCGCGGACAGAGTTTAACATCTCATTAGCAATGTTCATGCGATGCTGTTTTTGGTCGCAATTGAGCAATTTTGGTACGAATTTCGCGGCGACCCGTCTCATGCCCAAATCATTGATAAAAATCGAATGGCACGAGCCAATCGATATGTGTAGGTCCTCAGCAACTTCTCGAACGGTGATTCGACGATTGGCCAATACCATTTTCTCCACTTCATTAATTTTTTCGTCTGTTGTTGAAGTGCTCGGGCGTCCGGCACGCTCTTCGTCGTTCACATCCTTTCGGCCTTCTGAGAACATTTTGTACCACCGATAAACGTTGCTTCGGTCCAAGGAAGCTTCTCCGTATGCCACAGTCAACATTCGGAATGCATCCGCGCACTTAATCTCGTTTTTCACACAAAATTTGATACAGGTTCTTTGATCCATTTTTTTGAATAGGTAAAAATCGAAGACGATCCAAAACACGTGCAAACAAAGCAGCTCTCAACAATTAAGTGAACATTCAAAATGGCCGAGCTTGTCGGCATAAGTGAGAGACGTGAGTACCAACATAACGCCACAAAAAAATCGAAATTCGAATATACGTAACCCGCGAAAATTCAAAATTCGCGATACTTTTTGAACACACCTCGTATGTACTCCCTCGAAAAAAAATCAGAACAAGATTTTTGGAATTTAAAACTTTTACAAAATAAAGAAGATGGTGATTAATTAGAATTATATAAACTTCAAAAGTTTTCTTTCTGTTACAGCTACCCAAGTAAGATTATTTTGCAAACGCAAGCTTTTTATCTCCGGAATTAGTACACAGAGAAAAAAATATTTAGAAACTACACAAAAATTTAGTTTTTCTACACGTTTCACGGCGATTTTCCACCCACTACGTTTGTGTAGCTTTTCTACATGCCACGTTTAGCTTTCTTATTCTACATGTGGCATGTAACTTTTCTACACGCCACATTAGGGCCCAGCCCATATTAAAAAAACACTAAAGCAAAGCAAGTTTAAGTACACTTGAGGGAATGGGAGGAAGGGGCACAAAGAGGGCGAGGTCTTCCTTCTGAAAAACGTACAAGTCAATTTTTTCACTTACCTTGTGTGGGAATCGAACTCATAACTACTTACATTGTCTCGGGAATTTATATACAATTGCCGGCATCTTAGCCCATACGACCATTAACCACTCGCGCGACAATGCCGCTAATCATAGTTATAAAGTGAAGCAACAGGCGACGATGAGCTACACGTTTCGTATAAATTTTCTAAGTGTAGCATTCAGCATTTGAAATCCGTAATGTTTATTTAGAAAACCTACATGTCACGTGTGAATTTAAATTTCTATAAGGACAACGGCTTTTACCAAATGAATTTCGCCTGCGGCGCACAATTTAGTTGCTTGTCCATTATGGCACATTTATTAATACAAATCCTTCGTAAGCCCTTGTTATCAGGCCATTGCCACATTTATGGACATACTCACATATATATACAGCATGAGAACAAGTACTTTTGCATATAATTAAATAAGTCATACGTGCATCGTAAGTACCGCCCCGTTATTTTTATGTCAGAGCCTTTGCCTACGTTGTTATTTATCCCCCGTATTTAATAAATCAGTTTGTTTAAGCTTTAAGCTGGTGTTTTATTTGTGCACTGGAATTCTAGCTTAAAAGCTAGTTGAAAGTTCGTGCAAATTTGTGCACTTGGAATTCTCAACTATTTATTCGCCAACTGGGTAATACAAATAGGATTTGCAAATGACTTGTTGGTGTGACAGCAACTGAAAGTGTACTGACGAAGGCTTTGCCATGGCGGCAGCCGAAACGGCCGTCTACACAGCTACAGCTACTGTTCATGTTCAAATGTATTCTCTGTTGAATTTTCTGGTTGATTATTGAACTATAATCAAACCTCGACCTTGAGCCTGCTAACATTCACTTTGAAGTTTTATTTTTATAATACTCTAATTAAGTAAAACATATATAGATAACATTTTTTACGGACACACTTAATAAAGTCATCCAATTATGGAGCTGTTAGCATGTTGCACAATTAGGGGAAACACATTCAAAAGTTTGATTGATTACGTTGTCCAAATATATTTAAATCTAGAGTTTAATAACATATTCGTTAATTTGATGTGTAACGTGTTTAATTCATGTGTATTATTTAGATGTGTTTCGTGGAGTAGAACTCTCAAGGCACTCCGAGGTGCTCACTCTTTTAAATGTGAAGTTGCTAACTAAAGGGTCCAAAACATTATGCAACCACAGTTGGTTTCTTTAACTTGCTTTTTCTCGAAAAAATTAGATTTTTCCAGAGGTATATGTGTTTGAAAATAATAATGTGCTTGCAAAGTCGGCATACACGATTTCTCGTAAACGGCTGAACCGATTGGTCTCAAATTGTGACACAAGCTTCTAAAATGAATTGCTAAGAAATTATTCGAAGCTTTTTCCTAGCCGGTAATTATTTTTTTATTATAAGCTATTTAAGATCATCATTTTGGCGAAATATCGATTTTTTTTTTGAGAAGCTGTCTGTCTGCTTGTCAAAAAATTTTGTTTTGCTTATTCCTTCAATTAATTTCCAGATTTAACAATTCTTTAACGAAATTCGTTTGGTTTTATAATTTTGGATCATCAAGTCAAGAGATATCGTGTACGCCGCAAAACTCCATTTTTGAGTGGAGCTCCAGGTTATCAGCTGTAGCACCCTTCCCAATTATAGCTTAATATGTGTAAAATTGTATGTTTTTTTAAAAGTAAAAGCTCCTCTCAGAAAAAATGTTTGAAACTGGCTTTTTTTAAGCCAATTAACTGTGTGTTTCCCTTTAAACAATTAAATTGTCAGTTTGTTAAGCCACAAATTGGTAATTTTAAATGTGCTTATCTAAAACTAAATGTTTTAGAGAGTACAAATGCACACAATAAATCAAAACCACGGTAAAACGAATATATTATGAATTTTCCAATTTTTGTTAAAGCCATGTTTGGGGGCGGGAGTGTAGGCGTGGTCGAAACGTAAAATAAGCCAAATCCGAAATTTTACTTTAGTCTTAATAACATATGTTCAAAATTTTCACAATTGATTTAGCGTTAAGTATGGAATTCGTATATCTATAGAACACTTCAAATGTACTATTGCAAATAGTTAAATTTAATATAGGAAGTAGTTAAAATTTTAATTTTTTTATTTAAAAATTTTACATAAATTAAATTTATATAAATTAAATGAATGTTTATAAATGTTAACTTACTATGTGGGGGTCTCGAACTCGGGGGACCTTTGCACTTGAACACAATTGGCATGCCGACTTAACCATTTGCACTATCGCTCCTGATGGTGATCGCACGGCTGCATTACTACTTATATTGAACTGCCTTAAAGTATACTACAATATATTTCTGGCATGTTGTCGCTTGTATGGCCGCTTGTAATTCTCAAGTTGGAGTTCCATGTCTTGATATAAAAGGGGTAACGGAATTTCGCCGTTCAAATATGTTTTTAGTCTATTCAATATGCTTATAAATTAGTTTTAATACGAAATATGCTTAGTTAAATCAAATTTGATTGTTATTGTTATATTACTATACGTTTTTTCCCTGAGTGTATACTTTCCTACGACAGTTATACTATATAGATATCCGATTTCGACCAAACTTTGTGAAAACTTGGGAAATGATAGTAAACTAAGAAACACGAAGTTTGTGCGCGTTTCCAGTGAAAGATAGATCCATAGAGATAGCATAGAAACAGACGGACAGATGGACGTACAGACAGACGGACATGGCTAAGTCAACTCTGTTCGTCGTGCTGATCAATAATATGTATAGTTTATGTGGTCGGAGATGCTTCCTTCTGCCTGTTACATACTTTCGCACTAACTTCCAGAGGTACTCTGTGTACCTCTGGTACCGAGTATAAAAATCATGCTAATGTAAATTCAAAAATCCACTAGGAAATCCACACATAAAATTTTGCCTGACATTCACTTATATGGCAGTTATGCATCTTGTGGTTAGAACGACTTTGGCTGACTCGTATCCCTCAATGTTGCAGTGTCCAGACACCCAGATGAGGCGGATACAGAGATACCGAGCGATGGCATTTAAGGATCTACGGCAGACTCAAGCGCCCTTGGAGCTGCTTGACTATCTGAGTAAATGTATATGTTCCCTTGTACGATCCTGAGTGTGCTAAGACATAGAGGGCTGCATGAATGCACTCATATCAACTCATGAAGCCTACATGCTCAAAATGAACTGAATGTATTTTGACACTCTCTAATGAATTTGAATGAGCGTTAATGTATACGCCAATGCCTCCGAGCAGGCTATTTAAGCAACTGCGACCGTATGCGGAGAGTGCCTACCGAGAAGAGTAAACATTGGCCGGTGTTAATGAAGATCGCAATATGTCAATTCTGTTTGCGTGCAGACTAGGGATGTCGAAAATAATATCGAAATATCGAGTATCGATATTTCTGTAAAAAATACGATATATCGTTATCGAATATATTTCCGAGGCGATATATCGGATATCGTATATTTTTTAGCCGATTTTTTCAGCGATATTTTGCCTGCAGCGTTCGGTCACACTGCTGCAGTCAACTATTTGTCGTGGTTTTTTGGCGTGTAAAAAAAATTTTTAAAACTTTTTTTATAAGAGCGGATGCACAAAATCCAAAAAGCAAATTATGTAATAAATCTATTTAGACCGGTAGCAACAAACATAAAGGCCTTTTAAAGGCAAAGCGTAGAGATGCTTGGGTGAAATGCAAACCTAAAACTTCCTGTGACTTCCGCGAATTAATGTTCACTTGTGTGTGAACTGGTGGCTTTTATGCATGTGTGAATATTGTGCATATTTATTTCATATGCAAATAAAATTGACTGATTTTGTACACAAATAGGTGCATGTATTTACGTTAGTTTGTATGTCTTAACAAAAAAAGACAGCCAGGATCGGACATGTTCAATCTCTGGAAGAGCTAATGAAAAACATACAATTTATATTTCAAATCATCGAAATTCAACCCAAGCAGACATACAAATTATTGGATTTATATTTGAATTTGCCGACGCTAAATATCTATCTATTCTGAAAAGATCAGTAAGATCGGACATAAAACAACGAAGTTATATAAGAATCAATTTTGCTTTAAGGAGAGAGGGGGGTCTTGCATTGTCAGTTACCGCTTGCGCACGGGCGTTTGTGCGTATGTGTGAGTGTATGTGTATGTGTATGAAAACACAAGAAGTTAAGAAAACATGGTATTTTGTTTTCGGGGCAGTCGACTAAAGCTCCCTTACTGGTTTTATATTGATGGGATTGAAAGAAGATGCTTAACTTAAATCGTAAACGTATTATTTATGTTTAACACGATGAATTCAAATCAAATTAGAGCCCATCGTTTAGGGAATAGGCAAACTTTTGTTACTTTAGCTCTTCTAGTCTCTGAGATTTAGGTGTTCAGACGGACTAACGGACTGGGCTAAGGCCCTATTTCTCAATGTGCGGTTGGTCAACTTGACATGCAGTTTAACCGAAATTGCGTATCTCATGCTGTGTGTGGCGCAACCGGAGGAACAGACTTAACCGATGCTCGAGCTCTGGTTAAAGTTAACAGCGAGTTCAGTGCCGATGGAATTATCGATATATTTTATCGGTATACAAAAAGCAGGCTCCAACATTTGGTTTTTTTTTAATTATTTGTTGCCACAAAATGTTTATTTCAGAGTTTAAGTTAAAGCCTTGACTTCATTTGCGATTTAATTTGTTGTGACTTGGATTGTTAGCAGGACTTGGCGGCGCTGCGTTCTTGTGCATGTGGCAACTTCCTTGTCACTGCTAAGTAGTCAGCGTTCCTTTGATAAGCCGTACAGGTAAACAAGTGTCCCCAGCTATTGCTTTTGATTCATCGCAATCAATTTTAATAAATTTTTCGCAAAAATATTACCTGCAGCATTCAATAACTTAAAAAAATCCCTAACAAAAATACCTAATTTATTGACCGTGTCTGGACACCCTAATGCAGAAATAGGAATTTATCGATATCGGATGAAACTGCTGTTGAGAACACCAAATGACTTGACCGCTTGTCAACTGGAGGAACAAATTTGACCGGCGGTTGGCCAACCGGAACCTTTGAGAAATCGGGCCTAAGTCAACTAAGTAGGCTATTGATGCTGATGAAGAATATAAATATATACTTTATGGGGTAGGAGATGCTTCCCTCTGCCGGTTACATACATTTTTGTTGGCAAAACTACTACGAAAATCATCTAAAATCGCCACTAGGGCTCCAAAAAAATAAAAAAATAAAACTTTTTTGCCTTCTTTTATTATTATGAAACCGCCAGTCAACGTAGTCCTGATGTCTTGTCCTGTCTTGGGGTGCTTGGTATACTCCTTACATTATGTCTTTATATATAAGGAGGCGGCTGGAATATGCAAGCCTCATGGTTATCCATTAATAACTAAAGAGTATATTTCTTATTTTTAGAATGCTTCAAATTGCACTTTTTTTTTAAATTCCCTAAAGTAGACCCGTGTATTACTCATTTGCTTCAAGTCTTTATGGTCCTGACGAGGTCTCCTCTTGGTACACTCAGTTTAGAAACGTATAGTATGTATGTACTCTTAAATATCCGACAGTCTGTATTTCAAGTTTAATGTAGAATATGCAAATTGCGCATAACTAATTTGCATTTATGACAAAAAGCAAAAAAGAAAAATAATAACTAATAATCGGAAACCGAAACCCAGCCATCAGCCAGAGGCCAGTCCAGTCGTCAACGACACTCGAAGATATGCGAGAAATTTACTATAATACTTCCAGGAAGGCAAAAAGAGAGTGCCGACCAAGGCCTCAAGCACAAACAAACAAACGTTCATCTTTGGATATGTGTTGTCCAGCGCAGAAAAGTGACCATGACGAGTCATCCAGTTGACGACGGCGAAGGTGTCGCGCGCCAAGCAAATTAGCGGCTGTGTCCAATTTGAAAACGAGCCACAAACTCTCGAGAGGATGAGGGGAATGCAGTGCCCAAGAAGTCCACAAATGTATGTATGGTGGTGCAACTCTGTCCCTGCGTGTGTGTGTCTGTCTATCTGTGTCGCCTTGTCACGTGAAATCAAATCAGGCATTACAATTTCATGCTCAATCGCCAGTGTAATTGAGCCGCACAGCCGTCTCCGTCTCCTTGAAGTAACTCAGGTTGAAGACCAACTGCCGCCGCTATGTCTGCCACAAATCCAATTGGTTGACACCGCTCCACCCTGAATCCGGATCAGAGGGTTTTTCCGGTTGTGAAAAGGCAGCAGCTTCCGCGTAAGACGAAAGCGGCGGCGAGGCAGTCAAGCGTGGCATGCAGCTGGAGCTACTAGAGCAACAGTTCAACGTATTGATGCCCTGAAAGTATTTTTAAACGAATGTACATTTACGTACACAATTGCATTTAGTTTCTATATTTTTACAACTATTTATTTATGACTTAATTTATGCGCTAACACGACTCTCGCACCGTGGCACACATTCTCTATTTTGGGCGTTCTTGAATTTTGTGTTTCGAATTTTCCTTGGTTGGTCCTGTGTCCATTGTTTGGATCACGTACCCTTGCCATCTCCGATATCGAATTTGTTCGATCTCAACAATTTGTAAGAGCAGCAACTTTGTTTCCAAGTGAGCAATAACACAGCTCCTGGCTGGTATCCATTGTGTGCGTTCTCGTCCTGCTATTCCGCTATCGGATAACAAAGCCCGCATGCACGTTTCGTTTTCTTGTATCTGTATCTTTGGCGTTTAGAACTTGTAAGTTTTTTCTCAAATATTTTTTTATTGTTTATGTTTACGAAAAAAGGGTTAGGGATTTTTGTGAGGAAAATATGGGAATCCTCGTGTCCAAGATGATGTGTGCATATTTTGTGATCGAATGTCTTTAGATGAATATCTGTGGGTTGGCATGAGAGCATGGGAAAGATTCTATCGTCTGTACTAAAATAGGGGCTTTTATAAGTCAAATATAATGGCATTCAATTCGTTACCAGTAAATCGTTAACCCTCTTTACAAATTTAGTTTAGGTAATAAAAGCACTATACTAAGTACCGATTTCACATCTTCAGAGTAAATTCTAAGTTGATCTAATACTTTGCAGCTATTTAGAAAATGTGAATTTGGCCCTAAATCTTCTATTTAAGGCAGAGGGAGGCAAGAAATACATTTACATTTTTGCATTGCAATGCATTGGTGTGTGTGAGAGCAGCTCAAAAATTGCTCCTTCAAAAGGGAGAAAATTGCTCTCAATTTCAGTAGCATTGAGAACAATTTTTTGAGCTGCCTCACACACACCAATGCATTGCAATGCAAAAATGTAAATGTATTTCTTGCCTCCCTCTGGATTATACTATGCGTGTTTGAGCAGCGCTGCTTTGAGAATTTTCCTATATACGCGAGATAGCAAGCTGCCGGCCCCTGATTTAAGGCTATAGTCAATTATATCTGTAATGATATATGGATGAGTGGTGAGAGGCGTTTAAGGGTTAAACCCCTCCCACTGAATATATAGTATATTTTTAGGCTTTATGCATAAGGAAGAACATTTTTTTTCTTATTTTGCCAACTTCGACGTCTGCAGCAATGCACAATTGGCCTTCGATCCCAGAATTTGGTCAAAAGTTTTTTTAAGCCGGTTACTCGTAGAGTAAAATGGGAAAGCATCTCTGATTCGGAAAAAGTATACATAGTCTTGATCAGCATCAACAGAGGAAAGATCGTGTTCAGAAAATAATATTTTTTCATCCCAAAATATGAATAGAATGTTCTCTCAAATTTTTCAGAACAAATGTTCTGAATGTTCATGAAATGAGCACAATTCAGTTCAAGTTATTCACGGCATCAACACTGGACAATAGCCTAACCGTCCACGACGGCCGCCGTCGTTGCCCGCGGCAAAGGTCTTGGGTTCTAATCACAGTCCGGTAAATTTTTTATTTATTTAATAAAAATTAATCAAGGCAGCTGGGGTGTTGTACAAGGGCGATATCACTGCGGACCAGGACGGGGTTGGTTGGGCCTGGACGGTGGATAACGGGCTTGGACGGTAGCCCGGTTGTTCTTGAAGTGAGAAAGTCCGTTTATTATTAGTTTTTGTGATCGACCTGTATGGGACATAAACTCTTTATATTTGCGGATTGAAATTAATTTCAATTTTTTCCTCAAAATATAGAAATCAAAGAACTCGAAACTTCTGGAAAGTTTGGTCCGTGAGTTCAAGCGCATTGGAAATTCACAGGTTCGGTTCTCGGACTCAAACCTTAAGTTTTGGTTTGGTTCGTGGAGTCCATCGATTTATTGGTAGACGACTTAGAAAGGGCTGTAATATGCTCTTTACCTTGCAAAGTTTCTGTTAAGGTGTGTGAGTGCTGCTCATCTCCGTTGCGGTCGATGCTGTCCAGCATAATTGCTTATTTTCCTTATAACTCAATCATCCGTCATCCGAATTTTACCATTCCTTTGGCGGATCGATTAAAATACCAAAAATGCGTAAAAGGCACGAACCATCTATAATAAAACTTTGGGAAATAAACCGATTTGAAACCGACTGCTCAGCGCCAAGTAGATTTAAAGCGTACGGTTTTCGTTTTCTATAATCTGGTAGACGACATTATTATTGAAACTTTACATATAAACTTCTCCTAGTTTAGTTCAAAATACAACCTTCAATATGACGAGTTTGGTTAATAATTGTGAAAGTTATGGCAAACTTGAGTTCTAATATATATTTTAGTTTATTATTTAGTATACATTATTTATATACTAGCTCAATACCCGGCGTCGCCCCGGGCCTTTGCATTATAAGAATATGTTTTTAGTTTTAACTGGTTGCAAGTGAACATTAACAATTGAACTCGTCCAACCTTGTTTGAAACAAGCTTTAAATAGAAAAAATATCAGACTTCATATTTCACACCAAATTTCCAGTTTAAGTAAATTTTGAAAGTAGGTACACGTCTAACACTGACATTTTAAGCCTTCAGACCACTTTTCCAATCAAAAGGTGTCGACTTGAACCTTTTTTGTAGTGGTTCAATTGGATGGTTCGAAGCTGGGAGAATATCTAACTTCATAGTAACAGGCTACACAGCAAATTTTAGGTTCTAAATTTCAAGTTCGTTGCTTAAATATCTTCTGAAATATGGCTCAGAAACACTTTTGAACCGGTTTGAAACCGGTTCTAAACTATTTAAACATCCAACTCCATAATACCAACCTATATTCAAAATTTCAATTTCTTAGCTTAAATAGCCTTTGAGATATAGCTCTGAAACACTTTTGAACCGGTTCGAAACCGGTTTTAAATCAGTTTAATATACAACTCCGTAATAACAACCTATTTACCGAATTTCAAGTTCGATTTATGAATAGCTTCTGAAAAGTGGCTCTGAACCACTTTTAACCTGTTTCCATATTTGAACCGCTTCAAAAACGGTTCTGAACCAGTTAAATATTCAACTCCATATTTACAACCTAAAACCCAAATTTCAAGTTTTTTGATTTAATAGCTCTTGAGATATGCCTCCGAACCACTTTTGAACCGGGTTCTGAACCTATAAAATATCCAACTCCATATTACCGACTTACATACCAAATTTCAAGTTCGATTCATGAATAGCTTCTGAGAAATGGCTCAGAACCCCTTTTGAACAAGTTCCATATTTGAACCTGTTCTGAACCGGTTCTGAGCCAGTTAAATATCCAATTCCATATTTCTAACCTTCAAGCCAAATTTCAAGTTCGTAGCTTAAGGGGAGATATACACTTAGATTGCCAAAAAAAGGTAATTTTTGAGATTTCTCTGTAGGAAAACTTTATTAAATTTGGGATCGGAGCTTAAACTAAATGAAAGTATACAAATTTAAAAATATGTTCAATCTTCATATAAGGTACCCTCTGGCGCTTCTTAAAAAATCATCAGAAAGCAAAAAAACCAGAAAGACTTATAAAATAGATGCTATAGTTTAGTAGTTTCATAGTTGTCAAAAATTAAAATGTAATTTATAAAGAAAAAAAAAAACAAATGAAGGAAAAAAATAACGTGGTTTTGAGAAAGACGCGTTTGAAAATTGAGGAATGACTGTCTGGTCTGTGCCGACCCGTTTACGTTTTCGGCTGTAACTCGCTTATTTATCAAGACATTACTTCACCAGGTGTTCTTAAGACCTCAAACTTAAAGAAAATGCAAAAAAAATATATCTCTCCCTCAGCAACTTCCGAGATATGACTGAACCACTTTTGAACCGGTTCGAAACCGGATTTGAACATTTAAATTATACAGCTCCATAATACCAACCAATATACAAAATTTCAATTTCTTAGCTTGAATAACTTCTGAGACATGGCTCTGAACCACTTTTCAACCGGTTCGAAACCTGTTGTGAACCATTAAAATATCCATCTCTATTAAAGCAACCATCTTACCAAATTTTAAGTTCGATTCATGAGAAACGGCTAACCACTCTTGAATCGGTTCCATATTTGAACCGGTTCTAAACCAGTTAAATATTCAACTCCGCATTTTCAACCTACAAACCAAATTTCAAGTTCTTTGCTTTAATAGCTTTCGCTAGAATTTGCGACAGAAAAATGTTTCTTATTTAAATGGGGGCCACCATAATGTTTATATTTAATAATACTATGCACTTTTTATACCCGTTACTCGTAGAGTAAAAAGAGTCTACTAAAGTCGTGTAAATGTATAACATATATATTCCATATTTCATAAAGTATATATTCTTGACCAGCATCAACAGCCGAGTCGATATAGCCATGTCCGTCTGGCCGTCTGTCTGTATGAACACCTAGATTTCGGAGACTAGAAGAGCTAGAGCCACTCCTATAGTCCCTACGCAGATCAAGTTTATTTCAAATTTTGGCCATGCCCCCTTCCGCACCCACATTAAAAATTGTTGAATAATTCATACAATTTTTAAGATTTTTGCAGTGTAGCTTATGTGCCCAATATCTACAATCTCTGAAAGTTTCATAAAGATCGGATAATAAATGGCAAAGTTATAGAAGTTATAAAAATGTTGCATAAATTTTGGCGCCACATACTCTGTTTGTTTACATAATGTTGAAATGTTCTTATTAATTTTAATGCTCTGTTAATTAACATAAGGGAAGGCTATACAACATTAATTTCCCTGAGTAACGGGGATATCGAAGTCGGGCAGGACTGACTAACTTACGCTCTCGTTTTTATCAGTATAGGTCCATTTATCTTGTCCAAGGAATAGAAGTACACAAGCCAAGAGATTGAGAGAATCTCGATTTGTACCTTTGGACTTTTTAAAGCCAAATATTTTTTATATATTCTCTGCGAACACCCGCCGACCAGTAAGGTTTCATTAAGTAATTAATTATACTCTATACCAGAGTTACTCAGAGTATATTAAGTTTGTGCAAAAGTGTTCGTCTGTCCGTCTATCCGTATGGGCAAAGAGATCTCAGAGATGGTAAGAGACAGAGGTTTTACATGTATGGGACATATGATTCTTATACTTGCAGGCAGATCAAGTTTATTTTTAATTTTTTTCACGCCCCCTCCCGACCCCGCTAATTGGAAAACATCATATCTCCCACAGTTTTATAGATAGAAGGTTCGTTCCTTCTGGACATATTTAGTAATCAATAGACCTCGGATTTTGCATATTTTCAAACTGATTTTAATCCTAGCAGGAAAAAGAAAATGTGCACAACATTAAATGTTGTGCTGACTCTTTACGCAATAAAAATGCACTCCCTTCCAAGATAACTTAAATTATTATTTAATAAGTTACACCGCCAGCAAAACAAAAAATTCAGACATCAAAATGACAAAAATTTCTTGGAAACACATTCGCCTTAGTCTACTAGGATTAAAATCGATTTGAAAATATGCAAAATCCGAGGTATAGTAATCAACATTTTTTATCGATCCGTTAAAGGAATGGTAAAGAGCGGATGAACGATAGTCGAGTTATAAGGAAAACAAATAATTACGGTCGCTACGGTTATGGGCAGCACTTGGCCGACTTTCTTCTTTGTTACCAAATATTTTTGTGCTTTTTGTGGTTTCCATTTCCAAAAGTGCATGGTTTTCGGAAATCAATCTATTGTAGTGCAAATCTGAGGCCTATCTATCATCTGATCCTTACTTTCTAAAGAACATTTTAAATAACATTTTGCAGAATATTAAAAAGCCAAGCCATTTTTCAAAATCTAATAAAAATTAATGTTAACCCAAATATGAGTTAAATACCTTACAATTGTGGCGCGATGTCCGAATCGAGAAGTCCAAAAGAGACACGCAGATTCTGCTCCGAAATGGTGGGCACATTGACTAATATACTATATGGGTCCTAATGTAAAGTCTTGTCTTGATCATTAAAGTATCAATTCTTACCATCTCATTTGTATTTTAGTTGCAAATATTTTATACATTTATGTTTTCCAGGTAAGATTTACGGAGTGGCGCCACGGCGTGACTCACAGCTTCCCTCCATATCAGAGTTTAGGGCAATAAAATAAATTTTTAAAATTTTTGCACGTGCGACGATTAAACTACAAAGTGCATGAACATCAACAACAATGGAATCGGTAGCAGCAGCAGCATTACAACAATATCACTGCACAGCTGAGGCTAAAATTTTTGCTGCGCGTGCAAGAAAATATGAACGTCATATGCGATTAGCTCATCGACGCCAAAAAAACATAAACAATAACAAATGAGAATAAAAATCAAAGCATGGTCCAAGACCTTAGCAGCTGAAAGGGGGCGATAGCAACAAACATATCGGCAACACGTGCCATGGGACCGTCTGACAAGTGCCAAAAGATACTGCGCGTGATCGGCCATAAGTCGATCGATGAATGAATCGCGTAAAGCGAGAGTCCAAAGTGAGCCAGCAACAAAAACTATTGAAACCACAACATATCGAAATCTGCTGATCCAAGCGTTGTTACGTATGTATCTGATTGTATCTGATTCAGGGGTCAACTCTGGGTGGCGTCGCCTTCTGCTTCTGCTGGGGTCAGCAGTGTCCGCGAAGAAAGCCAAAGATGTCGAAGAAAGCACAGCAGCAATTCAAAAGAAATGCTATATTTTTTGCTAACTCGGCACAAGTCACGGCCGAGTCGCATGGGTTTGTTTGTTTATTTACGTTCACCAAGTGACATTGTCCGGGGCGAAGGCGACATTGGAAACGTAGCCCAAGCCAATCAAAAGTAAAGCAACGCTGGGCAGAGCCAGCGCAGCGGCAGCGACAGTGTCAACGGTTCGAGCGTTTTAGTTGCGGTCAGCTTAGTGTAGAACCAAGTCGCGCTGCACCCAGTGACCAAGCGTTGCCGTTTTTGTCGTCGCCGTCATCGTCATCGTCGTTGTCGTTGTGCGGGTTTTATGTGGCATAATTTACGATTTCGCGGACGTTTTGCAGCTTCATCAAGACTCCCGCAAGCAATGCAGCCTGCAGCCCAAGCAGCCTGCTTATGAGATGGATCCAAAAAGTAATCATTAGCCAGTGAGCAACACGAGTTTACTTAGCCCAATAGCTACTTACCACTTACTTGCAGCAGCAGCTGCAGTGTCCAGCTTCTGTTTGTTTTTCTGTGTCGGGACTCTTATTTTTTCTTGTTTTTTGGTCTGTGCTCATTCTGTTTGCATACGGTAGCCCCAAAATGATTTGTTTTGTCTGCTCCGACGACAGGCCGGGGCCCACATTGGAGGGCAGAGATGGGTGAATGGACATGCGCTTGGTCGGCCTAACAGCATCAGAACCACGTTTTGTGGTCGTCGTTTTTGCTGTTGTTGTTGCTGTTCTTGATGCCTGCTTTTTGTGGCAAAGTGAATTTTGAATTGTGTCTGAAAATATTGAATTACAAATTCATTTGTAAAATGTGGCAACGGGAGAATTAAGTGTGAAAAGTATAATAAATATATCAAAAGGATCAAATGCATATTAATTGAAATTATTTTAGACTGGCTTCAGAAAAATGATTTAAACTTATCAGATAAATGTAAATTACAAAAAAAATTACAAAAAGTATTGTCCCAAAATACAAAAAAGTGATCGAAATCGAAAATGACTAAAAAGCAAGTTAAATTATTTTTAAAAGTTGAAGTGAGAACTATGGAATTATACATATATAGGGTATTCACGACCCCCAGATGAGCTGTGGAGTTGTTGAACTAAGGAAATCTTAATTATTTTACAATTCAAAAACAAGAAGAATAAAACAAATTAATTCTACTGAAATGTTTACAAAAAATGTAGAATTCCTCAATTCAACAATTCCTTAGCTCAACTGGGGGTCTCGATATTCTTCTTTTAGTAACAAATTTAAAATTTCCTTAATTCAACAACTCCACAGCTCGACTGGGGTTCGTGAATACCCTGATAGATAATTTGTAAATCAAAAAGTATAGTTTGCTGAAATCATGTTTTCATAAAATCATCTTAAAGTGCCAGGCTTGAATTTCTAAGTAGTTCCAACATTGTCTTTCGGTGTAAGCCCAGAAATTCAGGTGACCCGATATCTGCTTAAGCTTTTCATAATGTAACTTCTGCTGATAATTGATTGGTTTCGGGTTCTTATGTTCGCAGACTTCATAAAAATTGGTTACGCTCAAAACCATACAAAAAAAATTTTGTGGTTTCTTCAGTAATATTTTGGGTGGGACCTCTGCTCCAGATATTATTTTTTACGGGAGTCTGTAGTAGAAAAGATTCTACCAACTGTTTCCAATCTAAGCATTCAGTTCTATGAAATTTTAAAACAGTTTCGATTTGTTCTTAAATTAGGTACTCAGAAGTGAATCGAACAGGGCTGATAGTATCGAAGGTCATAATTTAACCAAAGTCTAAGAAGATTTAAAATATTTAAAAAATCTAACATCACAGTAAGTTATTGAAGAAAACGACTTTTGTAGAAAAATTGAGAGTTCTTGTTTAAAAAACACCCAATTTAATGTACATAACAGTAAAATTCAGAGAATTATATAGAATTCCATAACCCTAGTATAACCGTTCACTATGCCATTGTGAATCCAATTTTTTTCTAGATGGTTGTCGAACATATATCTTATATATATTTTATTGAGTTAGGTATTTTCAAAAATTTTGTAACACAGATAAAATATATCCTATGCCCTAAATATACATATGCGGGTGTGTCCCAGAAATCTCTAGAGATCTTCGTATAAACGAAGAGATTTTTAATTTGACTTGGTGGACTTTATATGTAAAGTGACTATATGTAAAGTGTCAAGAATAATGTCGGCTTCTAGCTTTGCCTTGAGCAGTCGATTTCAAATATCTCAAATTTCGTCATCTAATCTAGTAGCCTAGCATTTTAAAGACACTTTACATATTAAGGCAAGCAGTTTTATTTCGAAATGAAACTGTTTAGATATTTCTGGTCAGTTCTTTTGCACTAGTCAACAATCTTTTTGCAATATATTCCTTAAAATTTTGAGTTACAAAATACAGGAAAAACATTATTCATTTTAATTATCTCCTTAGTCTGCCGTTCTGCCCACGCCAGCTGTGGTAGCTTTCTTTTCTTCCAAATGGCGAATCTTTATTTTCCAGCCCCCTATCAATCAGAATGCACCTAGTTATGCCTCCTCTTGTACGCCTGGCGAGTTTGCTTCGACTCTAGTCTATGGAACTGGCTATGTCTACGACAGTGGGCTCACCATAATGTGCGACCTGGCTTATTCTAATCCTCTGATGTGATCATTTTTAGTAACCAAAACAGTAGTGGTATTCCTGAAAGTTTTGATTTAGATTAGCCTTAGATTTCGTCAATCAGCTATTTACATCTGCTTGATGCAAAATGTCCAGTGTGCCCAGAGTAAGTGAGGAATTAAGGAGTCTTCTGGTTTAGACGTCCAAATGTTACAGTTTTTTTTTTAAATCGTGGAAAGAAAACGCGATATGCATCCATTTTGCCCTACTTCATTAAAATCGGTTTAGTAGAATTTCAGAAAAGCTGAGAGCCAGTTTGAAAAACAGAGTTTTGAGAAAAACGCGTTTGAAGTTTTAAGTATATTGTGAAGCTTCACTTAGCCAAAAACATTGCTTCACAAAAATGGCTATATCGAATTTTGAAACATCCTTTTAAGAAAATATTTTTGAATATCTAAGCTAATCAAGTATCAAAAAAAAAATTTAAAAAATTACTAGACTAGAAGAGGGCGTTAAAAAGCTTAGAAAAATAGTTTTCACTTTTTAGGCGTGTTTTGCTCTCGCGCCTTTGTTCGATTTGGTGACAATTGTATTCTGCGCACAAGGCCGAATCGACAAATAATTGGCATAAAGTCGAATATTGCAGATATCGAGCTGAAACTTGGTATATTTCATAAATATAACACTCTAAATATTTAATCTAAATTTTAAGTTGATTTGACCACGCTTACCCCGACCGCCCATATAAGTAGTGCCCGAAAAGTAGTCTTAGTCAGAAAAACATTTTGGTTTTCAATGGAAATGTCCTCAAAAGTGGCATGTATTTTTTTTTATATGATTCTACAAAGTTTGGTCAAAATCAGATAATTAAAGCATATAGCTGCCGTAGGAACGATCGGTCGAAAAACTAGTTCTTGTGAGAAAAACTTTTTTGTTTTTAATGAAAACGTCCCTAACGTTGGCATATATTTATTTTATTTACTTTTACACAATTCTACGTTTTATCAAAGTCGGATGATTATAGCATATAGCTGCGGTATAAGTGATCGGTCGGAAAAGAAGTTCTAGTGAGAAAATCTCTTTTGTTTTAATTGGGATCGCCTCCAAATTTCGTAATTGTTAGTTTGTTATGCTTTTCCATGATTGCTCCCATAGAAAAGTTAGGTCCGAAAAGTAGTCTTATTTAGAAAAACAAACTGCAAGCGTATTCAAAACTTCGGCCGAGCCGAAGTTAACTGTCCGCTATTTTTTTTATTATTCTTTAAGACAATATAAAAATGTATAACAAAGACGAGCACTTTGGTTAAGATTTCTATATAAGAGACAGCGCAAAACAACACTTATTAAAACAATATATAAAACATTATCAAAAAATGTTTCCATTTATACATTCTGCATACCCTGGCCTTTAGTATCCATTATTTGTAAAAACTTTTTGTAAAAATTTAAATGATGTGCAAGTCCACAAAGTTTCCAAATAGTTGACCCCAATTTTATCGCAACAATCACTTAACTCAACAGCTGACTTTGATAATCGATAACAATTTAAGGGCTGCCAGACAATTGAAAATACTATTTGATTTTTTGCACAAGGTGGGCCAAAAGAAGTCATCCGATGTTGTTTGTCGGTGTTGAACGCGCAGTGTGTGCCGTTGCTCCGTCCTATTGGAACCTCATGTCCTCCAGTTCTAATTCGTCCAATTGCGGCAGAAAAAACCCGGTTAACATGACCCTATAACGCGCACCGTCCACTGTTGTCGTTTGACCAGCGTCGTTCTCGAAAAATGGCCCGATGACTCCTCCAACGTGAACAGCGCACCATGCAGCTTGTTCACGTACCCGCTGAGGTGGAAATGAGCCTCATCGCTCATTATGATTTTGGTCGAAAAATCGACTATTCACGATTATTCTGCGTTTTTTGGGAGTATATCGATCCATGGCTTGTTCACTTGTATTCTACATCTGTCTAGTCCACAAATGTCAAAACAGATCTGACTTTTGCGGCTATTTGTAAAAATAAGAGCATCTTCCAATAGGGTGACTTTTTTTGGCCCACCCTGTATATAGACTATGTAGATTAAAGGAGTTGTTTCGAAAAATGAGTTTTGTTTCCATGAAATTTTTGACTTAATGACAATTATTTGGGGACTCCCAGGGCACGCCGGTCACATCTTAATCCTCAACAAATTTGTTTGGATTTTTTAATAGCCTTTCCCTATGTTATTCAACATTATGTGAGCAAAAAGTGCATATAGCGCCAAAAAGTATGCAACGTACACTACACTGCAAAACATGAGCTTGATATCTTTAAAATTGTTGAAGTTATACAACATTTTTTATTGTGGAGGCGAGAGAGGGCGTGGCCAAAATTTGAAATAAACTTGATCTGCGTAGGGACAATAGGAGCCCACATACAAAATTTGGTGTCTCTAGCTCTCTAGTCTCCGAGATCTAGGTGTTCATATAGACAGACGGACATGGCTATATCGACTCGGCTGTTGATGCTGATCAAGAATATATATACTTTATGGGGTCGGAGATGCTTCCTTCTGCCTGTTACACACATTTGCACGACTTTAGTACACCCTCTTTTCTCTACGAGTATCGGGTATAAACAGCTTGCAAAGAAACATGTAGCAGAATTGTATAATCGTCAAAAGGAATTCATGAATGAAAACTTAAATGATTTTTACCATGTTTACTTTAGATGAAGTAGAAATGGAATCTTTAGCTAGGGAGCTAGAAAGTAATGCATTTATTAATATTACTTAAGCTATGCTCAGAATTTTTTTTAAATTATCAAGAGTCTAAACTTATATGAAAAAAATGTTAGATTTTCTTTAAATTTACATGCATGTTTCGAACCTAAACCTGGATTCAGCGACCTTCTGAACCCGCTCCGTTAACCCGAACCCAAAAAGTTTCGCGGTTTCGAGCCCCGGAGTGAACCCTTTCCTCCGCTATTTTATTATACAATGCTAATGAAAATTTTAGAAATTGATTTTCGGTATATATGTAAATGTGAGTTTAAAATTTCAGATTGAGAGACGGACATGGCTATATCAACTTGGCTGTTGATGCTGACCAATAAAATATATACTTTATGATATCGAAGATACTTTATTCTCCTTGTTACTTACATTTGCACAACTTTAGTACCTATACACCATTTTTACTCTAATAGTAAACAATTTACCATCTAAACGCATTCTTTCAGGTAGTGTTGGGTTGTTCATGAGTGAGTAAACAAAATTGAGTTGTTTACTTAACTGAGCAAGTGAATATGTTGTTCATTAGAGTTGTTCAGTTGTTCTTGTTGAGTAGTTCAGTTGTTCACTTGTTCAGTTGTTCTTGTTCTGTGAGTTGATCTTGTTCAGTCAGAGTTGTTCATTTAATCTTGTTCAGCCGCTCTTCTTCTGTGAGTTGTTCAGTCTGAGTTGTTCACTTGCTGTTGTTCAGCCGCTCTTGTTTTGTGAGTTGTTCAGTCAGAGTGGTTCAGTGATTTTTTCACTCAATTTGGTGACTTTTCAGCTGTTTTTATCCGCCAGCAACATGCTGGCGTGGCAACCATTTTAGAGATGGCTAACAAATAGGCAACATTCCGGTGTGTGACCAGCGACGAAGGATTAAAATTAGTTTTAATAATCGCTAATCGTCAAAATGCCCAGGTGAAGAACTGGTGAACAATTAGATCAGCACAGATCCAACGAAATGGCCGACAATTCAAACCAACACTGAACAACTGAGCAAGTGAACAACTTGAGTGAGTTGTCTCACTTTGAAAAAAGATCAAGTGAACATGTTCAGTGAAATTAACAATATTTACCTAACACTACTTTCAGGGATATTTTATTTCGTGTCCAAAAACAATCGGATTTACTTTTTTTCTTACTATTAGACTTAGATGTTCATAATCTGCGGGATCATCTGGAGCACTTTTTAATTATCTATTTAACATCTTTTTCAACTCTTGGGTAGCTGCCCAAGTCATTTAATTGGTTTTCCAGTAAACCCGTGTTTTTTTGTAATCTAATCTAATTTTATTTGGCAGAATAACGGGCCGGGCTAAGCGATGCCCAACGCTGTTCTGAAGCATTGGAGAACTGATTTTTCGATATTTACAAAAGATATCGTAAGTCCAGGTGCACTTTTTTCTTTCTTTGATAAGCATGTTCGATCCACTGCTAATTATCTACCGAATACCGAATAATTATCTTATTTCGGTCCCATTTCTTTTTATTGAAAGAACTGTTGCTTTATGCAATTTCAGTCACGTTTTGTGCCTTCCAAAAGCGGGTTAAATAACGATTGCGTAAATCGATTCAAGTTTGATATAATTTAAGATTGTAGTCATTTCAATTATTCAAGTAGCACTCAGTATACGATTAAAAATAAGAAAACATGGACTTCATTAATGTTCTGAAAAACAATTGCCAACTGTAATTACGGGGAAATTCATTTAATTTGTTGTTATTGTAAAATATTTAATGACAACATTTTGACAATCTGTTTATTAAACAAACTTAATTAAAAATGTCAAAGTTTAATGAAATTTACATTTTTATTTGACTCATAAAAAAGCAAAGCAATAAACATTTAAAATTGGTCAAATATGTACATATTTTACGAGCGGTTCAAGAATTGTAATGCATTCAGCTAAAAAAATGGCGGCCATGTAAATACCCCACTTCATATGCGCGGAAATGACAGAACTGGCATTGAAATCGGACAAGCGGAAGAGCTTCACACAGATACAGTTGCGCGCATTGATGTATATGTGACTGTGGGAATGGACATGCCCCAAAAAATGACAATCAAAATCAAAAACATTGCCTGTACGAAAAAAGGGCTGAAAGAGAAAGCTAAAAATTGGAATGCCCGAATTGTGCGCTAATGGAGTGTAAAGCCGCACACATACACACACACACACACACACAAGCACACACAAAATTCAAAATGAAACTCAAATAACAATTATTAAGGCGTTGCCAGACAAGCACACAACAATTATGAGCCTGTGTGTGTGGGCGGAGCGGCGGTGTACAGGCGCGAAACAAAACACAAACACATGCACACGCAGCAGTTCCAGTTTGCCGTTCCAGGCCGCGCGTTTGGGCTTTGTGTGTTTGTGTTTGTGAGGCGCATTAAGCACGCCGAGACAGCCAATGAGAAAATGTTGTTGCCTGCGCACTTGTATTTGTGTAATGCTTTGTGCTCTCCCGCTCTCGCTTGCGCACACTATTGTTGTTTTGCCAGAGGGTGGCATGCGTGTGTGTGTGTGTGTTGTGGAACCAGTTTTTTTTTCTTGCTGTTACACTCAACAACAACAAAACCAACAGCGCAGCCGTATTGCAATGGTCGGTGAATGAACCGTGCCTCGCACAGTGGTTGGTTATGTTTCAAAGAATAACTAAAAATTCGTATTAAGAATGAAAAAAGTTTTTTTTAGTTCAAATTATATTAGTAAAACTTAGTGGAACAGAAGATATATAATCTTGTGAAAACGGGCTAAGTTAAACATCCACATTTGCTTTATTTTTTAAACAACTTGGCACAAAGATCCATTTTTGAGTGGAGCTCTGGGAGATCAGCTATATCAGCTTTCCCAATTACAATTCATACAAATAAAAAAAGTTAAAATACGAGGGCCGTCCCAGAAATAGCTGACCTAACTACTAAAACACAAAAATGTATCCCTTTTTTTTATTTTTCAACATAGGATCCTTTTAGGTCGATACACTTTTCCCAGCGATGTGAAGCTCTTCAAAATAGGCATTAACCTCGGACTCCACCTCTTCATTGTTGCCAAATCTTTTTTCTCCGAGCCATTTTTTCAAGTTTGGAAATAAGAAATAATCAGAGGGAGCTAAGTCTGGCGAACCTTTTATATGAAAGTATTGTATCACATAACGATGACCAATTTCATGTTTGCAAATCAATAACAAGCGTTCTCTATTAAAATCGACCAAAAAAAACTGTGCCAGGTAAAGGCACCAAACTTCAAACTTAAGCTTTTAATAGTCGGTACTTCCACTTTTCAATATTTTTAGTAAACATTTTCCAACACTACTGTGCTAGGTCGGCCATTTCTGGGACGGCCCTCGTATAGTTGAAAGTCACCTAAAATGTGTACAAATTTTTGCTTAAATAAATTAAAAGGTCTTCTCAGGAAAAATTTGATGGATGGCAATTGTTGACGATAAAAAATGGAGTTGTAGATCAAATGGCCCAACAAATCGCGAAATTTGCAAAGCTTTCGTATGAGTTTGGATGAATCATCAAGACGGGTAATTAAAAGGGTAGTGAATATCATGAATATTTGATAGATGGCAATTGATAATTGCCTATTTTATAGCAAGCTCGTTTTGTAACTAAAATGCAAAAGCGTACGTAGCAACGCACCGCGCGTAGCTGCTAGTACCGAGTAGTCCCCAGTCGTTCTCGAGAACCATTTGACGCATCCAATCCAACTTGATGGCTATTTGACAAGTGACATTTATACTACATTACTGCATCAAAAGTTTTTGCCATCAGTTGTTTGCTATCATAAATGTGGCTACGAAATAGGTGAAACAGGTGGAAATCACCCGAACTTTGTGCTTTGGACCATGAAGTTATTTGAGGATACTGATGGAATAAAAAACCGGAAATTCCCACTACGCCAGCAGAAAATCATGTCTCGTGAGATGAATATTAGCAAGGACAGCAAGTCGCGCATCATAAAACGTGACTAGGACTCAGCGCATTCAAGAGTCACAGCGGCCACTTGCTCTCAATAGCATTGAAACAAAAACACAAACAAAATCGAAAGCATTGCGTCGCCAGTGCGCGAGCAATGCCCAACAGACGAATTCTGCTTACTGACGAAAAAAAGTTCACCATAGAGGAATCGAAAAGAGCGAGGTGTATAGGCTGTGCCATCAAAACAAGCGCCCGAACTCATTCCGCGAGTTCAGAGATGTCACCATCTAACTTGTGTGATGGTTTGTTTAATGGGGAGTCGCCTATGATGGGGTCACCAAGCTGCATTTTTGTGAAAAAAGAGTCAAAACTTCGGCGAAAGTGTACACTGAGTAAAAAATCAATCTAAAACTAAGATTATAGTCTAGAAACCAAGAATGAACGGTAACAAAAATGCTCAAAGCAGGAAAAAATCTCAACCCAAGACTAGCTACAATCTCAACTTTACTCTTTATTTGACAATTCTAGACTAAGATGGTTTCTACTTGAATTTAAGGTGAGGTTAAAGGTAGCTTCGGCTCGGCCGAAGTTTTGTATACCCTTGCAGTTTGCTTTACTAAATAAGATTACTTTTCGGACCTTACTTTTCTATGGGAGCTTTACTCTAAAGATGTCCGATTTCGACTAAACTTAGTGCAATCATGGAAAAGCATAACAAACTGTTAATTACGAATTTTGGAGGCGATCCCAATTAAAACAAAAAAGTTTTTCTCACTAGAACTTATTTTTCTACCGATCATTCATACTGCATCTATATGATATAGTCATCCGATTTTGACAAAACTTTGTAGAATAGAGTAAGAGTATATAAAATAAATATATAAATTCCATTAAAAGCATAAAAGTTTTTCTCACAAGAACTAGTTTTTCGACGTATCGTTCCTATGGCAGCTATATGCAACAGTCATTCGATTTTGACCAAACTTTGTAAAATCGCGTGGGAGCATATAAAACAAATACATGCCAAATTTGAGGACATTGAAAACAAAAAATTTTTTCTAACTAAGACTACTTTTCCGACTCTTCTTTTCTATGACAGCTATACCATGTAGATGTTCGATGACCAAATTTGGTGGAGTCATGGAATAGCATAGTAAACTAAGAAATACGAAGGTTGGAGGAGTTTAAATTGAAAACAAAAAGTTTTTGTCACTAAAACTAGTTTTTTCGATCGATCGTTCCTTTGACAGCTATATGCTATAGTCATCCGATCCGGACGGTTCCGACAAATGTGCAGCGTATTTGTACCAAAAGACTTCGCGCAAAGTTTGGTGAGGATTGCTTTAAAACTGACGGAGGAGATAGCATAGAAACAGACGGACAGACGGACGGATAGACGCCTCCTCCCGCCCCCTCATTTTGGAAAAAAATGTATTTCCCTCACAGTTAGATGAAGATAGATGGTTCGTAACTTCTAGACATAGGTGGTAGTTAAGACTGTCGGATGAACGATAGTTAAGTTATGATCAAAACAAATTTCGCTGCAGCAGAGCTGCTTTCAGCTGTTACTACAAGAGGAAAATACACACTGAGCAATTACTTTCGTTGGTACAGAGTATATTTCAGTCGAACTTGACCGACTTTCTTTCTGATTCATACCAAAAAAAGATTGTTTCACCTTAAACTCGAGTAGAAACCATCTTATTATAAGAGCGTTAAATTAAGATTTAAGTTGAGACTTAAGTCTTGGGTTGGGACATTCCCTGTTTTGAGCATTTTTGTTATCGTTTCGTCTTTTTCGAGACTATAATCTTGGTTTTAGATAGATTTTTTTCTCAGTGTAGGTACAGGGTGGTCCATCTAGTGTTTGAAATTTGAACTATTCATAATTTGACTTTAAAGACGTCAAATGTCATTCGGAAAGCGACTAATATTTAGTTAAAACTTTGACGTTTACGAAATGGGTCGCTATTCGCTTGAAGAAAGTTGGGAATATTTAAAACATATTTTCAAAGTGGTAAGTCCTTGACGTGAACTGTGCAAAATTAGAAAAAAAAAATGTTTCGAAAACTCAATTTGTGGATCGATTCGTGAAGCGAGTTCGTGAAACTGGAATGTTGGTGGATAAACCAACCCGTGTACGTACTCGTCCGGTGCGCTCGACCGAAAACATTGCTGCGGTTGCTGAAAATGTGCGTGAACAACCATCGACGTCAACTCGCGCTACCGCGCAATGTTAAGTGATTGGTTCTTCGAGGAAATTGAATCGGTAGACTTGACTGATGTTTGGTTTCAACAAGACGACGCTGCGTGCCACACAGCGCACGCCACAAGCGATCTTCTGCGCCCTATCTTCGAAAATCGAATAAGCAGCAAATATGGAGATGTGAATTGCCGGCCAAGAAGCTGTGATCTGACACCGTTAGACTATTATCTTTGGGGAGCGTTCAAGGACAATGCAAACAATCCTAAAACAATTGATGAGTTGAAGAACGAGATTCGAGCTGCTATTGCTGAAATACGCGCCGAAACAATTGAAAATGTTCTCAAAAATTTTGTGGATCGAATGGGCTACTTCCAAGTTAACCGTGGTGGTCATTTGACCGAATTAGCTTTTCATAAATAAATGACATGAACCAACCTTTCCAATAAATGGTCAACCTTTGAAAAATATCGAGCCTTTTTTTTTTATAGCAAAATTAAATGCCAATTTTTAAATGAACCACCCTGTACATAAAATACGATTATTTACATAATAAAAGTTTATCTCTAGATGATTTAGCCATGTTTTTCTAATTGATGTTTCTGGACCAACAAGTGCCTTAATTTTTGAGCTACATACATAAAACAAGAAAGAAAGTCGGTCCAGCCCGACTAAAACATACTCTGTCCCTGTGAAGTGCTGACCATCACCGCTGCGACCTGTGCTGCCCACAATTGTTTGTTTTCCTTATAACTCGACATCCGTTCATCCGATCTTTACCATTCCTTTGGCGGATCGATAAATAATCCCGATTACTAAATATATCCAGAAGGAACGAACCTTCCATCTATAAAACTGTGGGAGATATGACGCTTTTACCAATTTGCGGGGGCGGGAGGGGGCGTGGCAAAAATTGAAAATAAACATGATCTGCCTGCAAGTATAAGAAGCATATGTCCCATATTTGTCAAACCTCTATCTCTTACCATCTCTGAGATCTGTGCGTTCATACGGACAGACCGATGGACAGACGGACTTGGCTAGCACAAACTTATTATACTCTATATACCTTTGGTACAGAGTATAATTAGACCAAAGCACTTCTATTCTCTAGTAACAACAAGATTAAACTAAAATAAATTTGGCTTGGTTTTTAACAAACAGTCAAGCCAGTATGGGGGCTGTAGAGGGGGAGCGATTTAATATGCTTAGATCAAGACTAAGAAAAAAGCGACCATAGAAAAGTTTTATAAATAAGCAGTTACTCAAGACATACACACACGCAGACAGTTGAGTAATTTTTTGCTATTTAAATTTTGAAGATATGAAATATTCAGTCGGAAACAACTAATCCATAAGGAATTGTGGTAAGTTTCTTGCAAAGTAAAACAAGACAAACCAACAAACCAATTTCACTCGGCTCTATGTAAATTAAAAAAACAACATCATCTTACAATTTTAAAACAAGACCTGCAAATAGTGTGTGATAAGCAAATGTTTGATTTCTAAAAATTTTTACTACCTATTTCATTAACAGAACGACATACTTACAACGCATAAGAGAAGACAGGCACACGTTTATCGTTTTTAAGTGTTAAATATTTTCCAATTGTTTGGTACGCGAGTACGCTACTTGCTCAATGCCGGGCTCTGGTTGCAACCCCATTAAACAGAGATTTTGCGTAGGAAAATCCACGTTTGCATTTTATTATATTTTATTTTTTCCGACATTGTTGTTGAAGATTTTTTCTCATTTCATATCGAAAGCATCTTTATTTAATTACACAGCCCAACAGCGATTTTGGTGCAGGTCTATTTTGATCAGATTATGTTAATATAAATTGCACTGGACAAACCTGCATATGTTTTTTTGCCTTAAACAGGCTGTAACTTTGTCAAATAAGCTGATAAAAGTAAGATAAAAAACGGATAATTAGATCAAATGTTTGGCTACAAGCTCAAATGGCTAAAACAGTATTTCAATATCCGCTCTAGCTTAAAAGTGATGATTTCTTTGAAAAAAATGCCATACAACGATAATAGTCTGACTTTATAAGTCAATTAAGACACATTCCGCTATACTTTTATAGCACTTTTCATTTTTATACTCTGTAGAGGTACACAAAGTATATAAAGTTTGTGCAAAAGTGTCCGTCTTGAACGAACCGATCTCAGAGATGGTAAGAGATAGAGTTTTGACTTGTATGGAACATATATTTCTTATACTTGCAGGCAGATCAAGTTTATTTTCAATTGTGGTCACGCCCCCTCCCGCCCCGCTTTATCGAAAAACGTCATATCTCCCACAGTTTAATAGATAGAACGTTCGAAGCTTCTGGACATATTTAGTATTCGGGATTCCTTATCGATCCGCTGAAAGAATTTTAAAAATCGGATGAACGATATTCAAGTGATAAGGAAAACAAACAATTATGAGCAGCAACGGTGATGGGCAGCACTTCACAGGTACAGAGTACGCTGTAGTCGGGCTTGACCGACTTTCTTTCTTGTTTAAAGATGCATTGATATGTGATTTGTCGCATATAGCTCATAAATCTTGATATTTATACCTAGTGTAGCCTCCATAATTTCTAGAGTGCCAAAATTTCGAAAAAATGGGTTTTCCGCCATATCTTGATAACAAGAGCTGATGGAGATAAACCGCAACCACTTTGGAATCAGTGAACATAAATTTATCATATTTTTACATCGACAAGGCTGCTCCTCACAAAGTTGGTCATTTGTGTTATTAATGATAAAATGTACGAGTATCATTAAATGAATATTAAAAAAACATATAGACAAAGCTGCTCCGACCTTTTTGGAAATCTGGCTACGCTCTTGACATAAAGAATATATATTCTTCATCAGCATAACGAGTGGAGTTGATTAAGTTATGTCCACCTGTCCCAGTTTAAAAACTATCTTGACCAAACTGATCGAAATCTTGTGTACCTTTAAAAAATAAGCAAAATAAATCTAAGGAAACACCCTGTTTCAATAAGGGATGCTGCTTACAAAAAATGGAAGCGCTACCGCACTCAGGACACTAAACTTACCTTTACGAAACTAAGAGCAGTAGTAGTAAAAATGATACAAAACGCAAAAAATAATTTATACAAATCTAAGTTTTCTAGCCAACTACACAGAAAAAATCTTAATTCAATCCGAAACTGGATTGGATACAGCGTAGTCCCGGAACGGCTTAAAGTGATCCTGTTTTTATACTCTCAAAAATATGTAACAGGCAGAAAGAAGCATGTCCTACCCTATATACTTTATATATTCTTGATCAGCATCAACAGCCGAGTCGATCTAGCCATGTCCGTCCGTCTGTCTGTCCGTATGAACAAACAGATCTCAAAGATGGTAAGAGATGGAGGCTTGACATGTATATGCTTCTTATACTTGCAGGCAGATTAAGTTTATTTTCAATTTTAGCCATGCCCCCTCCCGCCCCCGCAAAATGGCAAAAACGTCATATTGCCACAGTTTTGTAGATAGAAGGTTCGTTCCTTCTGGACATATTTAGTAATCAGGATTATTTATCGATCCGCCAAAGGAATGGTAAAGATCGGATGAACGGTTATAGGGAAAACAAAGAATTATGGGCAGCACCGGTCGCAACGGTTATGGGGAGCACTTCACAGGTACAGAGTATGTTGTAGTCGGGCTTGACGGACTTTCTTTCTTGTTTGGGATTGAATTTAGGATTCTTGGTACGAATCAATCTTTTTTCGGCTCGGCTCAAGAATATACGGGACTACCCTGCTTTCAATCTCTTTCGGGTTAATATTTTTTCTGTATATCATCAGAACAAATGTGGAGGGAATTAATGGGCATGGGGATAGGTAAAATCACGACTCGACAATGACTTAGATGAGAATAAGATTAATGATTTTTTGCTTATCGTAGAAGTTATACACACAAAAAAAAAGTAGGTAAATGTAACATTGTTCATTGGTAAAACCGCCCTTTCAGTAGTTGGTTTTGATCCAAATGCTTTTCCATTTAAAAACAAAAAGTCTGCACTTTTAAAAACAAAGTTTTCCATTTTTGATTTTAAAAATTTTCCACTTTTGAGTTGAACATTTTTCACTTTTGATTTTAAAGTGATACACTTTTAAAAGAAACAAATTTTACAAACAACCACCTATCTCGTAGCTTTTCAAATCCGAGGGTGGCAGAGGGAATTCTGCCAATAAGGGGGCGTATTATCAAAATACGGGGGCGTATTAGCAAAATTAGTATCAAAAATAAAAGTTGTTGTTTCAACAAAAGTGTCAGCATTATGAAATCAAAGGCCCGTTCCTTTGATTTTGAAACTCCAACATTTTTGATTTTACTACGCATTGTTAATTTTACTACTTTTCAAATCAAAAGTATGCACACTTATAATTCAAAGATAAAAATAGTTGATTTTAAATTATTTTAATTTTGATAATAATTATAAATTAGTAAAATTGAAAATAATAGTGGGTAATTACAAAAATTTTTATCCAAAGACGGAAAAAGTTTAATATTACAAAAATTTAGTTTAAATGTTGCAACTTGAAATCCGGAAGCAGACTTATTGCCTTAGTGTACCAACTGAAGTCCACTTAAGTCTTTTACACACAATTTAGCTTGATAATTCGAATGTACTTTTCTTATACTCCGACCAAAATATGAAACAGTATTGTGTGTTTAGACCACTGTGCATCGACCCTAATATCTTTCAAATGTTACCTGGGTAGAGACACCATTTTCTTTTTTCCCTTCTAGTTGTTCTTGTTACACACATATATCTGTATATCTGCATGTGTATGTTGTGCCGTGAGTTGCTTCCTGTGTGTATGTATTCCTGGTCTGGTCTAGGATTTTATACTTTTAAATTCTTTTGTCTCGTAAATTTTTGACGAATGTACATACGAGGGCTGAGATTTGTCTGGGGGCTGTTTGTTCGTGTCTGTCGGTGTGTGTTTATCTTTCTTTGTTAGTGTGGGTAGGAGCATGTCGGTGTGCATATTTGACTTCTAGTGAGGAAATCCGCTTAATGCTGTAATTTTGCTTCCCTGTGCAAACGAACACGTCGTTTTTGATAGTGTAACAACTTCTTGCAAGGAACGTTTAAATATTCACACAAAGAAACAAATAAAACTAAATTGGCAAAATGTTTTTGCTTATTTGAGTTAAGAGAAATGAAGGGTTTTCGTTTAAATGATTTCGTTTTGAAAAGAATGTCAAGGTTAATTATAGCTTAATATAGTTTTCTTCAGACAAAACTTACATTTTTATAGAGCCGGCTGGTTCCGAGAAATATGCATTGGAACATTGACTACCCCTCCTCTGAATATATATTTCCATGCTGAATACTTAGGAAGAAGCGACTGTAGAAAATTGGACAAAACCCGACACTTTTAGAATGCTTACGAGCCTATTGAAACAAAACACCAGCGGCCTAAAGTGATCGGAGTCATATGTAAGTGCTCGAGTTTTTAGATCTTGTGCTTGACTTGGTATCAAGGATAGTTAATCTCAAATACTTCATCCTGGTCGCCACGCAAAATGATTCAAACATCAAAAAATGATATTCTTATAGGATTTTCATCGCTGAAAACGAATCAGACTTCCTAAAGTGCCCCTCATGTCGAGATTTTGAGAAAAATAGACCAAAAATCTCAAGAACCCTGTCTTGGGGCCCCCTCAATTAAAAATTTTGTGTTTATATTTTGCAAAATCTATAATCTTCAAAATTTTCATAAAAATCGGACAATAAATGGCAAGTTGCACACTTTGCAGAGCTGTATGCGCTACCTGCTAACATAATGTTAATATATTTATGTTAATGTTAATCCTCTGGTAAAGAACATAAGGAAAGGATATTAAACATTAACTCCACAGAGTAACGGGAATATCGAAGACGGAAAGGGTCGACATTAACTTAAGCTCTCGTTGAATACTGAATTAGGTCAAGTTCTTCTACATATCTGGAGCGAATTCGGATTGGAACTAGCTTGTAGCCTTGGATGTACTTCGCTGTGGGTTAATGCAACTTAGATTTTTCGTTCTATAACTTAAATTGATCTCTAAGATGATTTTCAACCTATGGTTAAGTTAAACTTACATTTATTATGTATTAAATTATTATATTCTATATTTTATGTACTCAGTGAAAAGCTCGTTGATTGTTAATGATACTTTAATTTCAAGTACTTAACCAACAACTAACCTTTCAAGACTCCCCTTAGGGTTTATAAATCATACCATCTTTCTATAGGAAATCCCAAATGTCTTTGAATTGTCATCACTCTGAGAGGAGAAACCGATTAATTGCTGAAGACTTACAACGACTTACGAAACGTTTCATTTGTATTTTAAAAAGAGGGGAAGCCATTTTTAGGCCTGTTCATCATCCCCTTGAGAAAAACCTACGAATAAAACTCACAATCCTAAAACACCGCAAAGGGGCTGCGGTTGCATTTATTTTTAGATCTTATCCAAGAAAATGTCAACCTTGATAATAAAGTGAAAACTGTCGTAAATTTCAAGGTGAGCGAGCAATGCCAAGAAAGCAAAAGTTGTGTATAAATTCATTATATATATGTGTATATGCAATACTATATATAGAATATATGTATATACAATGGAAATGGAGTCATTTAATATGGCCTCCTTTGCTGCATTTGACTTTCAGAACAGTTCCAACAGCTATTAAATGACGACTTATTTTAGTTTTCACTTACTTAAAATGAAATTGTAGCAACAATGGAATTTAAATTCATATTGTTTGTGTGTGTAAGAGTGAGTGAGTATGCGTGAGGCACACGTATATATATATGGCATAGGTATCTAATGGAACGTGATTTTCTCTAAAACGTGACTTTGTATTGATTTTTTCCTACCATACTTTTGCATGAGACGGAGAAGTTGTTGCTGCATTTGCCATTGTTGTTGCTGCTGTTTCTTTTGCTGCGCTTTTACAGCCGCAGCAGTTGCGTCCAATCATGAAATGTAATATGAATATATCGCAGATTGACTTTCAAACGACAAATGGTTTGGATAATATATAACTTTATGAAATGACCCTGGTGTTAATTCGTTATCAAATATCGTACTACGAATAGTAGTAAGACGTTTATACATATGGGCATTTCCATGAGGTCGAACGTGACCGTCGTAAGATTTCAAATTTAAAAAAAAATTCAAAATAAACCGGATTTTTATTTTAGCGATAGCCCAGTGGTTCGGCTCCACCGATGCGGCATTAACGAATCGTAGTGAGCACTTGCCACCAGACCAACCACCAGCCAAGTATTTGCCTAACGAATTTTATATGGAAATGTCCGCAAAACCTACCGATCGGTACGACCTTGCACTACCAATCGTTAGTTGGGTGATGGAGGCACACTAAAGTTTATGTATTAGACTAACGCTGTGATGCATTACCTTTCGTTAACGACGGATTCACGCTTAGTGATGCATCAGGTAGTTGGGCCTGGTAGTGTCTTGACATCAGCAGAACTACAGGGAGTTTTAACTTATAACTCTTAATTAGTCCTATAATTGGTCCTAAGTTTGACTTTGCATAATTTTCGATTTTCAAGATTGCAAAACACCAATTCAAACGCCGATTTCAGCGAGTCCCGAGGCCATATTTCATTGTGACTAACTTTAGAATATTGTGATTTGATGGTCTTTTAAAATGCTTTTGATTTTACACAATTAAAATAGAGGAAAGTTAACTTCGTCTCTGCCGAGTTTTGAATACCCTTGCAGCTTCCATTGAAAACAAAAAAAATTTCCTAATTAAGACCACTTTTCAGACCTTACTTTTCTATGGGAGCTATACTATAAAGATGTCCGATTTCAACCAAACCTAGCAGATTCATGGAACAGCATAACAAACTAACAATTACGTAATTTGGAGGCGATTCCATTTAAAAAAAAAAGTTTTTCTCACTATAACTTCTTTTTTGACCGATCATTTGTACTGCATCTATATGCTATATTCATCCGATTTTGACAAAACTTTGTAGAACTGTGTGAAAGCATAATAAATTAATAAATGCCGATTTTAAGGTCATTTCCATGGAAAACAAAAAAGTTTTTTTTAACTTAGACTGCTTTTCAGAGAATACTTTTCTATGACAGCTATACCATATACGTAGATAATCGATTTCGACCAAACTTAGTGGAATCATGGGAAAGCATAGTTTACGAAAAAATACGAAGATTGGAGGCGTTTCCATTGAAAACAAAAAAGTTTTTCTCACTAAAACTAGTTCTTCGAACGATCGTTCCTATGACAGCAATATGCTAAAGTCATCCGATCCGGACGGTTCCGACAAATGTGCAGCGTATAAGTACTGTAAGAGTTCGTGCAAAGTTTGGTGAAGATAGTTTTCAAAATGACGAAGGGGATAGCATAGAAACAGACAGACGGGCGGACAGACGGACAGGGCTTAATCAACTCAGCTTGTCGTGCTGATCAAGAATATATATACTTTATGTGGTCGAAAAAGCTTCATTCAATACGTTACAAACATCCGGGCAATTTTATAGGGGCATAAAAATGGTGGTGGCGCGGTTTTTTTAAATCTCGAAATGGGCTATGAATTATTGTAAGATTGGCTTACGTTAGTTTATTTTAATTGTTTTCCTATGTCATTATGACTATATCATTATGCTTTGTGTTTTAGTTTTTTGGTCTCGGTGGACCTCTTAGGTAGAAATGCCCAAATATCACAGTGCAACTTTAGTATGCAAAGTTGATACCACACTTTTGCAGCTTTGAGGAAGCAGAGACAGTTCCAAATGCAGATAAAAAGCTCGGTCACATGTTGCAAAAGTTTTGTTAAAATCTCTAGAAATATTATTTAGGGATTGGGAATCTGAGCAGAAGAAGTCGCCATTGTTCTTATAGTCCCTTAAAGCGTCTACCGAGTATGGAAATTGCCAACAGAGATCAGCACTTTAAAATTTTAATAATGTTACATTTTTTGTTAGAATCATCCTGATCAGCTCAAAAACTAGTGGTAGATCGAGTAGATCTAGGCCTGACTGTCCGTGTACCGATGATCATATATGTATATATCTCAGAGCGTTTAAGTGGTATAACAATACAACTTCACCCAGAGAAATAATCCGTTCTAAATGTACCGAAAACGTGTCTTTTCGTTCTCAATAGTAGGGTAATACCGTTTTTTCTTGAACTGAGAACGACGGTCTTAATAAAAGAACGCTTTTTTTGAGACCGATTTTCTAATTTTAAGAACGCTCTGTTCTTGCTTTAAGATCGCCCCGTTCTTGCTTTAAGAACACTCCGATCTTGCTTTAAGAACGAATGGGGAACGTTCTCGTAAGTCCAGAAAAAAACAAATTTTAAATCACACATTTTTTTAAAGGTGTGAATTTTTGGTGTATGTTTTATTTTACTCTAGTGGTGGAGAGGATAAGAGAAGCAGAAGAAAGCACAGCAGCGGCCATATTGGCTCAATTTTATTAAATCATAAAATTTCCTGTTTCACTTTACCTTGTCTGGGACTAGAACTCGGGACCCCGGCAACTGAAAAGACGGAAGTATGCACTCGACCACGGTCATCTCGCGATTCATAGCTGCCTAACAAGAATAAAAGAGTTCAGCCTGAATCATTGAGCAGTGGTAAATAAGCATTTTGGCAACGGTCAATCAGCATGCCTTGTAGCCTAGTGGGTAGGATATTATTTTCGAGCGCCGTGGTCGTGGGTTCAAATCCCCGTGGTGGAAAATTTTTTTTTTTTATTTTTTTTTTTTTTACTAATTTTTATTTGAGATGTTTTGAACATTTTCTATATTTTTTAAAATGCTGAGTGGTCCGAAAATCCAATATTCCATTTCATTTCACTTTATCTTTTGTAAACGGAAAATAAGAACCAAGCCATGACCAAATGTTCATGATTTTAGAACGACATTTTGTTTTCTGTTTAGTTTAACTGATTAATATTTTTATTTAGATACTCAAACTATATCCTTAGCCATGTTTTTGGTAATAATATAACATAGTTCATCACAAACTTTAAATATATTTTGTTGTTAGCGATCATCAATATGTCGGACTCGTCGGTAATTTTTCAAGACCCAAACTGAGAACGGTTTTTCTTAATTTGTTCGTCGATCTAGAACGTTTGGTATACTTTTAAGAACGTGGTCTTGTTTTAAGAACGGAAAAATCAAGAACGGATTGGGTGTAAAAGTAAGAAAATGGGGCTGCCTTTCAGAACGCCATTTTTTTCTGAGTGTTGGTATGTAGACTATTTTTTAAGGATAAGAAGCATTCATTTCACTTACAAATATATTTGCACATTATTAATATGTCCAACTTGCATTAAATTTTGATAGTAACGGGCGACAACTAAAAATCTGCACAAGCTTTGAGAGAGCGCGCCCTTAGCTGAGCTTTACATAAAAGCTTTCGGGATGACATTTCTTTCTCTTTGTTCTCCTGCGAACCCGTTTTTATGGCCCCCTGACAAAAAATGTTGACAAGTAGTCGCCATCATGCCATCCGAGCAAGCACGTGTTCGTGATCGCATTGTAAAATTCTACGAAATGCACGCTGACAAAGGTTAAGTGTTTGCAATAAACCATTTTACCCAAGGGGGCAAGTCCTAACGCACTATTTATAGTATTTTGCAAATAAAAATATTAAAACGAGAAAGAAAAGCTAACTTCGCCTGTCCCGAAGTTTAAATACACTTGAAATTTTTGTGACCACTAACTTAATTTTTTGACCTCTGTCTTAATTTATAAGCTTTATAAGCATTAGAACATTAAATAAAAAACTAAAAAAAAAAATTTATGTCATCTACAAGAAGTGACCATCCGATTTTTTGCGGTTCCGACATATTTGCAGTGTGCAGCTAAAAGATAAGCTCGATAGCTTCAAAGTTGAGGGACTAGTTTGCGTAGAAACAGACAAACGGACCATCATGCTGATCAAGAATATATATACTTTATGAGGACGGAGATGATTCCTTCTATGCGTTCCATGCTTCGGGGCAAAATTATGATACAGTTTTCAAGTACATATAAAGAGCAGTTGGAAGTGGTCGGAAAGTAAATATTATGACCGGCCAAGCTGTCAGAAAGCTAACCCAACATTTTAACAACAAAGACAACATAAATTTAAATGCAGCTGTCAAATCTCAATGTCCCAATATCCCTTGCGTACCAAATGAACGGAACACAACAAACTTGCCGCAGTGTCGTCCAATTGAAGATTTTTTTTGGAAGTCTGAGTGCTGAAGTTAACAAAAACAACTGGAAGGCCAAAACTATCAAAGAACTGACCAACTGGATTCGCTTATGTATCCGGAAATACGAACCTAAGGTCGTACAGGCCGCCTGCGGAGACATTTTCCGGAAGCTACGTCAAGTGGCTGATAACGGTCCTTTCGACCAAATCCATTGATACAATTCCTTTGTTTATGTAGTCATAAATAAATTGTAAAATTTTCATAAGGATCCGTTGAGAATTTTGGTTATGGGGGCATTTTAAAGTTTGTGCAGATTTTTATTTGACACCCGTTACAAACAATTCGAAACCTAAATTTTTGTCTATTTTTACCAAAAAATTTATAAAAAAGACATTTCATGTCTGATTTTTGTGTATGGGGGCTTTTCTTGAAGTAAATTAAAAATTTTAATTCGTAGTATTAAACACACAATTTTTTTTATTCATATGCATTTAGATACTTTTAAATCTCGTTAAATTTTTAAATTTGCATTTAGATACCTTTAAATGTCGTTAAATTTTTAAATTTAGCAAAGAGTACATTTTTTTATACAATAGCATTAAAAGCACCCGTCCTATCACATTTCTGTTTGAAAACGAAACTATTGGCCAAGCTTTTCGTTCTTAAATTTCTTTAGAAATTTTCAATGCGTGCAAAATGACATTGACTATAGATAACGTCTTAAAACTTTGTGTATATTGGTTTTTAATGTTTTTTAATTTTTCACCTAGTTGGTTTAGAATCGTATAACTATATAGTGTTGCTGCCATATAAAAGATAAGTCTTTACAAATTCCTATTTAAACAACCAACCGGGAGAATTAAAGCTTGAGAATTAAATTATAATAAATCCTCGACTTTGAGCCGGCTAACAACTACTTTGACTAAAATCAAAACCAGGTCGTTGAAACCCATATTCGGATTGTAAAATTGCTTGGACACAGCCCCAAAGGGCGAAAGCCGAGCTTCTTTCAATCCCTTGGCTTGTGTGCTTCTAAGTTTCACACAAGAGAAAGGAACCTACAGCTTAACGCCGAATCCGAACGGCAGTTTGAGAAGCTTTTTCATGGCTGATTACTTCAAAGCTAGTGCCAACAGCAGTAAAGGTGACCGGTTGTATAAGTTTTTCAAAACGAAAAACTTTTCATTAGATGTTCCGAGGCGGGATCGATCCCACGACCTCCTGCACAGCGGTCGTACACACTAGCCTCTGAGCCACACCCGGCCAAAATATTCGGATTATTTTTAATACTTATTATAAATAAAATCGCTAAAAAGGAGATTTAAAAAAAGGCCTTGTATCCTTTATTCAAAAATATAGTTTGGTTTTATTCACCTTCTTTCAAAAAAACCAAGAATCCTGCTAAAGGACACATCACTCTATCAAAATAGGCGCACGAGTCACAATATATCTTTGGTTTTGAAGCAATATTCAATACAAATTATTTCAAAATGGGCAGACGGAATTAATTATGCATTAATCTATACACTTTTGTGAAAAACTTTTGGTTTTTTGTTGTGTGCTCGAGCCTTCTAGAAAATCTTTTGTCCACTGGACACAATTACACTTGCTACATTTTCGATATAATAATACAATATCAACTAAGCTCGGAACTTTTATATATTATATATATTCTTTCCTTCTACAAGGACTTGAGAAGTTCTGAACTTAGTCGAAATTTTAAAAATTGCTTGATCCCGAAGCGTTGTAGGCTAAAGCTTAGAATATATGGTGAAGCAATCTTAAAGTAAGTAAAATCACATCTTAATTTAAAACTGTTCGTTTTTAGAGTTAAGCCCTCTTACGATTAATCGCGCTCTGTTTACTTTTGATAGTCGCATTTCGCTTTTGAGAAAATATTCTTGAAACGGTCACACTTAGATGAAGATAAAGATTTAAACGGTAATGCTAAAGAGTGTTGAAGTAAGATTTTATTTTCCATATGTGTAGTATATACTCATTCGATAGTATTTACTTATCAACTAGGTGTAGCATATTTACTTTGTTGTTTCAGTCAGTCTATTTACCAGTCTGCCGGTGTATATTTGTTCAATGTCCGCCATCATTCGGTCGGTTTCGTATTGTTCCTGCTCAGTGCTGCCGTTTTAGAGCAAATTCAAAATCAAATTCAAATTTATAGTGAAAATCACGTACTGACAACAATAGCAACAACAACAGCAACAACAACAACAATGAGACGGCACTCGCATTGAGTCCAGGTTTATGTCTATGGTATGAACTTCGCACTGTAAGTGATAATGTTTGGGTATTTACGCGTAGGTGAGGTTTGCCATTGAGCATACGCTGGGACAGTAAAGAATTCACTTCTGTGTAGAGGCCATGGTATAACATTATGGTCATCGAGTGGATGCTGGATGCTGCCCGTTTGTCGAGTGTCGGCGGCCGACATTTGACTTGTTTGATTTGCCGGGAAACGGGACTGGTTTGGGTCGGTGTCGATGCTGGTCTCCATGGAGTTCTCGCCGCGGCCCAGCGGCCATTTGGTTGCAAGTTTGTATTGTTGATCGATTTTACGTGATATTTTCGAGATTTTCCGTATTTATAGCTGTTGCTGCCGCCGCTGCTGCTGCTGTTGTTGTTTTTTTTTATTTCATTTGAAAGTTTACTTTCGCATTTTCAACGCCTCATCGCTTTGCGTATTTGCTCGATGTGTTTGTTTGTCCTACCCCGGCCCCTTTTTCCACCAAGCTGGAAGCTGTGAACCGGCAGCTCTACTTATGTTTGTTTAACAAATACAAATAAAATACATGCATAATTATTTTTGAAAATATTGTAATGAAAATAATGATTATGACGTTGGTTGATTATGATTACGATTATTATTGGTCGCTTGGGTTGCTTTGGTTGGTTTTTGTGCATTTAGTTTCGGTTTGTTTGCCTTCACATTATTGGCACTTTGAATTGATCTTTATTTACCATTGGGGGGCTAGTATTTGTTTTTGGACCATAGGACAAAGTTTTAAGCAAAAACGATAATCATTTGTGGAGTTAATATTAAACAAACTCACCATGCAGCAGATATGTTTGATTTACAATTGTGGCAAAAAGTCTGGGCGGGCTTAGATTGGATTTAGCAAGAAATTTACATGATTGATAAGGGCTTGTTTTTAACCATTTTAACAATTAAAAATTTGTGTTAACCACTCTTTGGTCAAGGTTCTGGCTCTTGCTTTGACCTTCAGAGCTCACTTTCAAACTTTACCAAACTTCAACCAATTTTTAAGAAAGTGGCCTTGCCGAACTCTTAGATGTGCTTTTGGAAGACGTCTAATTGCGTCTAAAGCTTCCTTTAAACTTATCATATATCTCTTTATAGTCGGTTGCCAAAATTCTATAAAGAAAAGCTCTTTTCAAATAGAACCTGTCCTCAGAATATATAGGGGATTCGCTAAAAATTAATTTTTTTCGTTTTGTAAACTTTGTATTTTAGTTGAAAGATGCATGTAACTTTGCTCATTATTAGTTTTTGGAAAAAAATTGTGTGGTTTTTTCATTTCATTTTGAAAAAAAGTAATTTTTTGACATTTCAAACATTTGTGCGGTGTTGTGAGCCACCCGTTTAAAGTTAAAAATACGTGTTTTTTGGTAGTTGTTCTTTATTAAATCAAAAAATAATAATTTTTCTTATAATCTGAATAAAAACATATCAACAAAAACTCGGCAGCCGCCTGGTTTTCTTATATTTACGAGCACGTTACCCTGGTGGCTGTTTTTATGTTTGCCTTTCTTTTTTAATGTCTTTTGTTCTCTTTGGAGCGTTTTGCTTCTGCCTTTAAGCGTATCATTGCAAAATTCTATTCGGAATCCAAAACCGACTTTTTTGCAGGGACAAAGTCCGGTGGGTCACAACACCTCAAACATCACTTTTTATACCCGTTACTCGTAGTGTAAAGAGGGTATGCTAAAGTCGTGCAAATGTATGTAACAGGCAGAAGGAAGAATCTCCGACCCCATACAATATATATATTCTTGATCAGCATCAACAGCCGAGTCGATATAGCCATGTCCGTCTGTCCGACTGTCTGTATGAATATCTAGATCTCGGAGACTAGAAGAGCTAGAGCCACCAAATTTTGTACGTAGACTCCTATTGTCCATCCCGCCCCCACAGTGTAGTGTACGAGGCGTGTTCAAAAAGTATCGCGAATTTTGAATTTTCTCGGGTTACGTATATTCGAATTTCGATTTTTTTGTGGCGCTATGTTGATACACATGTCTCTCACTTATGCCGACAAGCTCGGCCATTTTGAATGTTCACTTAATTGTTGACAGCTGCTTCGCTTGCACGTGTTTTGGATCGTCTTCGATTTTTACCTGTTCAAAAAAATGGACCTGTATCAAATTTTGTGTGAAAAACGATATTAAGTGCGCGGATGCATTCCGAATGTTGACTGTGGCATACGGAGAAGCTACCTTAGACCGAAGCCACGTTTATCGGTGGTACAAAATATTCTCAAAAGGCCGAGAAGATGTGAACGACAAGACCGAAAAAAGCGCGCCAAGTTCGGTCGAATGTGAAAGTTTTGCTGACAGTTTTCTTCGATTGCAGGGGCGTGGTGCATCATGAGTTCTTGCCACAGGGAAGAACGGTCAATAAGGAATATTACCTGCAAGTTATGCGCAATTTGCGCGAAGCAATCGGCCAGAAACGCCCGGATTTGTGGAAGAACAAAAATTGGCTTTTTCACCACGATAACGCCCCTGCTCACACATCGTTGCTTGTGCGCGACTTTTTGGCCAAAAACAACACACTAATGATGCCGCAGCCACCGTATTCCCCAGATCTGGCCCCCTGTGACTTTTTCTTGTTCCATAAACTGAAGAGGCCCATGAAAGGACGACGTTACGCTACGCTTGACGAGATAAAGACGGCATCGAAGGAGGAGCTGAACAAGATAAAAAAAAATGATTTTTTGAAATGCTTCGAAGATTGGAAAAACCGTTGGCACAAGTGTATAATATCCCATGGGGATTACTTTGAAGGGAACAAAATAGATATTCATGAATAAATAAATAATTTTTGAAAAAATACAAAATTCGCGATACTTTTTGAACACACCTCGTATGTGCCCTATATTTTCAATCTCTGTAAGTTTTTGGCGCTATATGCATTTTTTGCTCACATAATGTTGAAAAGGGCACATTAATGTTAATACTCTGTTAATTAACATAGGGAAAGGCTATTAAACACTAATTGCCCTGAGTAACGGGTATATCGAAGTCAGGACTGACTTTAACTTACGCTCTCGTTGAATTTGTTGAAGAGCTCTTAGAGTTCAGCACAGACACTAGTTCTTTCATTGTAAAATGATTTTGGTCCGACTCCTAAGTAATGAAGTTACCAAAATGCTCGCTTAACATGAAGTCACATGAAAGACCCATATTCCAAACTGAACCTAAACATGACTCATCATCAGAAAACTATCAAGGACCCGCAAAAGAGCAAGTCTCGTCTGCCAAAGTGGACTAATCGATCTAATAAGAGATCTAGATCTTTCAAAAGAAAAATCGGAAATTTTAGCATCTCGTTCGCAAGAACGGAATTTGTTAAAAGATGATGTCAAAATGTCGTACTTAAGAGATCGGCAAAAGCGTTATCCTACGTTCTATTTAAAAGAAACTAATATTTGTTATTGCAATTATGTGTGTAGTTTATTTGTCCAGCCGAGTGGCGTTTGTTTATCGACGGTTCCAAGCTCAGTCTAAAAGCGGTATTGTTGCACCGGAGAAACAGCAAGCCTTTGATACCGCTTGCGGATGCCGTTAATATAAAAGAATCCTATGAATCCATGGCCATATTGTTGGACCTGATTAACTACAAGGAACAAAACAGGAAAATTTGCGCTGACCTTAAAGTACAATAGTCTCAGGATTGCAAGAAGGATATACGAATCACATGTGTTTTGTGTGCAAATGGGACAGTCGATCACGCCACTAGTATTACGTTCGAAAAGAATGGCCAAAACGAATTGCATAGTTGGCTGGGTTTGTTTTAACATTTTGTGAAGGCTTTACAAAAAGACGGCGATGCACTTGCATATTTGAAGAGCGTGTTCCCTAACTTATTCGAGCAAAAATCGAAGAGGGTGTGTTTGTTTGGCCGCAAATTTAAAAAATTTTGGAGGACTACAAATTCAATTTAATTTTGTCCAAGGATGAGGAGGGCGCGTGGAATTTGGGATTATCTCGAAATCTGTTCTACTTAAAAATCTTTGAACTCCTGATTCGGACTTAGAGCGTGATTTTACATAAGGAATGACATATGTTAAATTAGTCGAGGTTTACTTGAGTGCAAGATAATTGTCCATCCCACCAAACAGAATTGCATTTCGTGCAAAAAAATTGTCGTGTTTTAGTTTTAATTTGATATTCAATTGATATCTGTTTGTTGCGTTATAAGTTTTATGATTCATGTTAGAATTATAATTCAGATTGAAGTCATGTTACTCAGATTGTTACTTAAAAATATTTGTACTCCCAACAAAACAAAAACCTCAGTCCACGTGCAGATTTGTCAGGCTGACATTTGCTTATATACTCGCACATTCTAACCTAACCTTGTCGGATCATTTCAGCTGAAGCAAATCAAAGTGAGTTCGTTCCTGGAGTCCCCGAATATTGGGCAATTTCTAAGTGTGGTCAGGCTATTCGTCGGCTCACAGAATGTATTTTTTTTGATTTGCTAGTCTTCAACCACTCATTTTGATACCACAATATTGGATCAGCTCACCCCTGGTGGAACGTAAAAATACTTTTTTCATCCATGAATTCCGGATCTGGGTCATCCTAGCAGTGCACCAAACGCCTGCGGAGGTGAGCGTTCATACCAGGAGGTAGAGACGACGCTCGCCATATCCAAGTATCAAACCTTAAACAAATTTAATTTTTTATTTTTTTTGCTAGATTTTAATATTTATTACTTACTAGCTGAATACCCGACGTCGCCCGGGTTCTTATGATTCTTAAGAGAGGGATTATATTCAATCTAGTGCAGGCTGCATGTCGGTATAAACATTTTGGACCGTTCGATCTTTTTCTCTATATAAACGTCTTCATGATAATCTAAAATCAAGAATAATTTGCAAATTTCGTTACTTTTTTGACCGTTTGGCTAATACTTCCTATTTACCCGTCTACAATTGCTGTCTATCAAATCTTCACAATAATCCAGACTCAAATCAAAAATTTGCAAATTTCGCAATATTTTGGACCGTGTAATCTACAGCTTCCATTTACCAACGCCGGCATTGTTATATAAGCACTAAGCGCTAAATACTCATAAGGTTATTTTGCAAATTTCGCGATTTTTTGAACTTCGCGGCCGAGCGTCTAACCATTGACCAAAATTTCATAGCAATCGGATGAACGGAATAGTTTTTGAATTATCGCGTTTTTTGGACTATTTCCCGCCCATTTCTTGAAATCAGAATCCTCCAAAGTTTTATAACAAAAGAACATTTTGCAAAAATTTCACGGTTTCTTCTACTTGGAAACCTTCCTGGGCAAGCGTCGATCAATTTCCCAGAGTTTTTGCGAAAACTTAAATTTTGCAATTTTCGCGGTTTTTGGAGCGTTTTCCGCAAATTTTTTCAACTTAGAAACCTTCCGGGGCAAGCGTTCAACCATTCCCACATTCCCACATTACAATCGGATGAACGGTATAATTTTGCAAATTTCGCGATTTTTGGACCATTTCACAGACATGAGACATAGCCTATGACACTTTCCTGATCGACATGAACTTACTGTGAAAAATTCGTGAAGATCGGTTCAGCGGCTTAGACGCCCATAAGGGACAGACATACAAACATACAAATATACAAACATACAAATATACAAACATACAAACATACTTTCACTTTTATATAGATGTATAGATACTTATTTCAATCATTTAGTTATTTCTCATGAATTAATTATTTGTTCATATTTACATATTTATTTTGTTTGTAATTGTCGTGTGGCGTCGTCCCTGGTTTTTGTTCTGACCTCGAAGTAGGGATTGGAAATCGTTCGAAGGCATACCTTTTTGTGACGTGCCCCTAAACCATCCCAGTGGAGTTCCTTTAGGATAAGTGGGAGATTTATGATGGTCACTTACTAGAGGATTAATATGATTATCCCTTCACAGCCACATATGGTATTTTTGGAACATTTTCCCCAAATGTATTGAGGCAGGGAACTGAAAGAAAACAAATTCATAAAATTTTGTTATCATTATTAAGATCATTTTGTTGTAAAAAAAAAATGTTTTTAGTTAGTAAAAATGTCGATCGAATGCCTATCGAAAAAAAATGCAGATAAAAAATGCAGATCCATTGCAATATGAAGTCATGTTACTCAAGACTACCACTCATTTTTTATATTTATTTACAAAATTCATTTTGCCTATATAAAAAGTTTTAGGGGTGAATTTTGCAGTCTCTTCCCAAAACACTACAGATTTGAAAGCAACCGAAAGAGATGTCTAGGGCACCAATAATTTGTTTTGAGTTTGAATTTGATTGCAAGAGATTTCTGGGATACCTCCATATAATTCCGAAATAGATAAAATAATAACACTGGGCAACAAAATTAAACTTTTTTGACCTCGGTGAATGATTCCAATAAGGTTTGGGCTTTCCTGATTCCAAATTTGTTATCAGTTTTGCTCAATAACCCTCAGTTTCCAAGATATAGCGAAAAATAATAATTAAGCTTATGTGGCACGTGTGGTCCCAAGTTAAATGGAAATGTGAAGGGTTTTTGTAGAGATGTTTTCGTGTTGTCTTGTGTAATTGTTGTATTCAAAATTAATTTGGTTATCGGAGCTATCGAGTTGCATCCCATTTGCATAATCTCTCTCCTGCTCCGCTATTTTCAGACCTAGCAGGTTCTCCGAGGCAGAGCACGAGAGCTTACTATAGATTTAATTTGGGAGTTCCTGAGTTAAACAAGAAAGATAGTCGGTCAAGCCCGACTATAACATACTCTGTACCTGTGAAGTGCTGCCCATCACCGTTGCGACCGGTGCTGCCCATTATTGTTTGTTTTCCTTTTAACTCGAATATCGTTCATCCGATCTTTAAAATTACAGCGGATCGATAAAGAATCCCGAATACTAAATATGTCCAGAAACCTTCTATCTATAAAACTGTGGGAGATTTGACGTTTTTGCGATATTGCTGGGGCGGGAGGGGGCTTGGCCAAAATTGATATTAAACTTGATCTGCCTGCAAGTATGAGAAACATATGTTCCATACATGCCAAACCTATATCTCTTACCATCTCTGAGATCTGTTAGGTCATACGGACAGACGGACAGACAGACGGACGAATAGACTGACACTTTTGCACAAACTTAATATACTCTGTGTACCTCTGGTACAGAGTATAAAAAATTGTATTCAAGATAATCGCGTTTAAAGTATGATTTTGGTTCTCGACAAGCTAAAATGTAATGATTTTTTTTAAGCATTTGGTTATTAGCTATGACGGAAATATTTCATCCAAATCGGTTGATTGGTTCCGGATTGTTACTTACCGAGAATTGAATTAAAATGACTTAGAAAAAAGCCCATAACTCGAGATTCATTTACCCGTTTACAGCTTAATACAGTATATTCCTTGATACAAGACCAAATTTTGGGGAAGAAAATGCGAGAGCAAAAGGTAAGATCGGCCGTACTTTGATTTACCCTTTACTCTGTGCAATAATAGCCTCTCCTTATGTTAAAAGGACATAACATTATGTTAACATATAGCGCAAGCTGCTCTGAAAAGTATGGATCGTTTATAACTACCTTTAAACTCTGCCATTTATTATACGATCTTTATTTAATTTTTTGAAGCTATGATAAATATCAGAGCTCATCTTCAATAAGGAACAAAAATTCAAGCTTGAAAAATTCTTAAAAAATTATTTTCATAGCACTTAAATATGAATTGGTTACTTTTTCTTCTTTCCTACCCCTACCTATTTGGTTTCTAGCTGACCAACGTGATCATCGGCTTAAAAATAAATTTGATTCAAATTGAATTTTGATATGGTATCTAGCTAAAATTATTTATAAAAGTAAAAACATTAACTCAAGAACTTCCAAAAAGCACCTAGGATAATTTAAGAAAAACCGACGGGAAAGTAACGTAAAAGGCCAACTAGAGGTTTGGCAACCCACAAGAAAATTCCAAAGTGCTATTTCAGACCTGAGATTGCAAGACCTTAAATCAAAATTTCTTAACCCTGTATTGTAAATGATCAATTCCAAACTTTGAGCCTGAAAATTTTGGTTGGTTAGTGTATCAACAAAGGATATTTCGCATGGAAATATACATATGTGCTGGAACTCTAATGACTGGGCTGTGTCTAATCCCCAGCTGGTAAACCGCCATTATGCTAATCAATAGGCAGTTCTTTGCATACATTAGAGCGCGTTTAATGCTCCAATTGTAGCCACTTGGAAAGGCAACCAAAACGGCGTAACCCAAAACAACAACAAAAACGACAACTGTGCGCAATTAGCGGATTTGGGCAAACCAACAACAATGCCAGCGCTTTGGTGTTGTTGTTATGACCGTCGTTACTTGTTATTGCAGGCAATTAAAAGCGCACGCCCGACACCCTCACACACACACACACACACAGTGCATAAACTTTTGTTTGATAATGTTTAAGTGCCGCGCAAACAAATCAAAAAGCATATTGAAATTGGGTTAATGTGCAGAGAGAGGCTGCCGCTGCTGAGGCAGGGCTAAGGACATTGCGCTGCTGTTTGCTTTACGGGTTATAATCCGAAAATTAAGCGCGAGCTGAGCATTAAAATTTGCGACCCATTCGCGGGGGTTGCTGCCCATCGTCGTCGCCGGCGCTGACTGTTGTTTCAAGATAAAACTTCATGTGCGTTGGAAAAACAAAAGAGTGAGCGAGCCGGAGGGGGAGTGGTTGGATATTTGGCAGGAGCAGACGCAAACAGTGCGAGCTGTCGTTGTCTTATCGTCCTGGCAATATTCCAATGGCATATGTTACGCACATTTAAAACGTTTATACATATGCTGAATTTTCCGTATGGCCAGGACTCGGTTGTGTGTGGGAATCTCAGCTTGCTATACCTGTTCCTGCGACTCTCGACACCTTCTCACACTTAACACGCTCGACTCGAGCGAAATTCCTGACCAGCTACATGTGTTTGGTGGTTTTTTCCCGCCTGGTTATCAATTGGAAAGAATCGGAATTCCCCACTAGACGCTAGCGTGAGAACCGACCAGCGGGTTTTAGCATATATTTGGGCAAGCATACCTGGACCTGTGGAAGCGGTGCGGAAGCGCGCCTCACGCTGAGCAGCGCCGCTGCCGCAACACCCACGTAAGCAGCGGAAAGCAATGACGAACATTCAATGTGCCGTTAATTGCTTTATGGCATCTCTGCTATTTGGGCAGCGTGGGAAACTGCCTTACCTGTCCTGTTGGACAACGTCTACTTTCTCTCTCTCTCTCTTGCCATCTCTAGTTCAAGTTCAGTGTGAATGTTGTGTTTGTTTTAATTTTAAACTTTTTTATTGGTTTCAGATTGCTGTTTACCTTTAACAAGATTAAGGTCAAGTTGGGCATAGATCGGGGCTTTTATGTATTTGAAAAGTTTGAGTGTAAGTCGGAGTATTTTGTAAGATTTATCCACCTTCAAAGCTAACCAAATCTTTTTGCGCCATGCCGAGGCCTACTTATATAAGGGATATAGGGCTTTCCTCTTGATTAGAATGAATAATACAGGTTTTCATTTTTAGGCTAACGAGAAGAAGCAGACGTTCCTTATATATTTGCAGGCGCTTTTCCCTCAGCATTTCTGATTCAACGAATATTTGCATAAGCTTGTGTTGAACAAGGTTTTTTCAAATTTCTAGTTCCTGCAGCCCCATTAAGTAACCTGTTCAAAGCAAGTTGGTTTCTACGTAAACTGAGCTGAACAACGATCACAAAAAACCAAAACTAAAATTTGAGATACCATTATTTTGATTTATATATGAAAAATACGAATTTTTCTAAGAAAATCCATATTTTCCCCAATATCGAAAAATGCTTAAAATTTGGCTGCCAATTGAAGAAATCGCCTAAGTCGTAGTATGAGTTCGAAAGGGAAAAAACAGAAGTAATTTCTTTAAGTAGCAAAGCCTATTTTCAATTTTTTAGAGACTTTGAAGCCGTTTGAGATGACGTTGCGAAGTTTAACACTAATAAACTAGGCTTAAGCGACTATAGATTGAAGGATAAAGTAGTTTAGTGTATTAGAAGCTTCCTCCTTACCACAATTAAGTCCGAGCATTTTTACCAATTCGTTAAAATTAGCCGAAAACAGGAGACGATTTGATTAATGGTTCGGTTCGAGAGGCTTAGGATCCGGTTCGCAAGCCGAACGTTAAACTTCACGATGTGCTCGACACTCCGGACCATAGCACCTGCAGATTCGTAGAAGTTTGCAGCCTTGGTTTCAAGAGACGTTTGTCAGCGTTTGACTTCTCATTGACATTGACAGTGCTCCCGAATACCTTGTATTCATATATCAGCTGCAACTGAACAAGCTGTGTACGTGTTCGTCCCCTTGCATTCCACTGCCGTCTTTATATCTGTTGAATCAAAATCTTACTACATTTACACTTTCTGCTGAGAACCAATTGACAACCAACTGTATTTGTACTCCCGACTACTGAGACTACAGCCATTTCTTATTACATACTAGGTCCAAATGGAAAAATCTGCCATACACATTTTAAAGCTACCGATCGGAAGCCTTTAACCAACAAAGGCCAGGTGGCGAGTCGAATAAGTCTCTTGACAGATGCAATACCAGAGCCGGAGCGTGAACCGGCGCGTGAACCGAACATCATTCGACATAAAGCATAGGTTACAGTAGGCTGCAAGTGTACCCCACTGCCAGTCTAAGGGTTAAACACAGAAAATGTTACCGTTTTACTCACTCTCATGAAATTAGTAGGCTACACTCATTTGTCAACATACAATAAGGGAGAGATTTTACGGACGGGACCACCTTATACTAATTTCATCATGGTTTAAGATATTGAAAAAGTAATAGTTTCGATATTCTTACAAAATGAGTCTACATAGCTTTGAAATTAATCATATTTGTATACTCTTTATTAAAGGTATACAGAGAATACACAGAAAAAAATACTCTTAAATCATTCCGAAACGGGATTGAAAACAGGATAATCCCGGAGTGATCCTGTTTTTTGGTATTGAATTAAAGATTCGTGGTACAAATCACTCATTTTTTTCGGCTCGGCTCAAGAATTTACGGGAATACACTGTTTTCAATCTGTTTAGGATTCTTGATCAGCTTCAACAGTCGATGCGATATAGCCATATAGGCTCGGCTCAAGAATATACAAGATTACTCTGTTTTCAATCTCTTTCGGATTGATTTTTTTGTGTTTTAAGTTTGTGCAAAAGTATGTAACAGTCAGAATAAAGCATTTCCGACCATATAAAATATATATGGCGCGTTCTAAGCTAAAAAAAAATATTTTCTGAGATGCTATCTTCGAATTGGATGAAAATTGGACCAAAGGAAGCTTATTATGAGGAAGATTAACCCCAAGATTTGAGCTTTATTGGAACTCTTTGGCGGAAGTTCTGCGCTTTAAAAGGTCAAATTTTGAATTATTACAAATTTTAAGTAACTCGAAAACGGGTTAAGATTGAGCTTTCCGTTTTTTTTTTGATTGTGCAGTCAAAAGCCCTTCTGAAAATAATTTTGAAAAATTTTTTTTTCCAACAGTTCTTTGCAAAAAAATTGATTTCTTCAAAAAACTGAGCCTAGCAAAACAGACCCATCTTTTAAAAATTTTGAAAAAAATATATGTAATAGGCGCATCTTTTTCAAACACTTTGAGTGGCGGTACATGTCGGCAGCTTGAAAATTTAAGAAGTACTGGCCATTTTTGTCATGTAATCTCAAAAAATCAATGTGGAAAATTGGGAAAAAGTTGGTAGTAAATTTTATTTTTGGTTCTTAATTTGCCCAAATATCTTTTTATGCTATTGAATTGAATTTAGGACCCAGAAAAGAACGCGTTGGCTTTAAAGCTAACAGAAACCGATCTATCAAAGAAATTTAATAGGGTTGACCTCCAACCATATTCAAAATCTACTAATTTTGAACACTTATCTAGCGATGTTGTTAAAAGCGACCCCTAACCTCTCTTGACTTGCAGCGCTACAGCTTCCAAACAATTCAACTCCGTAAAACAGAGATGGTATTAGATATGCTTTTGCAATTAAGAGTCGTAAGCTGGTCGGTATCAATTTTTGTGTCAGATATAGCTGCCTGAGCATGAAATACGTTCGACCTGTTGTTTTATATGTGATCTTGCCATGCTAGTGTGCTGTTTAATGTTATGCCCAAGTTGTCTGCCTTTTCAACATAATCAATTTGGCTGTTGCCAATCTGAACCTTATTTAGTCCATTATCATTTATTACTTTTTTGTAAATTATCATTCATTTGGTTTTTTTAGGGCTTAATAATAGACCATTATTTTTTGACCTGGAGTTAATAACAGAAAGCTCACTATTTGTTACAATAACACACTCCGAAATATAATATTATGGGTTAAACAATATTAATGAACTTTAGGCTCGAACCAAATTCCAACCCAAAACAGTTGGCATAGCGGGCCTATATTTTTAAATTTTGCATTTTCATTTTGGCTAAGATGACTTTACTTTGAACTGTAATTTTAGAACGAATCTTATAACTTAAACCATAATTAACAGCGAGATGCCAAACTGTTTGGTGGGATAGACAGTTATCTAGGAATCAATTGGACCAATTATCTTTTCCAATAGGAAAGTGAAATCTCTTGTAGTTTTGGACACCGACGACGATTTGCAAAATCTCTAGAGATTTCCTGGACACCCCCGACTAAGGCCTCTTTTCGGACCTTACTTTTTTATAAAGGTGTCCGACTTCGACCATATAAAACTAATAAATACAATATTTGGAGGCATTTCAAATAAAAACAAAAATGTTTTGCTTTCACACAATTCAACAAAGTTTTTTTTTAAATAGTATAAATTCTCGTGTGAGAAAAACTTTTTTGTTTTTAATGCGAGCATCTTCAAACAGGCCAGATATAAATATTTTTTGCTTCAGCACAATTTGGCCGACTCTGATGAATATATTAAACAAAACTGGTCACAGAAGAGGCGTCATCTATTGGTTAGCTTTGGAAATTACTCAGCTACCATTGTTCAAAGCGAAAATTAAATTATTGTATTAACCCATTTTATTCGTGCTGCAAGGGCATAAAAACTTCGGCCGAGCCAAAGTGAACTCTCTTTTTTTCTCACTAATACTAGTTGTTCGACCGATTATTCTTATGACATTTATATGTTGTAGCACAGTGCACCACAAAATTTTGATCCCAATGAGACCCACCAATTTTGAAAGCTACTAGTAGTAGTAGAAAAACTCTGGCTGGATTTGGTCTGATTGGCTAAGGTTTTTTGTAAAAGACTTCTGAAGTTTTCATAAGAAAATTTCCTATTTTGAAATATTCTGGTCTATATCTCATAAGCTATTTGGAGATACGGCCATGGCATTTAAGCCCACTTCTTTAGCAATCATTTTCTGTGTTGATCAAGGATATTCGTATCATAATCTGTAGTACACGAAGAAGTCTGCGAGATTGGTGCAACGCATTTTGAATACCGCCCAAAAAAAGGCTCGAGTGCACTTTTCCCATTATTTCCTAAATAATTTCGAAAATTGGCAGTCTAGCAACTTTAATAAAGTCGTTACTGGTGACGAAGATTGGTTCTATAAGTGCGATCCGAAAACCAAACAGCAGTCCATGATATGGAGCAAACCCACCCATAAAAGCTAAGCAAAAAAGTCAGCAACAAAAGTGATGATTTCAATTTATTTCACCAGATCAAAAGTTGTAACTGCTATTTTCCAGTAAAAAGGTCAGACTGCTTAATGGTATACCGAAAACTGCTTGCCAAAAGTTTTAAAAAATTTGTTGGAAAACCGAAAGGAAAAGGAATTGCTACGAATTGCTCATGATAACGCGCCTGCTCACACCGCTGAAACAACAAGTAACTTCATTGCTCTCTCTGGCATCGAAGAAATACGTCCAACACCATACTCTCCAGATCTAGCACCTTGTGGTTTCTGGTTATATCCAAAAATTAAAAAAAAGTTGAGGGGAAAGGTCTTTAATACCAACGCGCAGATAATTGATGCGGTAAATGCTGAACTTGAAAAACTAGATTTTTGAGACTGTTTTGAAAATGGAGATTTTAAAGAGAGGATTTAAAAATGTCGCAGATTAAGAATATATGCACAAACATATTATTTGATTTTTATACACTTGAAAAGTGTATTATAATTTTGCCCAAAAGTTTGGAACGCATGATCAGCATGACGAGCTTAGTCGATTGAGCTTTGTCCGTCTGTCTGTCTGTCCGTCCGTCTGTTTCTACCCAAACTAGTCTCTCAGTTTTGAAGCATGAAAATTGGCACAGAGTCATATTTTAGCTGGGAACCGCGAAAATCGGATGGTCACTTCTTGTAGCTGCCATCAAATTTGTTTTTTTTTTGTTTTTTTATTTAATATATCAGCGACACACGTCATTAAGCTTATAAACTAAGTCATTGGTCATAAAATAAAGTCAGTGGTCACAAGAGTTTCAAGTGTATTTAAACTTCGGCTCTGACGAAGTTAACTTTGCTTTCTCGTTTTTTTTCTAGTCAACTTTCCAAACTTTTGTTAGTCCCCACGTACATATATGTACTTGCAGGCGGCCGGGTGTGGCTCAGCGGCCAGTGTGTGCGATCGCTGTGGAAGAGATCGTGGGTTCGATCCCGCCTCGGAACATCTAATGAAAAGTTTTTTCATTGAAGAACTTACACGCCCGGTCACCTTCACAGCTGTTGGCGCCAGCTTTTGAAGTAATTAGCCATGAAAAAGATTTTCCAACTGACCATCGGATTCGGCGTTAAACTGTAGGTCCTTGTCTCTTGTGCGAAGAGTTAGAAGCAGACAAGCCAAGAGATTGAGAGAAGCTCGGCTTTGGCCCTTTGGGGCTGTGTCAAGCCATTTTACATACTTGCAGGCTAATATATTTTATTTTAAATTTATGCCACTCCGCCTCAATTGGAAAAAAACGACATATCTCGCAAAGTTTTAAAGATAGATTGTTCGTCGAGGATGTTCAGGATTACTAATCGATAGAATGGTAAAGATCGGATGAACAATAGTCAAGTTATGAGCAAATAAAACTTCGCTGTCGCAGCGCTATTTTGGCTGGTTGTGGCTCAGCGGCTAGTGTGTGCGCCCGCAGTGCACGAGGTCGTGGGTTCGATCCCGCATTGGGAAGTCTAATGAAAAAGTTTTTTCTTTGAAAACACCAGGTCACCTTCACTAGCTGATGGCTCCTGCCGTTCGGATTCGGCGTTTAATAGAAGCACACAACCCAAGTGATTTAGAGGAGCTCGGCTTTGTCCCTTTGGACTGTGTCAAGCCAAATATTAATTATTTACTTCAACAGGAAAATACATACTAAATATTACAGTCGGACTTGACCGTCTTTTATATTTGTTTTGATGTGTCCAAGTACATCCTTATATATTCGCAGCAAAACTTTCGTACTAGAATTTTTGATAAACACCAGCTACAATATATCCTAAGCATTTTTGACCCACTTAACGCCCATAAACTATCATTAGTGGACTCTCACACCACAACCTCAATCATATGTACAATTGCTCGTCTGTTATTTTGCCTTTTGGCAGTCTACAAATCGCCACCCTTCTCTTTCCGGTTCTCCGCTCTGCAACGCCTAAATGTTTTGCTGCACGCGTCCACGGGTCGCAACATTTGTAATATCGCCGGCCCAAAAGAATACGCCTCGACACCGCCGCATAACAAAAGTCTCTTTTTCTCCATGTTTTTGTGTTACGACAATGAACGACCTCGGCGGCACTTCAGACGCGCATGTTGTCACATTTGAGTTGCGGATTAGCGACGATGCTCTTTAGGATTATGATCATTTAGCAAATCTGTTGCTCCTGTGTGTGTACCTCGTGTGCGTGGCGGATGCTTGCCATTCGGCCCAGCCGGGCGACTTTTGACAAATGTCCCATTTCTGGATTCCCTAAATTGGAATATTTATCATGGTATTTATGGCGGGCGTAATTCATTCGCTTAGAACAACAGTTTGGCACTACGTGACCTATGTCAATAAACTTGTAATTACGTGCAAATTCTTTGGCTGCCAATGTAGGTAAATGGCCAAGTCGTTTACGTTTCCCAAAAAAGGCAGCAGGAGACCATGGCATGGATTTGCCAAAACTGCGCCAAAATCACGTTCGAAACTATTTTATCAATGGAAAGACGACAATGTCCCATATAGGTGGGTCATCCTGGTATGGCTGTATATATGTATATGTGTACATTGTACATAGGGTAGTGGAATGCTCACAAAGGTGGCCATTCATCCATATAAAAGTCAAACTCCTGTGGTTAGCAAAAGTCAACCTGTTGAGTGTGGGAATTTGCCAAGACAAACAGGCGCTCACACACATACACCCATACAAAGAGAGTGATGCCGTTTCCGGTTTCCATTGAGGATCTAGGAAAATTGGTAACATTGCAAAAAGTCAATTGGCCAGCAGGTATATTCAATTTTCCGACTGCTGGCCAATGGCAGGTTGTGCGTCTTTTTTCTGTGCCAGGTAGTTGGGAAACCATTAAAACTGCCTGTGCAGGCAGAAAACAGCTCAGTTGCCGACAGGTGATCGTCAGGACATGAGCGAGTGCTAGGGGCTGAAAAAGTAGATTCTTCTTATATAAATAACCAACATGACGAACCAACGCAAAGTGCGCAAGGATTGCTATGAGAGCAGACTGCATGGTTCGTGCTCATAGTCTAGAGAAAGTCCCACCGTCGAGAAACCCACTAAACTGAGTTGCGCTTTTCTTTTGTGATATTTGCAGATATTGCCAAAACGTGTGCCATGAAGGAGAAAAGCAAAAATGCGGCACGCACACGACGTGAAAAGGAAAACACGGAATTTTGCGAATTGGCCAAATTATTGCCACTGCCAGCGGCGATTACATCACAACTGGACAAGGCCTCCGTCATACGCCTGACCACCTCGTATCTAAAAATGCGCCAAGTGTTTCCCGATGGTAAGTTTCCTGATCTCTTTCAGCAGCAATTAATTGTCGCTCAATTTGCTCCCTTTGGCTTTTCATCTTTCGGCCGGTCGTGTGAATTACTCTTGCGGCTATGTCAAATGATGTGGAATGTTTGACAGCCACGCGACTGCCACGCTCATTACGAGCTTGCACTCGCCTATCCTCGCAGCGGGACATTTTCCTTTGTTATTTCGACCAGCTTCGTCCTGGCAAGTAAACAACACGACATAACAAAATTTTCAAGTTTAAAAGGCGATGGTTTGTTCCAAGCATATGTTCGCCACGACAGAGTCGGGGAAAACCACTCAACAATGGGCAGACAATAAACAGCAGAGCTGTCGGGCTGTCTGTGGGGTCGCAGGAGCGGCTGAAGGAAAACACAATGGCGGCTGTTGTTTCACTCAAAAAGCAACGAGCAGCGAGACACTGGAAGTGGGTTGACAGTGGGTGGGCGGGCGCTGCGGTGGGTTGGGTGGGTGTGGGAGATTTTCTGCTGACGATGAGGGTTGCACAACCAGGCTGGGGGTGGGACGATCCATTGTGGCAGGCGTTTTTGTGCTTTTCTTTTGCTGGCTTTATTGAAATAATTATTTTAATAATAGGCAACAAACAACAACGGACAAGGCAAGGAAGTACCAAAGTATGTACAAGGAATACGTATAGACGACAACACAATACATGGGACAAGTACGAGTAAATGGACTACTTGGCCAGGGGCTGGGGTTAGATGCTGGGCTGTGAATGGGCCACCTACCGTGCGGATGACTTTAATTGGGAATAATATTTAGACGTCAGCAGTGGCAAGTGGGGCGTGTGTTGGGCAACCTATCGAATGCCCTGGTGCGAGTACATATACTTGTTTAGATGCTGTGGGAACTTGGCGAATTAAGAAATATGGACTGGCAGTGCAAATTTGGCTTCGGCTCACTTAGGTTTTCACTTGCTTTCGAGAGTTTTCTGATAAGTATATTGTGTTTTTCCGGCTCAAGCTCAAAGATGATTATTTTAGCTGGCCATCTGTGAAGCTATTTCGAGGACCTTCGGCCTTTTCCACTAGATAGTTTATGACGTTTGAATAAAACCAAAACAACAACTTTAGAACTTTAGAACCAGTTTCTAAGATTTTCGAACCCAAAGTTTTGGTTTACAACATCTTTGGTAGTTTAAAAATGGAAAAAAATCGGTCAAGCCCGACTATAACATAATTTGTACCTCCCAAAGTTTTTGTTAAGCTGTGTGAATGGCAGCCCATCGCCGTGTGGCTGGTGCTGCCCAACATAGTTGTTCGTTTTCCGTATAACTCGACTATCGTTCATCCGATCTTTACCAACCCTAGTACAGAAGTAGGCTAGATCTCATATAAGTTTTTTGATACCCAGCTCACAGTAAACTGAAGTCTTGTTCACCCATTTCATATGAGATCTCGACAAGTGAAAATCCAACTATAGACTTAGGCCCATATGCAAACGTATGATAAACATATGTGTCCGAATATAACAAAAACAAATGATCGATAATCGAATGTACACAGCCAGCGAAAATTCAAAATCCACCTTTTCCTTTGAACACACCTCGTATATCAAGTTTTTGCAAAAGTATGTAAGAAGGAAGAATCTCCGACCTTATAATGATCTTGATCAGCATCAATAGCCAAGTCGGTATAGCCATGTCCGTCTGTCTGTCCGAATGATCGCACCTCTTATACGTGCAGGCAGATGAAGTATATTTTCAATTTTTTCCAAGCCCCCTTCCGCCCCCGCAAATCGGAAAAAACCTTAATCGGGATTATTTATCGATCCGCCAAAGGAATGGAAACGATCAGATGGGCGATAGTCGAGTTATAAGAAAAACAAACAATTATGGGCAGCACCGGTCGCAACGGTGATAACTTTCTTTCTTGTTTAAATTGAACTTTTTTCTAAAAAGATGACGTCCGGTTCGGCTTCATGTTTGGGAAGTTATAAATTGAGGGTATCAAGAAACCCGAACCGAATCGATTCCCAAGGGTTTGGTTCAAGACGTGTTTGCAGCCTTATTTAAGGCTTATTTTCAGATGAACTAATAAATATTTTCGTCACAGAACTTCATATGAAAAGTTTCACTTTTGAACAAACTTGCAAGCTGAATGCTTTTGAACAAGTGTCTAATGCATACAAATTCTTGTGTAGAAAATAATGTTTTTGTCATCTGAGAGAAGGCCTTTAAAATAAAACTTTGGCTTATTTGCTCAAAAAGATAACTATTGGCTTTATTCGATTGCACCGATAATATACTGCTTTTAAGGTCAAAAGTCTTCAAAATTTAGTCGACTTTCGGGAAATGCAATGAGGAAACAAAGACACTCAGATATGCAACTTGTTAAATTCTTGAAAGTTCCTTAAACTTCAAATTTGCGCTTAATTATTTCCGGTGTGAAAGTCTCAATTGAACTAACTGGGGGCGCTTGACAAGCTGTTCCATAATTTATGACTGATATCAACAATAACGGAGTCGATAATGACTCATTGTTCGTTTTCTTCGTTCGATATGCGATATTATTCATTCCTATAATTTAACAAAAAATTGATAATTTCCAACTTGGATCATAAAGGTTCAAAGTCAGATCGAAGAATGAACTTTTTACTCCGAATTTGATCCTCTTCAGCAGAGAACCTTCTTTAGCTAAAAACTTAACTATCATTTATCCGATTTCTACAAATCGATGAATGATCTTGATTACTAAATTTGATTAGAAGGTACGAACCAATTATCCATAAAACTTTAGAAGATATGACGTTTATACTAATCTGCGGCGGGCAGAGGGGGCGTGGCGAAAATTGAAAATAAAATCTATCTGCCTGCAATTATAAGAAGCTTATGTCCCACACTTGTCGAACCTCTATCTCTTACTATCTCTGCGATCTGTTTGTTCACACCGACAGACAGTCGGACATGGCAATATCGACTTGGCTGTTTATGCTGATCAAGAATATATATACTTTATGGGGTCGGAGATGCTTCCTTCTGCCTGTTACATACATTTGCACGAACTTAGTATACCTTATTTACTCTTCGAGTAACGGGTATAAAAACAGCCCGAGTGTAGGCATTTCAGCGGCGATTCCGGAGCAAACGTTCCAGTTTCGTATTAAGTCTTACAACTTTATTTGTGAATTGGCAAATATATCTTCGGTCACTAAATCTGCTTTAGATAGTAAAATGTGAAATGGCTTGACACAGCCCCCAAAAGGTCAAAGCAGCGCTCCTCTCAACCTCTTGGCTTGTGCGCTTCCAGTTTTCGCACATAAGAAAGGGACCTACAGTTTAGCGCCAAATCCGATGGGCAGTTTAAGAATCTTTTTCATGGCTAATTACTACAAAGCTGGCGCCAACAGCAGAGAGGAGTGACCGGGTGTGTAAGTTTATTCAAAGAAAAAATTTTTTATTAGATGTTCCGAGGCGGGATCGAACCCACAGCCTCTTGCACAGCGTTCGCGCATACTAGCCGCTGAGCCACACCCGGGCTTTAGATAGTTTAACGATTTATAGTCGACTGCTCAAAGACAAGCGGACTAAAATAGTTAAATAATTATAATTTCTTACGACACAATATAGTACCCGCAGGTATGATTGTCCCTTTACAAATAAACTTAAGTAATTATGATTCGAAATTCTTACTTTTTTGCGGAAATCGCCATAAAAATGTGAAACATACCCGATAAATTCAAATTAGCAAAAATCTAATTTTAATTCCTTTATCCTATAGGACTCGGCGAAGCCTGGGGCTCCTCACCGGCCATGCAACGAGGGGCCACCATCAAGGAACTGGGCTCACATTTGTTACAAACGCTGGACGGCTTCATCTTTGTGGTGGCGCCCGATGGCAAAATTATGTACATCTCAGAGACTGCTTCGGTGCACTTGGGCCTTAGTCAGGTGAGTGTTGTTGCACTTAGAAAATTGATCGTAGGGAATTTGATCAATTTTTTCAATTTGAGAAGAGTTGTAGTGGCGTCGCTAGATCTACATTTCTTTGCCATAAACAAAGATATTTAAAAATCATGTAAATCCTGACTAAAGGCTTAAAATTTGTATTTTTTGTTTTATTTTTTTTTGTCCTAAGAAAACTTAAAATCACTCAAAACCCTTAATTCAAATTGTAACACAAAAAATTCTTTTGATTTGGAGTTTTTTTTTCTCATTTTCTTAAAATTAACCCAGTTTTCTTATTGAGCTAAATTTCTTAAATAAGGAAATGCAATTTTTTAGAGTGTGTTGCCTTTTTGATTTATGCGCATAAATTTTTTGACTTGTCCTTTTGTGTCCTGGCCACTTGCATTTGCAAGTCAAGAGGCGGGATGAAGTGTTTGCCTCAAATGGCGCATGGATAGAAATTTGCATTTCCACATTCACTAATTGGCACTTGCTAGTGCTTGTACTGGGTCTAATTTGTACGACTTCTCTTATTTTGCAGGTGGAGCTGACAGGGAATTCCATATTCGAGTACATACACAGTTACGATCAGGATGAGATGAGCGCCATATTGTCGCTGCATCCGCATATGCATCAGCATCCAGTGAGTAAACAGCTAAGAGCTTCAGCTTAAATTTCCTGTCTATTTCTCTTCCACTCTTTTGGCGTCTCTTTCTCTATCTCCCATTTCCCTCGCACAATTTGTACTCACGCCACAGGCTGCCTTTCTCAACTCCCTACAGCTCGCACAGACGCAGACGCCCATTGGCAGTCCGAATGGCGTACAGCATCCGTCGGCCTATGGCCATGATCGCGGCTCACACACCATTGAAATCGAGAAGACCTTTTTCCTGCGTATGAAGTGCGTTCTGGCCAAACGGAATGCGGGCCTCACCACCTCCGGCTTTAAGGTTAGTTTGAGCATTTCTATAATCGAGCTGATCATTAAAAATTGTGGCTTCTGTTCCTTAGGTAATACACTGCTCGGGCTATTTGAAAGCGCGCATATATCCCGAATGTGGTGATGGCCAAGGAAGTTTTATACAAAATCTAGGCCTAGTGGCTGTCGGACACTCGCTGCCTTCCTCTGCCATTACGGAGATCAAGCTACATACGAATATGTTTATGTTTCGGGCCAAACTGGACATGAAGTTGATCTTCTTCGATGCTCGGTAAGCTAAGGTCTATTAGTAACAATTTTGTAAGTCAACGCCAATAAGGCGTTGGCCCTGAAAATAGGCCAGTGTGATTCAATTTGGGCTAGAACAAATGGTTTTTTTTCAAGTACGGTTGCTTGAATTCCGAAACACTTGATTTTAGACTCTGCTCGGAGTGGGGGAAAGAACATGACCCCTCGCAGTTCTATGGTATCGAATTTATATATTTTCCTTTTTTGTTTTCCGTACATTTAACACTAGACAAATATTTAAACGGGCAGTTTCATTTGCCACTCTCAAAAAGGAAAGAACAGTCCCCTGCTTAAAAAATTCAGCAACCTCCCCTCCAAAGATGAGGTTGGCGAACAAAAAAAAATAAGATAAAAAAATATGTAAGCAAGACGAGGCGACAGGACAAAAGGGAAAACAAATCATTTCCCTCTTGAGCTTGATTTTGTCTGTGTGTGTGGGTAAGTGCCTCCAGCCCAAGCCCAGTACCAGCCCACTTTGTCTGACATTATTGTCACTCAATTACCCTTATGATGTTGCCATGACGCGACAGCATATTGCTGTCCCACTCGGTCCTCTTTTATGGGGTCGTCTATAGAACAACCCCAAAGTGGAAAACAGCCCTTTTTCTTGCTTTCTTTTCTGCATAATTGAATTGGAGTTGACAAAAGTAAACCAGCAAAACACAACACCAATGCCCATTCATTGTTTAAATAAGCGAGTCTCGAGGACGGAGTGCATAACCCCAAACCATTACCACCAACTGATGTTCTGTTTATTTGCTTGCAGCGTATCGCAGCTCACCGGCTACGAGCCGCAGGACCTTATCGAGAAGACGCTTTATCAGTACATCCATGCCGCGGACATTATGGCCATGCGCTGCTCCCATCAAATCCGTAAGAAAACACCGCCACAAGCCGGCAGGCGGCACTAAGCTCTACTCACACTTCCTATTCTCTTCCTGCCCCGTTTAGTGCTGTACAAAGGACAAGTTACCACCAAATACTATCGTTTCCTTACCAAGGGCGGCGGCTGGGTCTGGGTCCAATCCTATGCTACTCTGGTGCATAATTCGCGGTCCTCGCGCGAAGTCTTTATTGTGAGTGTCAACTATGTGCTGAGCGAACGAGAGGTCAAAGACTTGGTGCTAAACGAGATTCAGACTGGTGTGGTGAAGCGAGAGCCCATCTCACCGGCGGCTCAGGCAGCAGCGGCGGCCGCAGCTGCTTCTGCCGCGAGTAATGTGATTCCCACATGTGCGGCAGTGGCTCAGCCGGCTCCCAGTACGCCGGCCAGTCTGCCGCTAAGTGCCAGTCCCAAGCTGGATCCATACTTTGAGCCTGAACTGCCGCTTTCCGTACAGCCGCAGCCACCAAATGCAGTTACTCCGGTGCCAGCCAGCAACAACAACAACGGCAGTTGGCACCATCATCCGCTCCAACAGCAGAGCGCCGGCATGGAACACGACAGCCTCAGTTATACGCAGCTTTATCCACCGTTGAATGATTTGGTGGTGAGCTCCAGCAGCAGCGTGGGCGGTGGCACTGCCTCCAGTGCTGGAGGCGGTTCTAGTGCGTCGGCCTCATCGTCTGGCGTTTACTCGACGGAAATGCAGTATCCGGATACCACTACTGGCACGCTGTATTACAACAACAACAACCACTACTACTATGACTACGATGCCACCGTGGATGTGGCCACATCCATGATCCGCCCCTTCTCGGCCAACTCGAACAGTTGCTCGAGTAGTTCGGAAAGCGATCGCCAGCTGTCCACGGGCAATGCCTCGATTGTGAATGGCACTTCGCCATCGCAAACCACCTACAGCGATCTGAGTCACACCTTCGAGCTGAGCTATTTCTCGGACAACAGTTCGCAGCAACAGCAGCAGCAGCATCTGATGGATCAGCAACACTTACAGCAGCAACAGCACCAATTTCAACATCAGCAACAGCAGCAGCAGTACGGAATGCCCCATCAGCAACAGCAGCAGCAGCAGCGGGTTGTTAGTGACTTTGCCGAGAGCTTCAAGAGTGTGAACGCGGCAGCTGCTGCCGCTGCTGTGGCTGCCACGCCCCATTACACCAGCGTCATAGTGGAGCCCCAACATTATATACCCAACGATTTCGTGCATTAGCAGCAGCTAGTTGTTGCTTCTGTTGTTGTTGTTGTTTGTAAAACAAGCCCCCTGAGTTGTTGCAATGTTATCGATCTATCGAATTATGCTATTCACCCGTCGGATATGCGTCTCAGTTCAAAATTGTAATATGTGGCTGAGCCACAAAATAAGAAAAAATAATACACAAACACAGAGGAAAAGCAAAATTGTTGCATTTCCTTGCTTCTCAATTATTTATTACCGTTTCTGCCCCATTCTATTGGCTTTCTATTTTCATGAGGCGCGCTTGAAAATTGCAAAATAAATCACTGTTAACAAATGCAGAAGCAAATACAAATTCTATAATAAACTCTAGCCTTAAGTCCTAGCTGTAACTTAACACAATTGCACATACATTTATATATACGAGTACATATAAATATAGGATCTTAATAAACAAGCATACAAGCACTACAGTTACTTTCGTTTATGTATATATGCAACCATGTGTAAATAGTGCAGGATCCCGCTCACTATGCAGATACCGAAAATATGATCTTCATAAGTAAAGTAAATAATTGTAAATGTAAACTTAATTCTAATCATAAATTTTTCTAATTTGAATAAACAAATTATTATGTGGGTGAACAATAAAAAGGAAATTTAGCATTTTATTGTTTTGATAACGTTTTTGATTTAGTTATGTATTTTTTTATGTAGTTAAAAGTGTTGCATTTTAAATAAAATGTTCATTGATTTGGTCAACTGTTTTTTTTAACATTTTTTTATGATTGAATAGAATGACTTTAATGTAAAAGTATCAAACTGATAGAGCTGAGCTTCAAGTTTGACAACCGTATGATGTTCAGTGTGTATTTTTGAACCAGTTATAGGATCTGTTCACGGTGAATCCAAGGTCTCATTTCAAACGAATCAGTCTAAACAATATTAATTAAACAACTTATTCTAAATTTCCGCCTTGTGCCTTCTATCAACGCCTTGTGCCTTCTATCAACGCCGAAGTCTCTCTGGCCACTTATCGATCGCAGTGCGCACCTCATGCAAGTTGAAATTGTACTCTGCTCGGATGAGGGCGCGCTTCAAAGGCTCAATATTTGGGTGTCAAGAACGGACGACAGTTTGTAGTCTAATGAATTCAGGTCTGGACTACCAGCAGGCCAATCTTCCATAGAAATGAAGTTCGGTACATGGTTTTCCAGCCAGGTTTAATACATTTTTGCCTTGTGAGCTGGAGCGGAGTCTTGTTGAAAGGTTCGCGGCTTGTTTGTAAACAATGTAGTGTTGAATGGCTTCACAAATTTTTTTTCAAATCGTCGAATTGATCCACTTTTGCCGAAGTTTTGACTCCTTTTTCAAAAAATGGAGTTTGGTCACGCCATCATAGGCGACTCCCCACCAAACCATCACATAAGCCGGATAATAACCTCTCTGAACTTTCGGAATAAGTTCGGACGCTTGTTTTGATGACACAGCATACACTCTATCGTTCTGTTTGTTGAACGATTCCACTATGGTGAAAATTTTCTCGTCAGTAAACAGAACTCGTCTGTGGGCATTGTTGGCGCACTGTCGACGCAATGTTTTTGTTTCAATGCTGTTGTGAGCAAGTGACCGGTGTGTCCATAACATCTAAAAGCGCGTTGAAATGTAAAAGGTGTAAATGCAGTACATTTGGGAATAAATGGTCTATTATTTGAATTCCGCGCCCAAAAAAACATAAGGAACGATTGCTATCTTCTCTAGTTAAAAAGTTGCCATTGTTTTTGAAAACTTGTGTAATTTCATTTTCGATTCGAACAATGCTAGCTGAGTGTTCTCCACAGGTGACCAATAGATGGCTCCTATCCTGTGACCAGTTTTTATACCCGTTACTCGTTACTCGTATACTAAAGTCGTGCAAATGTATGTAACAGGCAGAAGGAAGCATCTCCGACCCCATAAAGTATATATATTCTTGATCAGCATCAAAAGGCGAGTCGATATAGCTATGCCCGTCTGTCTGAATGAAATCTCGGAGACTAGAAGAGCTAGATCCACCAAATTACTCCTATTGTCCCTACGCAAATCAAGTTAATTTCAAATTTTGTACACGCATTGGACTGAATCGTCTATGCATTGGACTGGGAGCCTTATAGTGCACATGCTGCAGGAGGATTGGCCGTGTACTATTGAGGAGGTGATCAATACGTTCCAGCAGCAGCGTATTAGAAATGTCAGTGCAGATGTGCAGCTCTGGATCATACTGCAGACCATACCGGAGGAGTCACAACTCATTCACACCTCGGTGAAGCGAGTCATCTCGAGGGCAGAACTGGGGTGCCGGTGGTGTTGCGAGACGTATCTAAAGCTGCAAATGGGACTCAGTGAATGGGACGCGGAGACCTACATCAATGTAATACGAACTGTCAAATGTGTGGTCACCTAGATTAGGAACATTGGCTACTCCATTGAGGGCTGCATCGGCATTATTGCCGTTTTCCTGGAGGTCGCCAACATGTGCTTTTGGCCCTGTGTACGTTTGAAAGATGGTTGTATGTCCGCCATTTGAGGTATGTTGTCGCAAGCCCGGCCCGGTACACAACGAACTCGATTATCCGATGGCCAGAGCCAGAGCATCTACTGATTAGGACTTCTGTTTTGCTAACATCCAAATTTTAACAGCAGTTATTTTCCAAACTTACGTTGGCAGTTGGCTCATCCCTGGCCACTGCTTTGGTCGCTCGGGACATCCTGAAATGATCCTTCGGCCGTGTACCCGGGGTAGCATTTTTTTTGAAGAGGCGGCTTTCCAAGCTTTGCTGCTCAGCAACAACAAAGCCTTCTGATAATTCATTTATTAAAAACAAAGTCGTTTTCATAGTCATTTTGTTTTACTTATCACAAAATTAATTGTTTGTTTATCTCAAGTCAGCAGTGTGCTATCGATAACAATCAAAAATCAAATCCATTTAACAAATAAATACTTCGATGGATTCACATCTAACAAAATCACGAAAATAAGCAATTGCACATCTTGGCCGTTCACCTGCACAATCTAACAAAATTAGTCGATTTTTGTTCATCTATTTATGCTGGTGAACGCAACCAATATTTCTATCTGGCCAGTTTAAAGACGCTATCATTTAAAACAAAAAAGTTCTTCTCACTTGAACTAGTTTTTCGACCGATCGTTCCTATGGCAGCTATAAGCTATAGTCATCCGATTTCGACCAAACTTAGTGAAATCATGGGAAAGGATAGTAAACTAAGAAATACGTATTTTGGATTCGTTTACACTAAAAACAAAAAAGCTTTTCTCACTAAGACTAGTTTTTTGACCGATCGTTCCTATGGCAGCTATAGTCATCCGATCCGGCCGGTTCCGACAAATGTGCAGCCTATATGTACCAAAAGACTTCGTGCAAAGTTTGGTGAGGATAGCTTTAAAACTGACGGAGGAGATAGCATAGAAACAGACAGACGGACGGACGGACAGACGGACAAGGCTAAATCAACTCAGCTCGTCATGCTGATCAAGAATAATATATACTTTATGTGGTCGGAGATAAAAACTTTTTTTTTAATGAAATTTGCCTCGCTTATTTTATATACTTTTACAATTCTACTAAGTTTCGAAATCGGATGACTATAGCATATAGCTGCCATAGGAACGATCGGTCAAAAAACTAGTTCTAGTGAGAAAAACTTTTTTGTTTTTAATGAAAACGTCCCTGTCATTGGCATACACTTATTTTATATACTTTTACACAATTCTACTCAGTTTGGTCGAAATCGGATGACTATAGCATATAGCTCCCATAGGAACGATCGGTCGAAAAACTAGATCGAGTGATGAAATCTTTTTGGTTTCTAATGAAAACGTCCTTTTTATTGGCATACACTTATTTTATATATTTGGACACATTTCTACAAAGTTTTATCAAAATCGGATGACTATAGCATGTAGCTGCAGTATGAATGATCGGTCGAAAAAGAATCGAAATCAGACATCTTTATAGTATAGATCCCATAGAAAAGTAATGTCCAAAAAGTAGTCTTAGAAAAACTTTTTTCTTTTCAATAGAAGCTGCAAGGGTATACAAAACTTCGGCTTCATACCTAAAACCATTTCAGTGTATGAAAAACTGTGTGAAAATCTGTTATCAAAAATAAGAAAAATATTTCTAAAACTAATTGCGTTCGTCAGAGCTTTGACTTCAAGGGCTACACTTGGCAAGGGTGTTATAGAAATGCAAGGATTTTGGCCAAAGAATTAAATTTATAGCCCTCAGAGCAATGTGAGAAAGGTAGAAAGTTATTGTTAGTACCTCTTGTAGAAGAAGACTCCAAATCTATAACTAACAGACAGCGCCAAGAGCTAAAGAAGTTTAAATTAAACATCGGAAATGGGCGTGACTATATACATATATTTCACATTTTTAATTCGAACGGGGGTATAAAGAAAAAAAAGGATATTTATATAGCTACCCTGCAGTACGCTGCACTAGTACATGGGTGCTGAGCTTAGTACTTACTGGTCCCTGGGACAAATAGGGGGCGTTACTTCGGGCTTGGCACCCGATTAGCGTCTAATCCATCCGCCAATGAAAACTAAAAAAAAAAAAATGCCTCGGATACGGACCACCATCGACTACGACCCAAGCAAACGTTTTAAGGTCCACGATATGAGGATATGCATCTGGAATGTTCGCACCCTCAACAGGGAGGGTGCTGTTAAGCAGTTAATAAAAGTCCTCGAAGATTATTCATCAGACGATACCGCACTCCAGGAAATGCGATGGACTGGACTAGGGGACACGTCGAGAAAAACATCAACCAATACCCACTGGGAGATCTACTATAGCGGACATGCTACAAAGCACGAGTATGGGTGCGCTTTTGCAGTCTGCGGAAGACTGCGTCACTCTGTCATCAGCTTCACACCTGTTAACAAGCGACTAGCCGTACTCAGACTTAAGGCAAAATATTTTAAAATAAGCCTTATCTGTGCGCACGCCCCAACAGAAGACAAGGACGCCGCGACGAAAGACGAATTCTATGAGTGCCTGGAACGTACATACCAGCGCTGCCCCGATCACGACATTAAGATCGTGCTAGGCGAGTTTAACGCACAAATCGGGAGAGAAGCCGGTTATAGTCCGACAATCGGCCGTTTTAGCCTGCACGATAAAACCTCCAAAAATGGAGAGAGGCTAAGAGATTTTGCTGCGGGCAGGAATATGGTCGTTAGTAGTACAAGATTTAAACACTGCGACAACCACATGGTGATCTGGAGGTCCCCTGATAATAACACGGAAAACCAGATTGATCACGTTGTGATAGACGGAAAGCATTCATCGAGTGTGCTAGACGTACGTTCTTTCCGAGGAGCTAATATAGACTCGGATCACTACCTTGTTGCAGCCAAAGTACGCACGCGGCTCAGTGTGGCACATGCCGCACGCTCAAGTGCACGTCGAAAGCTGAACGTCGAGAAGCTGCAATCACAACGGACCTCCGAAGCCTACACAGCAAAACTCACCCATTTGCTCAAGGAAATTTCACCATTCCCCTCAGGTATAAGAGAACAGTGGAAACATATTTCACACTCCATGAGTACGGCTGCCAAGGAGACTCTGGGATATGTCGAGCACTCCCGAAAACAGTCATGGTACGACGATGAGTGCCGCCGCGCTACTGCAGAGAAAGACGCTGCCTACAGGAAAACTCTGCAGTCGGGAGCAACGCGAGCTGTCAAGGAGCGATATCGGAAGAAAAGGAGAGAGGAGAAGCGCCTTTTCAGAAGGAAAAAGAATGAGCAGGAAAGGCGTATGCGTGAGGAAGTCGAAAGACTGTTCGGCATGAGCAGGGGCCGGCAGCTTCCTATCTGGCGTATATAGGAAAATTCTCAAAGCAGCGCTGCTCAAACACGCATAGTATAAGCTGTACAAGCGCCGCTGCGTTGCTTGCTTTCCTACGCCGCGACGCTGTCGTTGCTACTGAAATTGAGAGCAATTTTTGAGCTGCTCTCACACACACCAATGCATTGCAATGCAAAAATGTAAATGTATTTTTTGCCTCCCTCTGGGCATGAGTGAGACTCGAAAATTCTACCAAAAAGTTCGGGGCCAAGCCGAAGGTTTTAAGCGGAGCCCACAAAAGATGGAGTACAACAAATTTCTCCAACCTGCTGGGAGGCGATGATGAACACAATGACGCCTCTGGAGAAGTAGTGGAACCACCAATCGATGATATAGAAATAAACGAAGTTTGGTTGGCCATAAAAAAGCTAAAAAATAACAATTCAGCTGGAGCCGATGAGCTGCCCGCTGAATTGTTCAAGGCTGGCGGCGAGGAGCTGGTAAGGTGCATGCCCGAAGATTAGAGTCTCAGTGTTCTCTGCCCAATACTTAAAAAAGGAGACCCTGCAATATGCGCCAATTACCGCGGGATCAGTCTCCAACCCATTGCATATAAGGTTCTGTCATGTATCTTATGTGAACGTCTAAAGCCGAGAATGAGCAAACTGATCGAACCTTATCAGTGTGGCTTTAGACCTGGTAAATCCACCATAGACCGAATATTCGCATTGAGACAAATACTGGAGAAAACCCATGCGACGAAAACCAAAACCTACATTCTTTTTGTTGATTATAAAGCCGCTTTTGACATACCGATAAGGTAAAAGTTCTTCAAAGTCCTGTCTACTTTTGGTATACCAGCAAAGTACTGCT